>JAHWFO010111393.1:65578-165677 GCA_023313115.1 Rhysida immarginata | reverse complement strand
GTAAAACGCCACGTAAATACGCCGACGTAACGACGCCAGTGATGTCACTTCCGGTAAATAGCATGGTGCTGTGCTTGGCGACGCCGTTACGTCGGCGTATTTACATGGCGTTTTACGCCAGTGTGACCCATGCCTTAATCTATTTCTTACGGGCGCTAAATTGTTGTCCGCTACGGAATGCCTATCCGTGCTTTATCTAAAATTAACGGCAACACGAACTGAACATTATCAGGTACTTTTCCAATACGAGGCCATTGATTGGAGAGAGGGGGAAGAAGTAATTGGTGTATTTCCCTATCTATTCGCCAATTTTTATTAAGTGGGACAGGAGAGTTTGTTCAGAGGCCTTCTCCTGTTCACTTTCCATAAATTGAACTTTTAACGGATGCAGTATGTTGGTTCTCGACGAGAAGGTAACGAAACGACGTCATTGTTTGAGTGCGACGCTCCTCAAGCCAAGCTCCGTTAGAATAATTTATTCGCATCGAAGTTCGTCGCTGTTCTATAAAAGGGCTACGATTAGCTTTTCCCGTTGAGTGTGATTGGGCTACTGCATTAATATTCTTGCAACGTACAAAGCCACGGGAGTAACAAGTTATTCAACGTAGTAGAAGCACGATCTGTTCGATATCTGTGTTTAGTGCGCCGTATATGAAATGTTCCTTTGTGAGGTGCTTTCATTTGTGTATGTAATCAAAGCGCCGTTATTTGAGTTTGTGAGTGTATAGGGTATATGTACCAGTAATTGACAGTTTAAGACATTAGTGTGAAACGAAATGTGTACGTAAATCAAATTGCATTTTGAAACTTTTCTACTTATACCATTAAATTGTAAATAGAATGCAGAATGTGCCAATCTCTAAACAATTTTTATATCTTTTAAAGCTATTAAGTTATTAAATTTTTTCCTAACTAATGCATGAATCACCATTAGTTGTCAGTTAATGCACCAGAAGTTGACAGGCAGTTTCACCATTAATTGACACTATTTTAATTACAAGTTTTTATTATATATTTTTGCAAAAAAAAATTGATACCATTCAAAAGTAGCTGATCAAATCAAGCATTTAAAGAATGTGTAGAGTATTGAACATTAAAATTGTGCTTTTTAAAACTTAAGTTGTAGATCATTTATCTGTTTTTCTTTTGAAATAATAAATAAAATCCGACCACTCCCATGTAGAGTGTAAGGACCATAGAAAATGAAGGTCTTTTCCAGTAGTGCAATATCATCAGATCTTGGTCAACAAATTGTTCGTAGAAAACTTGATTTTTGACAATTGTTCTCCTATTTGCAAAATTCATCCAATTTATCTTATGCTACTCTTTATCATAGTAAACAGAATACCAGTAGTAGTTTTCTCTTGTAATGTAACTTGTCCTGGGCTATCTGTTGATCGTCTCTGTGGCAAGATTCAGGACCAACAAAAAGAATCGGCGAAAAGGGCGTAGAAGATTTATGTCAAAGCGGGTGATCTAAAAATTGATAATCAAATTCCTATAATTGACACAGCTAGGCCAATTAACGGAAACTAATAAGAAGTTGCACTTAAAACCATGTTTCCTTTATTATTACCCTATATTCTATATCATGTTAATATATTTTTATTCGTTTTTTTAAACACAGAAATTATCAATGATTTTTAGGTTATGTCAATTACTAGTGACACTACATATCTGGGTTCTAGTAGTTGACTGTGGATAAAAATAGTTAACACATTGGTTATCTGAAATTCTGTTATTACTAGAAGTATTGTCCACCGATCACACAAAACTGTTCACGTAAAATTAATACTAAATATTGCATAACATTCATGAAATAAATCCTAGTAATCAAACCCTCGCGTAGTGGTTAATTACAAGGATTTTTCGACTCGGTAAGGCATTGAACAATCAACATGTTTGCGGCCATAATAGGGAGCAAAGTTCCTAGTTTTTTGCTGTTCTGGGAAGCCTAATACATCGTTTAATACAAGGTGGCAACACCAGTCCCTTTTCTTGCCCTGTTACTTTAATAAAAGCCTTTAAATCGTGAATTGTCAATTACTGATAGACTGTCAACTATTGGTACGTCTACCCTACTACTATATGTCATTGGAATGCTGATATTAATGCTTCTAATCCTGGTTAAGAGTAGTACTTGTTCAGTGTGATATTTATTTATTTATTTATTTATTTATTTATTTATTTATTCGATGGGTTAGTACAATACAATTGTGCCCATCAAGGTATAAACCAACGAGTTGCCAGGAGGGCATTGCAAAATAGAATATACAGGTGGAAACAAAATTGAAAAATATGGTTAGGAAATAACAAATATAAAGAATATGCAACAAAAGTTTTACAAGCTAATTGCAATATTTTAGATAATAAAGTAAACAAAATTAAACAAAATAAATAAAGCAAGCAACGTGAAACAAAACGAATAAAGCCAAAAGAAGAAATTGGAAAAACAAATAAAATAAAAAGAACGAATAGAACAAATAGAGCTAATAAAACAAATAGAAGAAATAGATAAAATAGAGCTCCCGAGAAATAATAACAAATAAGATGGAAATACAATAAAGATTAAGCACTTAGAATTCAATAATTGAAATCAAAAGGTCTTATAACAAACTTGGATATTACTGGAGAGCAATAGGCTGAACGAATGAGAGAACAAGATCTGCTGTTTTTATATTAAAGAGCGATGTAATAGGTATCACTGGCATTAGTTAAGTAGTTGCATGTTATTAGGTATCATATTAAGACAAAAAATACGCAAAGCTCTTCTAAATGTAAAATAAGGTATTAAAGAACGAATCTCCATAGGCAAATGGACCCAACATTTAATCCCTTTATGGGAGACACTTCTATTCCGGTAGTTTAACTGTGAGGCTGGGACCCTTATCTCATTAGAACAACGAGTGTTTTAACTATGGATATCTTTGCTAAAATGAACAGTGATTGAGGAAATAAGTTGCAGCATTGAGTTAGTTGATTTATAAATAAATGTACATAGAGCAGAGAAGCAACTTTGATAAATTGTAAGTATTCTTAGAGAAGAAAAATGATGAGACACTGGGGAAGATCGAGGAAGTTGAAAGAGAATTCGAAGGAACCACTTTTGAAGTTTTATAATACGAGTAAGATTGACTGAAGAGGTAGAGCCCCAAAATATTACCCCAAAGCACAAGAGTGTATCCATGAAAAATAGAGTAATAGTAAAATATTAGAAGGGAGAAAGTGAAGTCTGAAGATAGAGCCAAGTTTTTTATTGAGTTTTGATACGAGGGTAATAATGTGAATGTCCAAAGATAAATCGGGTGATAAGGTTAATCCAAGATAAGTGAATGTGGAGGTAGTTATGATTGGGGAGTTGCCATAGAGGATTAACGGTGAGTTAGGGATATAGAGTTTATTTTTCTGGTGGAAAAACATCACCTTAGTCTTCTCAATATTAACAGTTAGAAGATTATAACAGCACCAACATTTTAATTCTTCGAAAGCCAAATTTAATGCAGCAAGTAAAGAAGAAATGTTTGAGGAAGAAAGTAATAAGACAATATCATCAGCATATAATATCGGTTTCGAAGACGTAAAAGTGTCAGGCAGATCGTTTACAAATAAATTAAAAAGTAGGGGGCGATATAATCGACCAAAATTTCTGGTTAATGTAGAGGAGTTATTACCAAGATGAGAAAGGAAATTACGGTCAGATAATAAACTGTTAAGCCAGGCTAGAGGTAACCCTCGAATTCCATAATAAGAAGAAAGTTTAGCAAGTAATAGATTATAAATAGTGCAAGCTTTATTATAAATTTGTGAGATTGTGCCGGCTATATTTTATATTAAGCTTCAGCGATTTGTGTGTTTAATAGCTATGTGCCACGTCGCATCTCTACTGCTATTCTCATGTATGGGTTTGAGATCATGTATAAACGCCTGTAAGTGAGGTACCATCAATGTGTGCTACGTTTGTAACCTCGATGCTTCGGTGATTCGCATTGCAACTTGTGGTCTAGTGTTACGTCTTCAGAGTTCTTCTTGCATTCAGTCAGCATCGAAAGACAATACTTTTCCGAGTCTTCGATATAACGCACCATCTCGACTTGTTCCTCGCTCGTCTTGCCAAGCCGGGGGCTTGCTAGCGGGAGACGACGAGGAGCTCATCACGTGCTTTATTGCCGAAGACTTCCGACATCCATATCTACCGATTTTACTTCAGTGACTTTTCTTTACTGACACGTAAAAGGGGCATGTACTCTAATTAAAGCTATTTGACTTTATTAATGAAATCCAAAATTGGCAATGTATTTATTAATTAACCCACTGCGTATATTTCAATTGACTTTCAAAAAGTTTTTGGACGAACATTCTTTCTAATAATATTTAAAAAAAAAAATAAAATATTCTATTATTTTTTACTTTCGTTTCCGTTTTCTTGTCTCACACTCTGCTATTGTAACGCTCTGATTCTGGGCAACGTACAGTACAGTAGAATTAGGGCTTTCCCAATCGATGCTTAGGCGCTAATTCAAAAAAAAAACAAAAAACAATTCCCATATTGACCAGTTGACTCGCTAATATACGCTTAATTATTTAACTACAAGGTAATTGAATACTCTTTACACTAGTCCTTCGAAAAAAGAATTGGAAAGACACTAGTCACTTTGGAGAGACGAAAGAATTCTTTAAATGCTCGTACTGGAATTTTGTGTACAATTTGATTTGGTCAGGAAAATTCGACATTGCATCCTTATTTTTTTAGAATATACAAAACTGTGCTTTATTCTTCTGAATACAAATCCTAAGCATACATATTTCCCAGATCAACTACTTTATATTGGTTCTCGACAAGGTCATTCTTTCTAACTTTTCTTATTACAACCCTTATTATCGGCGTAAGATTCCATTATTATTTATGTAAAATTGGCGTCATCTTTAAACTATCGGCCTCGGTGGCTCAGCGGTTGCGTGATCGCCTCTGATGCCCGAGTACGCGGGTTCGATCCCGGCCGAGGACGACGAGGATTTTTCAGGGGGAAATCCTGAGATCACGCACTTCCTTCGGAAGGGAAGTAAAGCCGTTGGTCCCGTGTAGTCGTTTGCCGGCTGCACGTTAAAGAACCCTTGCGAGGCAAAATTTGCGGCCCCTATAACGCCGTCCTGAAATGACCATGGCAGTTGAAAAGGACGTTAATACCAAACAAAACCAAAAACCAAATCATCTTTAAACTCTAAATCCTTAACACTACATACTACCTTGTCTTCTGTTGATTCTAGTTCTTTATACACAGTCTTTGGGGAGGTCTAAGACGGCCTTTTCGCACAGTTTCGTTCGAAAACAAAAAATTATATTAGAATTTTCCTTAATATATAATGTTCAAAAGCTAAAATATTGTTACATATCTGTAAATCATCAACTAAATTCATCTAAAAGTTCACTCATAAATTAGACAGGCATGCGACTTTCATTTAGAATTACAAAACGTCTCAATGACATTAAAAGATTACGTCGTCCATATTACACTTCAGGTAAGGGGTTGAATCTAATTCTTAGATATTTGTGGCTTAAATCGTGTCTTTTTAAAGATTATCTTCTATTTCTATAAGTGCTCGTCTTGTCGTTCCTTAGGTTAGCGCGCAGTCACAATTTAGTCAGCTGCTAGACTTTTCGGTCTGGCGAAAGGTAAGTCGACGGGGGAGACAGGTAAGTCAGAGGGGGGTGGGGGGTTGGACGTTTACTTTGGTATCTGGTTAATAATGTTAGTATAGGTTAGGACCGCCGATCAACTACCTACTTCTTAATTTCATCTTCTCAGAGAATCGTCGAATGGATTTTTGGTTGAGTTTCGTTGAACGGGACTCTCATCCAGATTTTCATCAACGTCTCCGAATTGCTGCGATGTGCCTGGCGTCTTTGTTAGGTTCCTGCCCTTCCAAATTTTCCTGCGCTGGTATTGTGGGCTGGATATCCGTACCCCTATTCAAAACCAAGAAGACACACGACAGAATGTTTTCCATCATCAAGTTTATGGCCCAAAATGACTACTACCTTACCGGATTTCCAATTAATGTTCATCGTTTTGTTAAATCATCATCTTGTCGGGGCTTCGATTGCGATCCTCCATTGGATCACCTTTGCATTCGCTCCTAGCCATACGAGCCTAATCCCTGAGCGAGGGTTATCTTATCAACTCACATTTGTTATTTTTCCAGCGGAATGGCGACACAATTTAAAGTTCTACATGGTTAGAAACGCTCAGCTTGGGATGGGTTTGCAAAAATCTATTGATCCCTTTTTTATTTTGGATCTCTTATGTTCAGGAGGACCTGGATTAACAGAGCCAGTCTTTCTTCGCGTTCGGCGCCATTCGCCCATTCAACCCCAGAGAAGAAAAAAATATATCTCTATCCTCTTCCTCATTGTCTAAGAGAAGAAAAAAAATTTCATGCCCTCTAACCAAGCTAACAATGTTCACACATCACGAGTCCATTGTCTTCAAACAATAATCACTTCCATGCGAAACTCGACTGGAATATCGAGTAATGGAAGAGCGACGAGAAACAACGCCGCAGCGTCGGAAGACAGCAGACGGGAGCAAGTGGAGGAAAAACCTCGGCCACGTCGTAAACGCTGCAAGGAAATTTCATTGAATTTGAAACAAGATATTCCGCCGCAGCCTGCACCGTCAGCCCCAGTAAATTTCTTGACCCGTTTGGACGTCGAGTATTGGCGTCAGATATTCTTAGAAGAGGAGGCTTCTCGAGTCTTCGTTATGCAACGACAGCATTGGACCGGAGCATTTCCACGAGGGCTATCGGCATTTACAATAGATAGCGTGGGATATCTGAAAGTACGCCATTGAAAGCTCGTGTCTTAAACTGTGAGTATTGATTACATTATATATGCTTAAATTTCGGGATAAGCTACGTGAGTTCGAAATATCCTAGGCTTACTCCTCAGCCTATATTGTGTGCTAAATGTAAATTCTTTTGACAACCGTATATTGACGGGGCCATGTAGTCGTAGAGTGAAATTCTATTGCGGCACATGAAAAGTTTTCCCAATATTCTGAGAAATAGTGTGTGTTTCAAATTGCCAGTGAAATTAGTGAAGTTTTAAGCCGAGTGCAATTTATGGTATTACAATATTAGCTTAGCTAATGAGTACGAGTGTGTAATTCGCAAAAGATGTGTTTGTAAAATGTAACCATTTATAGTTATGGCTTAACTTACAATTTGAAGCAGTTAAACATTTAATTACAATTGGGCATACTTGTGATAGCAGAGACTTTTTCTTTTAGCATGAACTGTGGACTTTAGTTTACTGATACACGTTAGATAAAATTGTTAGCCCAAAATTTTCAGCATTCAAAGAATGAAAAGAAATGTAAGAATGTATTTGTTTTATTTTGAAAACATGTCATAATACGTTTATTTTGAGTGACTATTATTGGAAGTGTGTTATTATTTCTTGCTGATTTATGGTATGGTACTGTGGTTGTTGAACTATTGGACGCTTAACTATTGCAAAATTTGAAGCCAAATTGGAATTAGAAAGACTTTAGTAGTAGGTTAAGACTGTTAGGCTAGTGAGCCTTTGACCCTTTAAATTAAGTTTTTGTTGGAATTCGCAACTAAATTCTGTAAGGGTAAGAATTATTGCTTACAATATTGATGTAGCAGCATGTTTATTTTTGTCATAACGTAGATGTACGACTTTAAGTTATTTTGATTATAGCTAGGCTGTTTTTAAGATTTATTTGATTATTTGAATATTATTGCAAATTTCAACAGTAAGAGCTGACTTTGATTAGAGGTAAGCTAATGGATTAGAATAAGTAGATTTCTGTGCAAGAAACGTTTTTCCTGTTTCAATTATTAATTTTATTTTATTTCAATAAATTTTTCTCATTTGGTTCCCTGACTAAAATTGTTGGCTTGTGTCATTCAGTTACCCAGCATTTTCCGCACTTTCCACTGCGCATACAATTGGAACGTGACATATACTTAGTTTTTATAATTTTTTTGTGTAACCATTTCTTTTTAATCATAATTTATTTAATTTCTTATATTCATTTCTGCAGCTTGAAGAATACCCACTTCCAAATCGGGACAGCTCAGATTCTCGGAGTTGTCTGTCAATATAACGAGACTGCGTTCCCTGTAGGTCATCGTCATGACCCACAGAAAAGCTCATTTCAAAAAAAAAAAACAACAAAATTTCGCGCGCGTTCGAAAATTTTATGGGTGTTACAGTCCCCCTCAATCAAACACGAAGCTTGTCTTCAAGCGGAATAAATCTTCGCACCGAAATGTGTTCCTTTAAACTTTTGAAGCGCTTCATTACTGTGGATATGGTAAGCTTCATGTGGAACTTTAGATTTGAGGAGCTCCACGGTAACCTCCTTGGCTGCGAAGAAAAGGCTCACCAAAGCATCTGCTTACGTACATAATGGGATCAAAAGTGACCATCTCAGAAGTGGTTTCATTCAAATCTACGGAATCTTCCATTTCTCTTTAAATCTCTTCAGATGATTATAATCGGTAATGATCTGACGTCTATCCGCCGTTTTATCTACTCTGGTCAATCGAAACGCGTTTTCATCAAGCTTATACAGTCCTTGATATCTTTGTAATTATCGTAGTGTCTCTAATAGTGAGAGGGGTTTTCTATTTTCATTGATGCGAACGGTTAACAATCTTAAAAGTTTTAGGTTAAGGCTCCCAAGGTAGGCTAAGATCGGTACCTGATCTCCCTACTGGGACCTGTCGACATTTTGTTGACATTCACAATTTCGACGCAACGTATTAGGTTTCCCACAATCATAACATCTAACCTTACTCCGTTAGATACGGCTTCTTCGGTAGTATTCCTATCCCTCCTTCTCCTCGGGTTACGCATCTCACAGGAGTTTTGTCTAGTTGTCGCCCATGCCTTCTCCCACTCAGTACAAAGCGAAATCAACTGTTTTTCGGTATTCACTGCCGACGGTCGCACCTTTTGGCGCAGATAATCTGCCATATTGACGGCTGCAACCTCTACAAGTTCTTTCTCAGTGAGGGGTTGCGGTAAAGGGGCATTTAAACTCTTGAGGTCCGAGTAAAATTTAATGAAACTCTCATGTTCCATTTGCTTTCGTGTATAGAGCGCTATTTTGCGTTCTGCTTCCGTCTTGGTGTCTCCAAATCGTTCCTTAAAACGTGTCTTCGCTTCAATTCAAGTAGTGGTTTCGCGCAGCAATTCACCCATCCACGGCGTCAGATGAGGCTCCACGAGCAATGGAAAAATTCTCCTTAATAAGGCTACTGGCACTTCATTGGCGAGCGCTTGGCTTTCCAAATTAGCTAAGTTCACGGCGATATCCGTATAGCCATCGAAAGGGGCAATATTTATTCTATCCCGAAATTTCTTGATATCTTCTTTACTTTCATTTAATATGGCTTCTAAGACTTCCACTTGTCTTTCTAAAGTAAGATGGACGCGCTCGAAGCTATAGTGATCTGCGCTCTTGGTGTAACGTGGTAAATCCTTAAGAATAAAACTTTCAATGTCTGTGGTTTCCCATCCTGCAACGTCGGGATGCACCACGACGCCATCATGAATTTTCTTTAAGTCTCTATCCAAAATAACCGCAGGATCCATCCCGGGCGTAACTTCTACTTTCAAGTAAGCATTCAATTCTTCAATGACGAAAACATTGAGTAGATGCGGTGGGAACCGACGCATGTACAACGTGGCAAGCAACTTATTCTTTTGAGCGGGTTCCATGTTCACGCTATTCCGTATTTTGTAATATTACCGTAAATCTTTTCGACTCTTCTGAAAGAACCTATGCATTTATTCCAAGAATATCAACTTCCTTTATTTTTCTGTCTTCAGTCTTTAATTCTATAAAAGCACAGTTTTGTTTTTCGAAAAAAAACTTCCTGTAACGCTCAGATTCTGGGCAACGTACAGTACAGTAGAATTAGGGCTTTCCCAATCGATGCTTAGGCGCTAATTCAAAAAAAAAAAAACAATTCCCATATTGACCAGTTGACTCGCTAATATACGCTTAATTATTTAACTACAAGGTAATTGAATACTCTTTACACTAGTCCTTCGAAAAACAAAACTGTGCTTTATTCTTCTGAATACAAATCCTAAGCATACATATTTCCCAGATCAACTACTTTATATTGGTTCTCGACAAGGTCATTCTTTCTAACTTTTCTTATTACAACCCTTATTATCAGCGTAAGATTCCATTATTATTTATGTAAAATTGGCGTCATCTTTAAGCTCTAAATCCTTAACACACTGCATACTACCTTGTCTTCTGTTGATTCTAGTTCTTTATACACAGTCTTTAAGACGGCCTTTTCGCACACTTTCGTTCGAAAACAAAAAATTATATTAGAATTTTCCTTAATATATAATGTTCAAAAGCTAAAATATTGTTGCATATCTGTAAATCATCAACTAAGTTCATCTAAAAGTTCACTCATAAATTAGATAGGCATGCGACTTTCATTTAGAATTACAAAACGTCTCAATGACATTAAAAGATTACGTCGTCCATATTACACTTCAGGTAAGGGGTTGAATCTAATTCTTAGATATTTGTGGCTTAAATCGTGTCTTTTTAAAGATTATATTCTATTTCTATAAGTGCTCGTCTTGTCGTTCCTTAGGTTAGCGCGCAGTCTCAATTTAGTCAGACTTAAACATTTAAAATTGTGTTAAACATAGCTTAGATTTCATGAAAATACTTCCATACAGTAGATGAAGATAAAGCATTTATTCAAAAATGTTTTAAAGATTTGCTCTGGCGCTTGTGCGTAGCATTAGTTTCCCTGTTCAGAATCCAGCAAAAGTCACCCTTTCGGTCTGGCGAAAGGTAAGTCGACGGGGGAGACAGGTAAGTCAGAGGGGGGTGGGGGGTTGGACATTTACTTTGGTATCTGGTTAATAATGTTAGTATAGGTTTGGACCGCCGATCAACTACCTACTTCTTAATTTCATCTTCTCAGAGAATCGTCGAATGGATTTTTGGTTGAGTTTCGTCGAACGGGACTCGCATCCAGATTTTCATCAACGTCTCCGAATTGCTGCGATGTGCCTGGCGTCTTTGTTAGGTCCCTGCCCTTCCAAATTTTCCTGCGCTGGTATTGTGGGCTGGATATCCGTACACCTATTCAAAACTAAGAAGACACACGACAGAATGTTTTCCATCATCAAGTTTATGGCCCAAAATGACTACTACCTTACCGGATTTCCAATTAATGTTCATCGTTTTGTTAAATCATCATCTTGTCGGGGCTTCGATTGCGATCCTCCATTGGATCACCTTTGCATTCGCTCTTAGCCATACGAGCCTAATCCCTGAGCGAGGGTTATCTTATCAACTCACATTTGTTATTTTTCCGGCGGAATGGCGACACAATTTAAATTTCTACATGGTTAGAAACGCTCAGCTTGGGATGGGTTTGCTAAAATCTGTTGATCCCTTTTTTATTTTGGATCTCTTATGTTTAGGAGGACCTGGATTAACAGAGCCAGTCTTTCTTCGCGTTCGGCGCCATTCGCCCATTCCATCCCAGCCAAAAATATACCTCTCTCCTCTTCCTCATTGCCTAAGAGAAGAAAAAAAATTTCATACCCTCTAACCAAGCTAACAATGTTCACACATCACGAGTCCATTGTCTTCAAACCACAATCACTTGTATTTTTTCAATGGTTTAATTAAACAATGCCTTATGCGTCTTCAACAATATCTATACTTAGTTTTTATAATTTTTTGTGTAACCATTTCTTTTTAATCATAATTTATTTAATTTCTTATATTCATTTCTGCAGCTTGAAGAATACCCACTTCCAAATGGGGACACCTCAGATTCTCGGGGTTGTCTGTCAATATAACGAGACTGCGTTCCCTGTAGGTCATCGTCATGACCCACAGAAAAGCTCATTTCAAAAAAAAAACACACAACAAAATTTCGCGCGCGTTCGAAAATTTTGTGGGTGTCACACTATATCCACGTGACAGAATTACTTCGCAAGGGGAAATTTCCTTGTGAGGGGGGGGGGGGATAACTTTGAAATCTTAAATAGGAACCCCTACTTTTAATGGTATATTCAGATTGTACACAATATTCGAGAAATGTTTTATTCGTGGTGTTTTTTCAATTGATCCGACCGTTTAGGAGATAAAAGCCCTGAAAGTGTGGAACTTTTTTAAAGTTTTGAACCCAATTTTATCAGTGAAGACAAAAAGATAGAGGGTGGGTCTTGCAGGATTCTTTTTCTGCTTTTTGTTGGTCTTTAAGAATCCGAAGTCAATTTTAAAAAAATTTCTCGAATATTGTGCACAATCTGTATATACCATTAAAAATAGGAGTACCTATTTAATATTTCAAAGCAATCTCCCCCCCCCCTGCCCTACCTCATAAGGAGGGGGGGGGGGCTAATTTTTTGGCTAATGAATCTCTCCCGCGAAGTATTCACTTTTGATTTTGAACACGGACACGACCATCGGCCCGATATAGCAGAAACCGTGCTCGTCGGACCAGGCAACCCTTCGCCAGTCCTCAGCGGTCCAATGTCGATGTTGGTTGGCCCAGGCTAGGCGTTGCCCACGATGTGCAGGTGTCAAGAGTGGCACCCGTCGTGGCCTCCTGCTCCCACAGCCTGCAGATGCCAAGGTTCGCCGAATTGTCGACAGAGTTGTGGGACGTCCCTGGTTGTCCCGCTGTCGCCCTTCGGTCAGCACAATGAGGCGTGGACGGCGTTCAGCTGTGGGTGATTTGCAAGCCGGGTCCGGCGATCACCTCTGGCATCAATGAGGCGTGGACGGCCCGTCCGCTGTCCGACATGGGTTGTAACCCCTCGTTGGGTGTACTCTCGAGAGACCCTTACAACGGTTGTGCGGGAAAATAGCAGGGTGTACATTTGATATTGAGGCACCAACAATCATCCCCCGTTCAAATGTGGATAGCTCTAGGCGTGCTGCCATTTCTGCAGCTAGTTTTGATTACAATGATTGTGTGAAATCAAGGAATCCTGTGCACTTGCATTCCGAGAATGGAAGCAGTGGGATCTGTCTCATTACGGACAGGGAACCTGATTGGAGGGGTATCTCATGACCAACAATGCAAGGGAAAGTTTTTGAAACAAAAGGCCGATCTTGTTTTTATAACAATGATGATTGTGCAACAATGGCCGGTCGTGCTTGTATCAACAATAGTGATAGCAACACGGAATTCTAAAAGTTATATATGGTCATAAATATAAAAATTAGAGAAAATGTACCACGTTCAACCAATCACATAGTTATGTATAATGTGCATTAAGACATTGAAATTAATCTCAAGACTGATCATTTCCCCCCATTTATATCATGATTGTTTTACGGTTATGTAAATTTCATTATAAAAATATTTTGCGGACATCCAACTTACATGTTTACTCGAAAACGGGCTTTCTAATTTTTATTTATTTATTTATTTATTTATTTATTTATTTATTTATTTATTTATTAAATTGGTTAGAGAAAAACATTGATACCGAACAGGCCAGTATGGTTAAAACCGACAAATTAGGTCCTGTGGGTATCTATACAAATATTAATAAACAGCAAATAAACAATGTTAGAATAAAAATTAAAGATTATAAAATTAAAAATTAAAATAAAACAAGTCTGACGAGTTAAATTACAATAGGAACGTCAAAATGAACAACTATAGTTCAAAATGTAATACTAACAATGGAGGTCAAAAATTAATGTACAGTGATATATGAATGTTGAACATCATTAGTTATAACCACCTCAAAAAGCTTACATATGTGGCACAAATTTAATTATTTCCAAAATTATTCATTTGGACTGATCATCTTAAAATAAGTTTAAGTTGACTAGTGTAACTAACTAAGAATGTAAGGTGATTTAAGCTTGAACATTAATAAATAAAAAAATAAAAAATAAAACACCTGTTAGGTATATCAAGGTAGAGCGTTTTCTGAATTTACATAACCAGGTTACTTAGGGTTATGGTGCAAAAAACAAAAATTCCTTAGAGCTCTCCTAAATTGAGAATATAAACTTATAGAACGTATCTCAATAGGGAGTCGGGCCAGAATTTTGCACATGCAAAGGACACACAGCGCCGACGGTAATTAGCTTTTGCAAAAGGCAGGCGTACTTCGCTTGCAGATCTTGTGGGATAATTATGAATATCGGAATTGAGAGCAGGCTGAATTGGAGTTTGTACATGGAACAGTGAATTGAGAACTTTAAATACAAAAGTACAAGTTTATATTACAAATATCTGATAGATAGTTGGTATACGTAATTCGCCAAAATAATGAGACACAGAAACTGATTTAGGAAGATTAAGAAGGGTTCGGAGGAACCACTTCTGTAGCTTGAAAATTCGAATTAAATTTGTCGAGGAAGTAGACCGCCAGAACACGGAACAGAAACACAAAGAAGAGTGGATCCAAGCATATACAGCAAAAGAAGGATACTTGGTGGCAGGTAGTACAACCTGGAGATAATACCATGTTTTCGGTTAGTTTATAAAGCAGCGAATCAGCGTGCTGGTCCCGTGAAAGATCGTGGGTAATAGTTAGGCCTAGGTACTTAAAAGATGTTACGGTCATTACAAGTTTATTATCGTAATGTATATCTAGTACACTAGGTATATTGCGTTTATTGCGCTGAAAGAATGGCATCACCTTATTTTTCTCGATATTAACACTTAGAAAATTAGAATCGTTCAATGTCTTTAGTTTAGCAAATACATCGTTAAAAGTAAGTAATAAAGATGGTACATCGGGATCACCAGCTATAAAAGTCAGATCGTCCGCATAGAGAATAGCCCTAAAGCACGAAATAGAAGGAATATTTTCAGGCAGATCATTTATAAATATTAAAAAGCAAAGGTGATAAAGATAAAATGGAGCCCTGAGGGACCCCGACATTTCTGACTAGTGTTGTCGAGGACATACCTGAGTAGAATATAAAATAGGATCGATTTGACATAAAACATATCAACCAGGTTAGGGGCTGTCCATGAATGTTATAGAAGCTAGATAATTTAAATGATAAAATATCTATACTTAACGAATCACATGCCTTAGTGTAATCAACAAAGGTGGCTATTACAAAATTGTTAGCTGCCATGCTCGACGATATATGCTCCAGGAATTCGTAACATGCAGTTTCGACACTTTTTTTAGGACAAAAGCCATGTTGGATTGGTGAAATAAGGTCATGCTCAAAAATATAGTGTGATAACCGAGTGTAAAAAAGCTTTTCATCTTGGCAAAAAAAAAGGAAAAGAAGTGGTGGTGGTGGAGAGTCGGGGGTGAGAAAGAGGGGGTAGGGAAAAAGAGTCAGATGCCGACAGAGAAAAGGGTGTCGGTACCGAAGGGAAACATTACCTGTGGCTGTCGACAGAAGATCACATGGCACAGGAAGAGTTGTGATCGAACGGTAGTTAGAAAACAGCGCCTGGTCATCCTTCTTAAAAACTGGTGTAACTCTAGCTAGCTTTAAAGATGCTGGAAAAGTTCCAGTTGAAATAGAGTGATTAAAGATTATGGCCAGTGGTAATGAAAGAATATTACGAAAAGAGATAATCGCCTCGGAAGAAAAACCTAAGGGTTCAGAAATGGGGAGGATTTTAGATGGTATATAACTAGAGAAACCTCCTCCGAGGGGGTGGGCGTAGCAATAAAATCAGGTGCGTTATTAGAATGGAAATAAGTATAATTACGGTGGAAATAAGTATAAAACTCAAAATTATTAGTTATCGGAGGGAACAATACATGTAGAAAATCTGTAAGCGATGACGGTGTAATTAGATCGACATGCAAAAATGGAGATGGGGGAGGTTTTGTCCCATCTGCCAATTTCTTATGTTGCCTCCATTTGTCTTTACTAGAGCAAAGGTTTGCAAATAGCTTACTAAAGTAGTCAGATTTAGCCTTCGTAATTTGTTTTTTTAAAACATTAGAAAAATCTTTAAACTTTTTTTTTATTAACTGAAGTAGGATTATGTCCAGATTTACTATAAAGGTTATTTTATTTGTTAATAAGTATCATAAGCGATGGAGTAATCCAAGACATTTTTGCACTATTGCGATGTTTGAGGCTGTATTTTGAAGATCGATAAGGCAAATAGAGATCGAACCCGCGTTTTGCAAGTGCGATCTGAAAGCATCGAATAAACGATTAGTGTCATCAAATTTGCTCAAAAGAGCACTCCAATTAGTAAGTTGAAGATAGGAACTAAGTATCGCCATCCTATTCGGAGAACTTATTCGTTTACTGTAACGGTTAGTTCGACGATAGAAGGGACAGAAATATCAAAGAGTATTAACATTGGGAAATGATAAGAAATAGAGATATCAATAGTACTACTATGATGTATAGCACTTAAGTCAGTAAAACAGTCAACTATGGCTGAATAAGAATTATGATAAGAGGAAAAGTGTGTATAAAATTAAGAAGTTGGAAGAAGCCCTGCACGAGTAATAAGATCTAAGAGGAGGTTAAGAGAAGAAGAGGTATTGCTAAAGTCTGTTAAAATCACCTATTAATATAACAGGGGTATGTAAACGCTGTAATTCGAATAGAACATTAGAGATATAGGAACAGAAATCTCATAACTGCCCGGAAGGTGGGCGATAGATTGCAATAACAATAAGTTTGTTATTGATTACTACGGTTAAAATTTCAAAGTTAGCTGTAACTTGAGAAAATTGAGGAAGAAGACGAAATGCGAAATGTTTGTAGAGATAAATACAGAGACCACCTCCGCGCTTGCCAGTACGATTTACGGAGACCACTTCGTAATCCGTAATAGGAGAAACTTCATTGTTATCACGACACCATGTTTCTGAGAAAATTAAAAGTTTGGGCTGGGGAGAGATGGACATAAGGTTTGCAAGAACATAATCAAAGTTTGCAGAAATACTCCTAATATTCAGGCAATAAATTGATAAACTATACTGAATTATAGATGATGGAATTAGAGCTAAAGAGGAATTTAGAGCTTCTAGTGGAAGGGGATTAGAAACGCCAGACATTAATGTACAGAAATCAGTAGCTATAGCTGAGAGACGCTCAAAATGATAGTCCCTCTAATCGGGACAAAAACCAGGTAACGTCAGTTAAAAATTTTCTGATCATAATTTCAAGTTTCGCATAATGATTGCATATGATCTCAAGTTGCGCTGCTTGAAGGGTCTTTGTCTTCTAGGAATCAGTATGAAGCCGTCGCAATTTGTAACAGTATATAGAATTCCTGTCGTTTTGGCTTCTCTGAGAGAAATTGATAGCTCTTTAAAATTTAAAATTTTCTTGAAAATATTTTAAAATGAGAAGTAACTGGAGATAGCTGAACACTGAAAAACAGTGGAAAGGCGAAAGAGAAAGCAGGACCTTCGCTCAACGCTGTATCGGTTTCTCCTGTGCACTGCTGCAACTGAGCAGATAGTGAGTGACCTAGTGGTCATCGAAGTTCCTAGGAAGTTGTTGGCGATCCAAGCGTGTCAACAGAAGAAACGGCGACTGCTAGTCCACACAAAGTGATGGTTGCCAACGTTTTCCTCCAAGACTTCGATATCAGAGGTCAAATCGCAACAACAGATTACTAAGTAGTGAATAATCCCATTCAGATTGTTGGGATTGCAAAGTACACAGACACGAACGATCATGTACATCCACCGCCTCCCGAGAAGAGAAAAAGTCACCCAAGCGCAGGTATGTCGCGAGTGAAATACATTTAGTGAGCATATTATTATGACCACCCTGTCAGTATCTCGTTGAGCCACCTTTTACCTTTAATACTGCGGTGATTCTTCGTGGCATTGATTCCACCAGATGTTGGAAGGTGGTGGGAGGAATCTGACACCATGCCTGATGGATAGCACTGTTTAGTTGTGCTAGATTGGACGGTAGTGGATCCAGCCGTCTGATGGTTCGTTCGACTTCGTCCCACAAATGCTCTATTGGAGTGAGATTTGGGGATTGTGGGGGCCACCGAAGTAAGGTAAAGTCCCCCTTATGTTCCTGAAACTACTCCTGCACAATACGAGCTCTGTGTCATGGCGCATTGTCTTGTTGGAAGTAGCCATCTCCATTGGGGTACGCCATCAACATGACAGGGTGGACTTGATCGGCGACGAACCGAGGTATGCTGTGCCCAACACGTATTAACGGACCCAACGAATGCCAGGAAAACATTCCCCACACCATAACACTGCCCGTACCGGCCTGAAGGGTTGTACTCATGCATGCGGGGTCCATGCTTTCGTGCTGTTTCCGCAGGATTCTCACGCGGCCGTCTGCATGATGTAGCTGGAATCGTGACTCAGTTCACATGATTTGTTTCCACTGATCGATAGTCCAGTCCTTGTGCTCCTGAGCGAATTGGAGTAGTTTCCGCTTGTTGGCTGCAGTCAGCAAAGGTGTGCGGACAGATCTTCGGCTTCCGTATACTATGCGATGCAGTGTGCGGCGGACAGGCATTCAGAGACCGTTTTGGAGGACCCCTGATTAAGGTCAGTAGTGATTCGATGCACTGTTGCCCTTCTGTTATCCTTTACCAGTCTTGACAGTCTCCGTTCTGTCCGATCATCAACCATCCGCGGGCGGCCACAACGCGAACGTTCAGACCCTGCCTGCCGGCTAACCGTCCAGTCTTTAAATACTTTAACGACGGCTGCTCTTCGCTGATACTCGCTCCATAGCTCCGAGCACCTACAATCATCCCGCGTTCGAAGGCTGTTAAATCGCGTCGTTTACCCATAGTTGAAGAATGGAACACGTCTACTGTTGTCGACGACACTCAGCTTCCTTTTTTATACTGGTCAGGCCCGCTAGCAACATTGTGGCGACGTCCGTGCGCCCATTTGCATAAACATGTCAGGTGGTCATAATAATATGCTTACTCGGTGTAGAAGAACTACAACCATAGATCAAATATTGTTTCATTTTCAATATACATTGTATTTCCTCCCACTTTCGAAACCCACATACATTATTCTACACATTTTTTCTCCGGTACTACGTAAAATTCACTCAGCTAAACACAACATTCCAACATGAGACAGGTGGAACTGCTTGAGGGCCATAGTTGGAGAGGGTTATCCATTGGGAGGATTTAAAAGAATTCTATTCGTGTTTTTCAATATGAATTTTTACGGTATTAATTCTAAGCTCTTTTATGTGTTAATTTTTACTGTATATTTGCATTCAGATATTGAAAAATTTCATCAAAAAAAGAGCCCGAGCAACGCGGGGATATCAGCTAGGGTATAAACAATGGTGATATCAGCTGTTCGTGTTGTCTTTTTATGAAATTAATGCTTGCCTTGAGACTTCAATTATAAGAGGGATGATAATAATAATAATCTGTGTCATTGTCAATTTTTTGCGCGAAATATTGTTGCATTGGTTACCGATGTGATGATGATGCAACAATCTATGTATATACCGATGTTCGACATTTTCGATAAGGAACTTTAAGTTTGTAATCATGCAAAGGATCACGCTAGATACTTTATGACCATCGAACCTGATACACCCTGTATAAAGAAGGATGTTTGTTTATGAGTTTGTTTGTTTCTTATACAAATCTATAGTTTTATTCCGATCTTGATGAAATTTTGCATATTTGATCTTCAAACCATGAGGAAGGTCACTGTCTACCTCAGATTTCGAAAAAATAATAGCTATTGATAAAAAAATCGATATTCATGGTTATGGCAAGGCATATTAATGAAAAATCTCTCATGACCAACAATGCAAGGCAAACATTGTGCAATATAGATAAGTTTCAATTTGTAAAAATGCATAGAATTCCTGTTATTCAGGCTTTTCTTAGAAAAGAGAGTTCTTAGTACTTAATAATTTTTTGAAAATCTTTAAAAATGATCAGTAACTGCAGATAATGATGAGTTAGCAGACTACTGAGAAAGAGTGGAAAGATGACAGGTTTGGTTTGGTTTGTTTGGTATTAACGTCCTTTTCACTGCTATGGTCATTTCAGGACGGCGTTATAGGGGCCGCAAATTTTGCCTCGCAAGGGTTCTTTAACGTGCAGCCGGCAAACGACTACACGGGACCAACGGCTTTACTTCCCTTCCGAAGGAAGTGCGTGATCTCAGGATTTACCCCTGAAAAATCCTCGTCGTCCTCGGCCGGGATCGAACCCGCGTACTCGGGCATCAGAGGCGATCACGCAACCTGCTGAGCCACCGAGGCCGATGAAAGACGACAGAGGAAGCAGTCCTTTAGCTCCGTGCTGTATTGAGCAAATGTTGAGCGTGTCAGTAGAAAAATCAGCGACCGCTAGATTACACAAAGTGATGAATCGCTAGGTTTTGCTTCGAGAGGAGAATGGGAATTGCAACAGCATTAAGTGTACATCTAAAGTAAGATTATGTAACTAAGAAATTATTTAGGCTAGCGGTGGCATACTTGGAGAGATCCATCCGTTGTTAGCATTAAAAAAAATTTTGTTCGATTTTCGTTATGAATTTTTACTGTATTAATTCTTATTGTTTATTTTTAAGATATTGCAAAATTTAATCAAAAGTAATGATTCCGAGCCACGGCGGGGTTATCACCTAACTTATTTGGTAGCACAGCAGATCCAACCTTTCATAAAAATACATTTTGACTATATTCAGTGTGAATGTGAATATTTTGGAAACAGATGCTGATACTGCGATGATTGAACGTTCGTTTCCAAGAATTATTAGTAATGAGCATAAAATGATGATGCAGTGACAGGACATAA
This sequence comes from Rhysida immarginata, assembly GCA_023313115.1. Classification (NCBI taxonomy): domain Eukaryota; kingdom Metazoa; phylum Arthropoda; class Chilopoda; order Scolopendromorpha; family Scolopendridae; genus Rhysida; species Rhysida immarginata. Next base: position 144,896 of record JAHWFO010111393.1, on the reverse strand, counting down.
ATAAGGCAGCGTCTATTGAGAAGGCAAAGGTGTCACACGTGTCTCCCTTGAGCTCCCTATCAAATGCCCAGACGACTAGCAAAATTTATGTGTCTGTAAAGGAAAGAGAAAGAACGAGTATTGGTCAGAGAAACTCTGCAACTAAAACAGAAAAAGCTATACGAGCATTTGAAACATCTGAGCAAAGGGAGTTCGAATAGAGCAAGAGCTTCTACGTCAAGAGCAAGAAAAATTTGAGTCTAAATTATCTGGTCCCGGTATATCCCTAAAATTCCTGTTTTTTCCCGTAGGCAGTTTTCCGAAGGTCGTCAAAGTGTCCATGATGAAGAGCGCAGTGGGCGACCATCCCTCTTTGTTGAGCTTGTGCGGCAGCGCGTGATGGAGAACCGTCGCTTCACGATTACGGAGTGAGCACCCATTTTCCGCAGATATCGCGATCCTTGTTGCATGAGATTGTCAGTAAGCACCTGCTGTTCAAAAAATTGTGTGCCAGGTGGGTGCCGAAAAACCTGACACCCGAACACAAAATTCAACGCTTAGGAGCAGCACTGACATTTCTGCAACGGTATCACGTTGACGGCGACGAGTTCCTCGACAGGATCGTCACGGGCGATGAGACTTGGATATCGCACATCACCCCGGAAACCACAGGCGGCAGAGATCTACGACAGGGGGACACAAGAGTTGATCCCACGATACGACAAGTGTCTTAATTCTGGCGGTGGCTATGTTGAAAAATAGCTGAAACATTGCTGTACTTGTTGCCAATAAATATGTTCCTGTAAGTGTGAGTTCTTTTTTTTTTTTAAATAGGGAAACTTACTTTCTGGATGCGCCTCATAGATAAATGACGGTGAAATCAGCAGTAGACGCCAAGTTGTTGGACGCCCACGCGTCATCAAAGAAAAAGGACGTCGGAGACAGTAGCTCAGCTAACAGCCCAATACAATGCATGTCCAAGTGCAAGTGTTTCGGAACACACAGTTCAGCGGACGCTGTTGGATATGGGACTGTGCAGCAGACGTCCCACTTGTGTGCCTCTGTTGACCAAGCGTCATTGTCAACTACGCCTGCACTGGGCCCGGGAACATCGATACTGGACCATGGATAAGTGAAAAAGAGTTGCCTGGTCGGATGAATCACGATTTCTTATTCGATGGTCGTGTCAGGGTACGCCCACTTACAGGCGAGCAGTTGCTCCCTCCCTGTATAGCAGGACATACAAAGGCTGGTGGTGGCGGTATTATGCTTTGGGAGACGTTCTCAGGGGCGGCTCTGGGACCCGTAATTGTGGTAGAACGGACCATGAAAGCTGCGGATTATCTGGACATCATTGCGGACCAGTTGCAACCTTACATGGCGCCTGTCTTCCCAACTGGAAATGGAATCTTCCAGCAGGACAACGCCGCATGTCACAAGGCTCGAATTGTGTTGGAGTGGTTCGAGGAGCATAGGGATGAATTCCAATTAATGTCCTGGCCACTTAACTCTCCGGATCTTAATCCAATAGAGCACAATTGGGATGTCATGGAGCGGCAGCTCAGAGCTCAAACATCAGCATGTCGGAATATCTCGAATTTGCGTGACCGCTGCTTAGACATTTGGTAAACCTGTCTCTTGTCATCTACCAAGAAATTGTGGCATCCATGCCAAGGCGAGTTGCAGCTGTTTTGGAGGCCAAAGGTGGCACAACGCATTTTTGAGTAGGTGGTCATAATGTTTTGGCTCTTCAGTGTATATTACCATAGTTCTAAAGACCAACTGACTGCCATCTCCGCAACTCCGACCCCACTGGAACAATTGGGCCTAAACTTCATAGTAATGTAGTTCTTCACTAGAGGAACCTGGATACGAAATTTCACTCCTTGTAAATATCATATAGATCTTTTGCTCTCTCTGAATAACAGCCCCGTAATTCCGACACCAGTGCACCAATCAAAACCAAACTAAATAGTGAAGGTGAACATGCCCATAGTAAGCTTCATTCTGAATTTCAATTTTCTATCTCAAGAAATGTAGACATTATGAAGCATTTATAAAATCAATAATATAATGGACGGACATTATAAAACCAATAAGTAACTCCTTTCTTCTGCTACTTAATAATTTAGATTATGAGCACTTGAGCAATCGTGCATCGACAAAGCGATCCCTTGTGGGCGTGCCGATGTCAATAATACTTAAAAGATGAAAAGAAAGTAACAAATATATTCATTCTTTACAGATAGATTGTTATATGACATCCCATTATTTTTATATTCTTTGCATTCACTGTTTTAGCATGTGAATTGGACTTGAAGAGGCCCACGAAAAATTCTGAAAAGTTGATACGACCGAGCTAATACCTTGATGGTCTTATTTCTGTAAACAGAATATGAAAAAGTTAATCCATTTTCAAGTTACCGTACACTGTTACCGTTTTCAAGTTACCGTACACAGTTCCGAGCATTCTGTTGCTGTGGCAGTAGAACTTTCGTTTCCAAGAATTATTCATGAGAATGAGCTGTAAATCAGTATAGCAGGCATTGTAGATAGGGCAAAGGAGATACAAGTGTCTCTCTTCAGCTTCCTAACATAACGTTCAACGATTAACGAAAGCTTGTGTTTTTGGAACACTTAAACAGTGTAAAAATCTTCTATAGTTATATTCCGAATAAAGCATACATCAACTCGACTCCAATACAAGAGGGCATCCGGTGGACATGAACGGCGTTTTAACGCCCCAACCATTAACTATATAGCCATAGTCATTGTTGGCCTGAAACATTACGATAGCCGTGACATAATTATTCAGAGACGAAGCGGGAGTTTTATGCATCAAGCTGAGAGAGGGCTCGTCACGCCATATCTTAAAATTCTGCCAGTTTACAATTTCGTCAGTACAAGTAGATACGAGGTTAACGAGAAAGACAGGCTTCGGCACTGAAAAGTCACCTGACCAAGATAAGTTTATTAACAATGTAATTTTCATTGTTTCCATCTTATATTTTAACAATCAGTGTTTTTTTCCTTTGTTGGAAACAATGAAGGTTGGATTGTTAATAGACCTATCTTGGTCAGGTGACTTTTCAGTGCCGGAGCCTGTATTTCTCGTTAGCCTCGAAGTAGATATCAGGGATGGGGGAGATCTCCCTCTTCCCTGTAGATATGTTCGCGAAGATCGAAAATGAGCGGTTTCTTTATATTAGGCTAAATCAGTTAAAACTGCATGTTGATGACTATATTAATCTGCGGGACGCTGTGTGGCCAATGATCGGAATGTCGCCGATATAGGAAGGATGGCCCGCAAGACGCTATATCCTGTGTCCACAATCATGGCCGTCCAGATCTTTTTATAACCTTTACCTGCCATCCTAAGTGGCCAGTGATTATAGTTGAGCTTATGGAAGGCCAGTCACCGATTGATTGCCACGATTTAACAGCGAGAGTATTTAAGCAAAAACTAATGAAATTTATTGACGTTATTACGAATAGCCACATATTTGGAGAAACCCTCTGTTGGATGTGTTCGGTCAAATGGCAAAAGCGAGGTCTTTCACATGCACACATATTGGTGTGACTTAAAGAAAAAATTCAGTCTCCCATCATTCTCTTCTTCAGAGCTGCCAGATCTTCAAAAGGATCCAGAGGGCACCTTGCATGAAAGATCACAAATGTGCTAAGAACTTTCTACGACAGTACATTGATGATACACAATTAGGCAATGATGGTTTACAGAATACTGAAACTGAAAATCGGGGCTTCGAAATTTTCAGTTAAAGTTAACAACCAAACCATAGACAGCGACTGTTACAGTTAAAGTTAACAACCCCATAGACATCGAAATTGATAACAGGTAGATTGTGCGTTATTGCCTTCTACTTTCAAAAATGTTTCTGATGCACATCAATGTCAAGTACCGTCATTCTGTTAAATCGATTAAGTACATTTGCAAATACGTCACCAAAGGCAGTGGCATGGCCGTTTTCGAAATACCCGATTAAAATGCAACTGATGCGATGACTCGATAACAATTGGAGATATTAGCAGTAATGAGGCTATTTGGCGCTCTTAAATTTTCAAATCCACGAACGGAAAAGAATGTGCACGGAAAATTCCAATTTCCCAACGGTTGTGCACTTAAACATTCACTTAGAGAATGTGCTGGATGTATATTTTACGGAAAAGAATTCTCAAGAGAGAGCAGAACTGTCTTTTAACACAATATTAACAGTGATTTTCCTGTTGTGCCAGCAAGATCCCTTTGCTAAGACCTTACATTGTACTCTATGTCGAAGTACCAAAATACTACATCTGGAACGTATTACGGAAAATTTTCTGCAGGATGAAGCGGGGAGCCCAATTTCCAAGTCATAATGACGTATGGGTAACTGATGCCACTGGCCATGTCTACACAGTTCCTCCCAGCAATGCTGATGCTGCTACCTGAGAATATTGCCTCACGTTATCCGAGGAGCAACATTATTTAATGCAGCGGTTCTCAACCTGTGGGTCGCGACCCCGTCGGGGGTCGAATAACGATTTGCCAGGGGTCGCCTTAGACCATCGGAAATAAGTTTTATTTTGTTTGTATTCTAATATGTAAAACATGAAAACATGTTATTGTACAAATTTTTTCCATTGGTGAAAATAACAGTCGGGATCACCACATCATGGGGAATTGTATTAAAAGGGTCGCGGAACTGTAAAGGTTGAGAACCGCTGATTTAATGGTCTTAAGATCTTCGAGGGACAATTGAAAAACATCTCAGTAACGCGGATTCATTGAAAATGATTAACATTGGAACTCAAGAATCGTTTTGCTATTATAATTCCGACGTGTGCTCTATCAAATGCACAAAGCCTTTGAGATGAATAAAAAGAAAATTTAAGTGAAGACATTCTCAATGATGTGCAAAGAGCTAACCCAATCATTAATTCGGGTTACACTGTGAAAATATTTAACCAAGCGCTTATATTTCTTGAGGACAAATGTATTAATGGCAAAAATCTCTTGCACCTTGGGCTAGAGGCGCCGAATCGAAATGATCAAATGGTCCTACATAATTGGGGAAGGTAGAATTACAGTATAGGGTGAGTCAAAATTCACTGGACAGAGCTGTTTTTTAGAAATTGTCACCTCATTTAGAGCAGGTGATCGGTAGATGCCGGAAGAGAAGAGGCGCCGGCACTCCGGCTGTCTCAACCCCGTGGAAAGCAATCTTCGAAGAGCGAAGAGCGAGAAAGCTCCACGATTCGATAAGAAACAGGGAATGCAAATGAGCAGCGGGAAGAAAAGGTATAAAAAAAAGCCGGCAATGTAATGGTTAGCGAGAATGATTCTCCAGTAGAAGATAAGAGGCTTGTCCATAAAATAAGAACTGTTTCATTCTACTGCCACCGCAGCGCTAGTGTCGCAGTTCCGAGCATGCACACTCGTCTGTCTGGTTCATTATCTTTGCACTGACACCATTGCAGCCGGATTGTGTTGTGTTTACATTTGTTAGTGATCGTTGAAAATGTTTAAGACAATTTCTGAGCCCGCGGACTGTGAAGGGCGTTCTGTAGTACGGTTTTTGAACACAAAGAATGTTAAGCCAGCTGAAATTCATCGTCAACTTCTAGAGATTTATGGGAAAATGACTGACGGAATGGTGAGAAAGTGGGTAAAAAGACTGAAGTTCATTGATGGACGATCCAATGTTCATGACGAAGCACGGAGTAAAAAGAGAAAATTCGTGAAAACGGACGGTTCACATTAAGAATGTGTTGTAATGAGTTTTCACAAATTTCTCTATGACGACGTAAAAAATTGTGTTCACCAGTGGCTGTCTTCACTGGCGGCATCTTTCTATGAAGAGGGCATTGAAAAGTTGGTTTCCTGCTACGACAAATGTCTGAGCAACGGTATATTTTTTTACTATATAGAAAAATAGTTTAAGAAATGCTTTTTCATGTGTTTTTTTCCAAAACGGTACTTAATTTACGGAAACGCCTCGTAGAAATAGGAATGCACCACTAAAACTAGACAGATGAAAACGGCACGATGAAACTTGGATGAACTGCGCAGGCTGTTGAGAAACCTTCTTTAAGCACTATCATGGGTATCGAGGGACAAAGATTTACGAGGAAAAGAATTCAACATAAAGGAGATTTACTCCACACGATTCTTCTAGTTATCGGACCACGCCGCAGCTGCTCATACTCCAATCTAAGGAACGTTTCATGAAAAAGCGAGCAAGAGGTTCAAATGTATCCTCTCCTTCTCATCAAGAATCAGTGGAATGCTCACGGACTCACGACGTTAGTGCTTCATTCCACGACGTACGGAATAGCAGTAAGTTTTTAGTTGCTAAAACTGCTTTTCCTATTGACTCTTGTTCTTCAGAATTCCGAACTGGACTTTTGGATTTGAACTTTAAAATACATGATCACCTTGAAATTACAAAGAGCCAATTTAGCATACCGTTATGTTCGAGTGAGGGAGGCTCGATAACGCCATATCATTTAGTGTCTGAAGTCATTGTGCAACGACAAGCGTCAACGGAGAGTCATTGATGCTACTTCAGTCATATTCATTTCTTGGAGGGATCACCAGCGAAACGTCATTTTAAGTCGGTATCATCGACAGGGCCCTGCTTCGGCATCGCATTTAAGTCGGCATCGCATTGAGCGGCGTCGCTGCGTGCGGTATTACTTCTTCTCGTTCCATTAGACGATTTATAAATTTAAATGACTTCTCTTTTAATAATGAAGGGATATTGCTAATACATTTGTGTTTTATTGCTTCATTGCTGTTCGCCCCTACTGGACACTGACCTTTATAGGTTGCCGTTTTCCCACGGTACAGTTTCCTCACCTCACAGTTCCTTTTATTTACCCCTGGGGACAGGAGATATTCAGGACAACTCCACAGCCGTCGACAGTTATCTTACCTGGACGCGTGAAGATCACACGCTTCCACAATTATCTTAATTAAGTGTAATCCGAACTTATTCAATGTTAAAAACGATTACTGAAGAGAATTATTGCATTTGTAAGTTCAACAAATTTACCTAGTTTGAGAATTAAAGACTTGAAAGGTGAGGCAACCTACAAAAATATTACACAATACAGTACATGATGGCTTTCAGCTGAGTGTGGACTGAGCTAGTCATCCATAGCACGGATTCAGTATACCAACAAGTGGCATCCATTCAAAGTTCAGATGCAGCAAAAACTATCTGGATGATCCAGACAGACATGAGGAATTCTGTTCTTGGGCTCTGGACAACTATCGACTGGATCCTTCATTTAATGTTTTGTTTAGTGATGAGGCATTTGTCCATGGTGAGGTGAACCATCAGAACATCAGATTTCGGAGCATACGAACCCTCATTGGACAGATTCATCCAAAGTCGTTGGTGATGTTAAAGTTATGATATGGTATGAGATATGAGGCTCCCATTTGATTGGACCAATTTTCACAGATGATACCTTAAATGCTTATGAGTACCTGCGAATATTGCAGAACACTGTGTTCCCATCACTGTTGACTGAAGATGGCAGTTAGTAGATAATCCTTTAAATGTGGGATGGAAGTGGATTTCTGGGGTGGTCACAAAAAATGGGTGGTCTGGGGTACGTCCCCTTGGGTGTGTTCATTTTGGCACTGACATAAAATTTTGGATTATTAATAATGAATTTTTGTTTTATTAATTTTGAAATATGAATTATGGCCGCCATTTTCTTTTAGGATCTCAATTTTGTGACCAGGTGGCGCTGGGTGGTTATAGGGAGAGGGGTGTTGGGAGAGGCACTGAATGGTGGTGATGCCTCGAGACAACTTAACCTTTTGTGACGTTTCAAACTTTCAATTTTTTATCCTTTATTGGATTGTTTCAGTCTTTCTTTCTTTGTCCTCAGCTTTTCCCATTTTCTCTGTTGTTAGTTTTTGGTTCTGGCAATGGTGTTTTTACGGCCATATGCCCTTCCTGACGCCAACCTCTAGAGGAGATATTAGGACAATGCTTTAACGACTGCTGTAAAGATGGTAGCAGCAGCAGCAGCAGCCGAGACCGAAGGCTTTACGTGCCCTCCCAGTTTCATATTACAATTTAATCAATTTAAAGAACATTTTACTGGTTATTAAATATTTTTAGTTATTATTCAATTCCACTCCTTCTGAGCTGCCTTCCTCCCTTGTCACTGTTTCAGTCATACAGTCCTCAGCAGGCCTCACAATGCCATGCCATTCCATTAAGATTTATCCCAAGCAATTTAGCTCGTTTGAGGAAATGTTTCCTAATGTTTAAATTGTACTAGCCAGCCTCCGCCATCAAAATTACAAATTTTTTCCACATGTATAACTTTCACGTGAAGAAGTTCATTTAACGTGTCACAATGTTCTGATCCGTACCTGTAAAAATATGAAAATACCTTTATCCAGTGTTAAATGATTATGGGCAATGAAAATAGTTACCTCTCAGAAATCAGGGCTCTGCTTAAAGGCGATGTCATTCAACAGATCTTTAATGCCTTGCTTAAAGCAACCAAATAGGGTCACTGAATTTTTCAAAAAGTAAACATATCTGTGTCGTTCTGAGAAATTTTTTGTAGTACTATGGAGAGAAAGAGACAGAGAGAATACCCATGAGAGACCAATACTGTAAGATAAAAGAGTAGTAGCAGAAAAATAATAGTTACCATGTTTGATCGTTATCGCCCGATGTTGCTTTCCATCGTATCCTATATTTGGGGTCAGAGAAGCAGACTGCTTCGTCGCCACCGTCCCCGAAATCATCGTCGTTGATTGCCGTATACATCGTCCCAAACAGGGGATATGAACTAAAAATTCCGGCCTCGTCTTCGAATGTTGCTGCGGTTGTTGCAGACGCTGATAACTGTGATCAAGTGCATTTCAACGGCATGGCATAGAGGGGAAATGGGTCTTGTTCACTTCAGTGTAGTGGAAAGGTTTATGGCACTAAAATCAGCGTAAAAACGACGTTAATGCAGATACAAGAAATTAAAATAAAAGAACAACGATTAGAAAATAAATTACGAGTGAATTGCGGATAAAATCCCTGCTGCCACATTAACTCGACTGTTAAAGTCGTAGCAGTAGAACTCAGTTCACCCACGTCTGTATCGGTATCTACCTGAATAGACAAAACGAAAATGTGAGTTTAGGAAAAAACAGTAGGAAAACCGAATAGAGAAAGAATAACTTTAAATGAAAAAACGTACAATAGGTGAAGGCAACGAAATGAAACGGTAAATTCCAGGGCATTGAACAACACCTGGAGAATTTGAAATGGGTCGAGCTGTGGAGTTTTGAGTTGAAGACACTGAGCGGTTAAAATGAAAAATCACAGAGAAAAATTTGAAAAAAGTTTTTTTAAATAAGAGGGGCGATCAAATTTGACCTGGACTTTATTTTTTAGAAAATCAGGAAACTACAAAAAAAAAACCACACACACGAGTTATTTCTCAAAGAACTCTCCTTGCTTCTCTACACCTTTTTTCCAGCATTCTGGGAGCATCTGGATACCGGTTCTGTGTCTGTTTTTTTCTTCAGGTTGATGTCGAAACCACGTCAGGACAGCCTTTGTCACTTTCTCATTGGAGCCGAACCTCTGCGCTCCAAAGAACTCTTTCAATGGTCCAAAAAGGTGATAATTGCAAGAGGAGAGATGCGGGTGGTATGATGTGATAAGATGTCCCATTTCAGTTCCGTCCGTGCGTCTATATTCAGTTTGGCTGTGTGTGGTCTGGCATTGTCTTGCAGAAAACAAACACCACTGGTAAGGAGTTCTATCGCTTTTTCCTTACTACCAGCTTCAGGGACATCCTCAAAATGTCACAGTAGTAGGGTGCATTTATGGTTCGACGTTCTTCCAGAAAATCGACATGAGTTTCTTATCCCAGAATACAGTCGCCAACACTTACGTTGCCGATGGTGTCATCTTGAATTTCTTGGGTCGTGGTGAGTCAGTGTGTCACGACTCCATGCTCGCACGCTTGCTTTCAGGAATATGGTGATGAATCCATGTCTTGTCGTGTCACAACACGCCTTAGGAAGCTGTCATCTTCCCTGTCATATCGCTGCACCAGCATGGAACAGATTTCCACCCGGGTGGTTTTGTGATCCTCGGAGACTTGCTTAGGAATCCATCTGAAACAGATCTTTTGGAATTTCAGCTTATCGTGATGATGGTTTCCACACTGCCGATGCTGATGTTCAGTTATTGAAGCCAAATCTCGGACATGAATACGCTTTTGTCCCTTATCAGCTCATTTGTTTGTGCGATGATGCCATCATTGACAGCAGTTGCTGGTCTTGCCTTATGAGGTTCATTGTCAGTGGATTCTCGTCCTCCTACAAACTTTTGGCACAAAGCAAAGACGAATGATCGAGACAAACAGGACTCGGCGAATTGTCTTTGTCTGATGAATTTCAGATGCTTTCACACCTTCGTTTGGAGAAACTTGATGATTATTCGTTGTTCCACTTTGGTCGACACATCGCTGTCCGCTATTTTGTTTAAAGAAACAATCGGTTAATATGGCACCCAGATGAGAGGTGCTGCATTTGCATGACAGGCGGTAGTTGCCATCCCAACAATGAAATTTACGAAAAATAATTCCAAGTCAAATTTGAACGCCCCTCATCTATATACAGGGTGTTTTTGAATTGAGTACAGATTTTTTGGGAGATGATAGAAGAGGTCCTTAGAAGTATTTTTTTTGTCATATGAACATGGGGTCCCCGCAGCTCCGTTTACTTCCAATACTGCATTGAACAATCAAATGACACCGGGACACAGGGTGCGTTGGTAGGCCTAGATTATTTTATTTTTAACAATTAACACAAGCAATCTACTGTAATAACTTTTAAAGTAATTGTTGGCAAAGAAATTTCAAGGTGCACGTGCTTGTTTGTTGAAAAGTTTTCGGACAAACTTCGTCAAGGAGATTCCATGGTATCCAACCCCTTTGTAAAATACAATTAGCCCATATGTAAATGAACTAATCGCATTCTGGGAAAGCAGTAGGTAAAGATTTGTTTTAAAAAGTTCACTTGATGTACTTTTTACATGTGTAAAGTTAAACAAACAGTGTGAATCGTTTTACATGGAATGATTATGCAGACATGCATCTGTGTCTCGGTGCTGCTGGTACCATGGATGGTGCAAGGCGTTTGATGCTGAACGTTATCCCAACAGAATTCTTCCCAATTGTTAATTGTTAAAAATAAAATAATCTAGGCCTACCAACGCACACTGCATCCCGGTGTCATTTGATTGTTCAATGCAGTATTGTAAGTAAACGGAGCTGCGGGGACCCCATGTTCATATGACAAAAAATACTTCTAAGGACCTCTTCTATCATCTCCCAAAAAATCTGTAATCAATTCAAAAACACCCTGTATACAAAAGAAGAAACTGACTGAGTGAGTGAGTGATCAACGCACAGCCCAAACCATAAGGCCTAGAAATTTGAAATTTTGTACAGAGATTCCTTACAAAATGTAAGTGAGCACTAAGAAGGGGTTTTTCGAAATTCATCCCCTAAGAGGGGGAAAGGGGGGTTGAAAGTTTGTTAACACTTTAACTGGTGTTGCACTATACACTGAGTTAGCAAAACTCATGGGATAGTTACTTAATATCTGGTCGGGCCACCTCTGGCCCTGTGGAGTGCAGCAATACGGCGTGGTAGTGAGTCTGTAAGTCCCTGGTACACACCAGATAGTCTGCAGAACCGAAGATAGTTGCTGCCCGTTAGTGGGCGGATGATCCAGTGCCCGGAGCCTAACTTCAACAGCATCCCAGATATGCTCGATGGGATTCATGTCAGGGCTCCGGGCTGGCCAGCTCAGTCGTTGGACGTCTCCTGCATGCTCCTCGAACCATTCGCGGACGACATTGGAGCGATGTGGTGGAGCATTGTCATCTTGAAAGACTGCTACGTCGTCAGGGTGTTGAAATGTCAAAAACGGGTGCAGATGGTCTACGATGAGTTGACGATACCGTGGTCCAGGATAACCAGAGGGCCCATTCCAAACCAGGAAAATGCACCCCAGACCATCACTGATGCCCCACCACCCTGCACCACCACCTGTTGGCATGCGGGATCCATCGTTTCGTGAGGTCTGCGCCACACACGGTGCCTCCCATCAGCGTGGTACAGTTGATATCGTGACTCATCTGACCATATGACGTTACGCTACTGTTGCAGAGTCCAGCCAAGATGGTTGGTGGCAAATGCACGCCGGAGTGTCCGATGACGCTGGGTAAGCATTGGCACCCGTGTAGGGCGACGGCTGCCAAACCCGAGGGCATGCAGATTCCGACGGATTGTCCACCGAGAGACGTTTCTAGTGCGGCCAGTATTGAACTGGTCTGTGATTTGTTGCACTGTTGCGCTCCTGTCTCTCTGAATCATTCGTCCCAGGTGTCGCCGGTCACGATCATTCAGGGCAGCTGGACGCCCGGTATGGTGCCTGTTGTGGACTGTGATGCCTTCATCCAGCCATTTCCGATACACCCTGGAGACAGTTGAGCGGGGAAAGCCAAATTCCTGCACCACTGCCGAAATGGAACATCCCATGCGTCGGGCACCTACTATCATACCCCGTTCAAAAGACGTCAACTCGCGACGACGTGCCATTTCTGATTAATTACTTATCCAAGCTCTTCCCACAACGTCTAATGGTCCATTCCCAGAATCCGTTACCCCTGTGAATTCGTGAGCCATGCCCATCAATCAATGTGCTTGCTATCCCATGAGTTTTGCTAACTCAATGTATACTTAACACATTAACTGGTGTGGCAATACAAACGTACCACATTTACTGGTGTGGCACTACATAATTAACCATATTAACATGTTTGTTATTAACATCGTTGTTCTTACGAATTATTAACAACTAGCATAATATGATTATGCAATGACAGCACATAGATAAGGCAGTGTTTATCGAGGAGGACGGGTCTCCCTTGAGCTCCCAAAAACGTCCAGACGATAGGCGAAAATTTGTGTGTTTGGCAAAAAAAAAGAGAAAGAACGAGTATTGATCAGTGAAATTTGCAACAGAAAGATAGAAAGCTATCCGGGCATTGGAAACATCTGAACAACGGAAGCTCCGCTAGAGCAGGAAGATATAAGAGCTTCTACGTCAAGGGCAAGGGAAATTTTAAAAGATAGGTTTAAAGCAGGGCTGTCCAAGATTAATGTCCTTACGCCCCCCTATTGCACATTACGTTGACCAGTTCCTTAAAGTCGAGTTGCTAATTATCAATTCGACATTGTAAAAAAAAAAACAAAAACGAGGCAGCTTACCATTTTATTTCCTTCGTTTTAATGTGACAATTTTCTCGATATCAGATAGAATTATATTTTTTCCTCCGATAGGACATATTAAGCATTTCGAATCCGATCTGTGAACAATTAAAAAAAAAAACATTCTCCCACTGCGGTTTAAATATTGGTTCAGTGATTTTTATGCTTTTTAGGAATGTGCGCTATGTTATGCGAGACGAAAAACAAGCAAGTATCAGTAACAAAAGAAATAATGCCTCATTTAATGCAATCGCCCCCTAAAGTCTGGCAACACTGCATAGGAAAACTATACCCACTCCCCCCCTGAGTTTTGGACTATCTCCTCGGTTTTGCCCGTGAGCTTTGTCCGCGAGCATTTTATGTTGCTCGCGGGCGACGTGCACGAGTTGGACGGCCCTGGTCTAAAGTATCCATTGATGCTCCCCGGGGGTGAAGATGGATAACATTTTAATCTGAGACAGAACAACAAGATGGTAAGTAAAGCCCGGGCGAGGTGTGCAATATAAGTAAGTTCATTAAGAATGATGGTTCCATCCCACCTCCGAGAATTATAAAACAAAATTGAATTTGTAACAATACGTTGTAACGGGCTTTTCTTAGAAGTTCACGTTTTCTTAGAAATATTTATTAATGATCAGTAACTGGAGATAATGGAGAGTTAGCAGACTATTGAGAAAGAGTGAAAGATGACAGAGGACGCACTCCCTTCGTTCGAGCTACATTTGGCGACATAACCGATAACAAAGCATACATGAACTCAACTCTTCAAACCAACAACCATATGGTGTTATGTCCTATAATAATCTTTCGAAGTATTATAACAATAATTCATAACTATCGAAATGCCAGCGAAGAAATGAATGAGTTGACAAAAATTTATCCGGGCATCGGAAACATCTGAACAACTGCTTCGTCTATAGACGGAAATTGTAGAATTACTGAAAACAAATTTATTAATTAACTCCATGAGATTGTTCTGTTAAACCTACAACTGTAATTATCTCGGGCAACGCCAGGTGTCTCTGCTAGTAGTATTATAAATTCTGTGATCTGTAGATGCACACTGTCATATCACTGAAATATGGCCTCCCGCTTAGTAATGGGAGTAGCCACCCTTCGCCGCTAAAACTGCTGCTAGGCGTCGTGGCATGGACGCAAGAAGTCCGCGGTATGTGTCCGATGGTATGGCAGTCCATTCTGCTTGAAGCGCTGTCCATAAAGCTTCGAGAGTCATAGGTGGAGGGTCCAGCTGCCGTACATGGCGATCAAGGTGCTCCCACAGATGTTTGATTGGATTAATGTCCGGCGAATTAGCGGGACAAGGGGGCACTCGAAAGTCAGTAGAGTGTTCCTCGAACCAATCCAGAAGGAGACGTGCCTTGTGGCAGGGTGCATTGTCCCGCTGGAAGACATCATCACATTGGGGGAACATCGTGAGCATGTACGGGTGCACCTGGTCCGCTACGATTGACAGATAGCCACAGGCATTCAAATTGCCCTCTAGACGAATCAGTGGACCTAATTGCTCCCAACAGAGATCCCCCACACAAGCACACAACCCCCACCAGCCTGTTTCCGGCCCACAATAGCCTCCTGCAATCCTTTCATGGCGTTCACGACGCATTCGCCATCGCCGGTCAATCTTATGGAGCAAAAACCTTGACTCGTCGGAGAAGGCGACCTTAGCCCACTCGTCTGTGGTCTAATGGTGGTACTCACGTGCAAAGTCTAGGCGTCGTTGACGATGACCCCTGGTCAACATGGGCGCAGCAACCATGCGTCGACTGTTCAGGCCCATCCGTAACCAGGGTGCGGTCAACGGTAATGTCGGATACACGTCTGTTGGCATCACTGTTGAATCTGGTGGTCAGTTGATGGACTGTGGCTCTCCTTTCACCTTTTACGAAGCCGCCGCTCACCCCGTTGGTCGATGGCTCGTGACCCTTTACAGTGATGGCGTTGGGACGCAATTTCTGTCCCTACTGTCCACTCTTTGTACACCTTCACTATAGCGGACCGTGAACAGTTCAAAATCGCGCCGTTTCGGAGATGGTGCCACCCTTGCCGCGATAGCCTATTAATCATCCCTTTTTGGATGTCCGTTAAAACCGGACGTTTACTCATCTTGAGGCTCGTGCACTTGCCGTTTGATACACCATCTTTAAGGCTTTCTCAGCCTGTTATGCAAGTTTTCCAATGTGGGGGAGGGGGGGGGGGGGGCGACCCCTGTGCCTTAAAGGGGTACTGGTCATAATTCATTGATATGACAGTGTATGTTAAAAACGCTTAAAGGGCAGATGACACCAAATCGGAAGTTGATTTCGTATAGTTTTGAATACTTTCCTGATATCAATTTTAATATCTGGGTGACCGAGCATCGCTCGTGGTGAACTTTTATTAATTTCATTTTTTAACGATTAGGTTCCCAATTCCAAAAAAAAATTCGTTAATGGCTTTTTTTTCCTAAGTTGAATGAATTTTTCGTTTTCACCAAAAAAGTTTTTTTAATATGTTTATGTTTTCCAAACAATCGAGTCCTTTAAAATTTCTTTCCACATACAGACATGACATGCATAAAAACCGATGTCCTGAGATCTACCCCAACCGATGTCTTACCGTGTTCTCAGCCCGTTTGTTGTCTTGCATGGGCGGTTACAGCACAGGGTTATGTCAGTATTCTGGCCGGCCAGCTTCATCCAATGCTGCAAACTGTTTTCTCTGAAGAACGACCTCTGTTCCAAGACGATAATGCTCCCATTCACACCGCTCGAATTGTCCGAAACTGGTTTAATGAACACGATGATGAACTACAACACCTTGACTGGCACCCTCAGTCCCCTGATCTTAATATCATTGAACCTTTGTGGGGCATTTTGGAGGCCAAGCTGCGCAGTAGGTTTCCATCTCTAAGGACACTTTCAGAATGAGCAATTTTTTTCCATCTTAATATCAGTTCACCTTGTGCCTTGTGAACTGTTATGGCGAAAGCAGCTCTTACAGGAAATTGGTGCCGCTGCATGGTGCATCCAAGTTGTCCTTTTGTCGAATCAAGTGTGATCCTCGGGATACGGACTTCTCTGCCAGTCTGCTCACCAGTGACAATTTTTGCCTTAATTATGTTGATTACAAAGACTTGTTACGATTAATCTCGTTCCATTTCACAAACCCTCAGACATATCTGAATTTCGTTGTAGCATAATTATTGAATTTTTTTTAAATTTGAGTTCATGTGGTGGCAAATCAGAAATGTTGACTGAATTAAGAAATTCTGTTGTGAACTGAAGTGCTCCTTCAGGTTGATCTTTTACCCAGTCACTGCTATGGTAAATTTTGAAATCTCCTGGTAGTTTAGCAATTATTTCGTTGTTTTTTTGTTCCACTTGTTTGTTGTGTGGCGCGAGAATTGCTCTATTTTTCATTTCTTCATAATTTTCAGTGGCAAGGCAGTTGCCGAATACGTCTTCAATAAGATTGCCGTTTGAAATTGTATCTTGCGGCAATTCTATTTCTTCCACTGCATTCATCGGAAAATCTCCGTTTCCTAATTCTAAAAGGTATCTTGCAAAATCCTGTTGCTCTGGTTCAACTCGCATGTTTACTTCGAGGGAAAAAGTTTTAAAATGTGGTCATAAGGTACTTCTTTTAATTGAAAGCTCTAATAACTCATTTCTATTTGCTCGTGGTTGTACAGGAAGACATTGACGAAAATCTCCCCCAAGTACCATTAATTTGGCTCCAAAAGGCATGTCCGGGTTTCCAATGCTGCGTAAATATTGGTCCATGTTAGTCAGTGCATATTTTGGAAGCATGGGGGCTTCATCCAGGAGGAAAACATCAACTGTAGCTAATTTTCTAGCTTTCGGAGATCCTGGTGCGATGCTTGAAATTGATTCTGGTGTAAGCGGTACTTTGAGTCCAAAGATCTTATGGGAAGTACGCCCATTAGGTAGCAATATTAAAGCAATGTGCCTGTAAATGCCATACACATCACGCAGCGACGTCTTCCCACACACCTCTTCCCTTAGTACTTTATAAATGAACGTTTTGCCAGTGCCACCTGGGCCACAAACGGAGAAGCATTTTTGTTCAAAACTTGCGTCATTTACTGCACGTAGTATTGTGTCTATGATTTCGATTTGCCTGCCTCTAAGAAGTCGATACATTTGTTCTCCCAGTGCTGCCGCTTCGTCGCTGTTTACAATGTCTTGAATTGTTTCGTACTCGAAGTCAATGTCGTCAAATCCAAATATCTGTAGCCAGTATTGAAAATTTCTTCCTTCTGTTGCTTCACTATTTAATTTATGAGCAATAATCCGATAAGCACGTCTGATTGCTTCTTCCTTGGACTGTCTATTTCGTCGAACTTCATGGATAAAATCTTCTGCCAAATTTTCTCTAAACGTCTCCCAGAGATGCTTTGGATTTTCAAGCGAGCCGAAAATTAAAATCTGCGTAAAAAGACTTCTCATGGCCGTGGGCATTTTAGAATGCGAAGATTCTCGTAAGTCTTCAATCCATTGTTGGTCGTCGTAGGCTAAAACTCGAGCTACGCAAACTCGTTTGTAAGTCTGATATTGCACATTATTAAATTTTTTAATTTCTTCGAAATTTGTTGCGTCATTTATGTGATAAAGTAATAAACGCAAATGGTAAAGCTCTGGCGATGTGATGAAATTCACATTGTGAATTCTACCAATAACTCGCGGTTGTCGCGCTCTCTCAACCCATTCACTTGTTCTTTCGACCCATCTAAAGTGCTCGGGCATCTGCCAGTAATAATAATAATTTACAGTCCCGTCATGGCCATTCAAGCGATTAATTTCTTTTTGTTGCTTGAGTTTTTTATTGTGTCGGAAGGAAGCTTCTAGGGTTGGACCTTTTTGTCCGATATCCGCCAAATCTTCCTGGCCTTGGTCTAAGTTTGCAACTCGGTATTGACCTGGTAAATGTATGTTTAAGCGTGGAACGCTATAACTTTTCTTTTGGATTTCGTATGCAAATAGTCGCCAACATGTTTCAGGAGGTGTGAATAGATCAATAGAAACTGACGATTTTTTTGTCCATAGGTGGCATCACAAATGTTACATAACCTGAAAAGTGCCATTTAGCGAATTTTTACGGATATGGAACCTAGCGCAATGAATTACTGGTACCCAAAACCCCTGTATACCAATTTTTGTGGAAATCGTTAGAGCCGTTTAAAGAAATATGTGATTATTTTTTACTTTCATTTTTAATAAAGAAATCATAATTTAAAGGCCACTTCCGGTAGTACAAATTCATTTTGAATTTTGCTAAAAACTCTCGCAATAGCGTTGCTTATGACGTCAGGTTTGGTAACCGAGGCCGACGAGATTTACAGGCCGTGGTGCGATTCACAAGCCACAGGCCAACAACTCCTAAACAGAAGGCCTGATAACGGAACCGTCATACATTGTTACATCATCGTTAGTCGACCAAATTTAGGGCTTATCATTAATAGAAAGAGGATTAACAATGGTCGACTAATTATTATGTAATAGTATATGACGCTTCCATTATAAGACCTTCTGTCTAGGTGGTGTTGCACAGGCCCGACGGGATTTGCACAGGCCTATTTATCTCGTCGGCCTCGGCTTACCAAAGATGACGTCACACGCAGCTAACTGTTTTGAATGGAGGGACCCCTATTTCGCTTATTTGTTGCTTCTTTCTTAAAAAATTTGTAACTTTTTCCATAAAACAAAGATGACAGATGAACTCTGGGTTGAAGCTGGGAGTTGAGGAGAAACTCGAATTTCGAACGCGAAACTGTGTTAAATGGTGAGAAAAATTGTAAGTTTTTAATAAAATTTCCTTTTGAAATGATTGCATACGTTAAAATGATATTAGTTAGTGCTTGAGCAAAGCACTAAGACAGGGAGGGACCAAATATCGCCACAAGGGCCTTTTAACCTCGACCAATAGTGGTTTAAAGGGCCTTTTAACCTCGCACCTGATGATGATGTCACCTAAAAAAAGGACGTCTTTTCCAGGAAGAAGCAAACAAAAGAGGTCAAGTGAGGTCGACTCGGAAATAATAACAGGCAGTTTCTAAAACATGTAAAAATTTAGAAAACGGATATTAAAAGAACCTTAATATTTGGAAAGAAAACCAATAATAGAAAAGAAAGATCAAATTCAGTCTAACCTTCGCCGTGAGTCATAATCCTTTTTGTAAGCTTGGAAATTATGTATTTTGTAATTGGAAGGGTCGTTCAAGGTTGACCTAGACTTTGTACATATAAAATCGAAAAATAAACCTACCATATTACACTTTTCAGAAACGTTACATAATCCTTTGTGAATATTACACTTTTCAGGAACGTTACGTAACCCTCTTTTGGCATAATGTATTTGACACATGTGCAGCAGCTGCAGCAAACATGGCAGTGTCTCTTAGCTGTGGAACAGCGTTGTATAATCGAATTTCTTGTGAAACAGAACGTTAAACATGCTGATATTTTGAGATTTCAAGCACAGTATGAGAATGAAGCAAGAGTGTACGAATGGTGTAATCAGTTTGGCAGAGGACGAGAGATAGTGAAAATTGCAATGCATGGACACGTTCGTCCGAAAATCGCAACCGAGGAGCGAGCCATATTTGATAAGGGTATCACAGTGAACAGCCAGTAATACTGCAAATTGCTTCAGGGTGCCGTACGCAACGCCATTCACAGGAAGAGACCCAGTTGGTTTGATTTGGTTTGTCTGGTATTAACGTCCTTTTCAACTGCCATGGTCATTTCAAAACGGCGTTATAAGTGCCGCAAATTTTGCCTCGCAAGGGTTCTTTAATGTGCAGCCGGCAAACGACTACACGGGACCAACGGCTTTACTTCCCCCTGAAAAAATCCTCATCGTCCTCGGCCGGGGTCGAACCCGCGTACTCGGGCATCAGAGGCAACCACGCAACTACTGAGCCACCGAGGCCGATAAGAGACCCAGGATGTTGCCTGGAAATGTCATTCTTGTCCATGAAAATGCCTGGCTTCATACGGCGAATTTGACTGTTCATGTAACTTGATGCAGTTGTGCTACAATAGAAGAATTTTTCTATTTAAGCGTATCACTGAATTAGATTAGCTTCAAAATCTGATTTTATGTGACTTTGTCTATTTAAGAGTTGTTTTTTTAGTATCAAGGCTGGCGTTATGTAATCGTACATCCCCTGGAGTTTAGTCAGGACCTGGAACAATTTATTCAAATAAAAGTATTGTGACGTAACTTGCTCAAACAAGTAATTAATTGAAGTTTAAATTATACACTGAGTGGCCAGATTATTATGACCACCTGAAGTTTGTAGGCAAATTAGCTATGATTGCGCACTGAAGTTGCTAGAGGGCCAGACTATTATAAATAGGGAAGCAGGTTATTTACCACGACAGTAGAAGTGATTTGTTTCTGAAGATATGGGTAAAGAAAGTGAGATGATTTTTGGCGCTCGGAGCCAAGGAGCGAGTATCAGCAAAACAGCTGCATTCGTTAAATGTTTAAGAACACCGTTGTTAGAGTGTTTAAAGACTGGACTGTCAGCCGAAAAACTGGGCCTGAACGTGCGAGTTATCGCCGTCAGCGACTAATCAATGTTCGGGCAGAACGGAGAGTGGCAAGACTGGTAGAAGACAACAGAAGGGAAACAGTACATCAAATTACTGCAGATCTTAATCAGGAATCCTATCAAATGATCTCAGAACGCACTGTTCGCCGAACATCTTCTCTGGCTGCAGTTAACAAGATAAAACTTCTCCAATTCTCACAGGAACACAAGGATCGGACAGTCGAGCATTGGAAAAAGTCATGTAGTCGGATGAATCACGTTTCCAGTTTGATGCAGTGAGAATTTGGTGGAAATAGCATAAAAGCATGGACTCTACATGCGTGAGTACAAACTTTCAAGCTGGTGGGGGCAGTGTTATCACCTTTCAACATCTCGTGGAGTCAATGCCAAGAAGAGTCGCCATAGTATTAAAGGGAAAAGGTAACCCAACGCAATACTAATGGGGCGGTCAAAATAATCTGGCCATTCAGTATACTCTACCCTATGAAAAGTCATGGGACACCATCACTTTAATAGAAACACTCAAAAATATACATATTTTAGTACCTTCTTGGTCCACCTTTTGCTGCTATCACAGCTTCTACTCTCTGGGGCATACTGTCCACAAGTTTTTGATACGTTTCGACAGATAATTTTCGCCATTCTGCCGTAAGTGTCTTGGACAGTTCGGTCACGGATTTCGAGCGTTCCAACACGTCCCACAGATGTTCGATGGGGTTCAGATCGAGGTTCTCGAACCTCCTTTTCATCAAACCATGTACCTACAGCCCTTGCTTTATGGCAAGATGCGTTATCGGGTTGAAACAGAAAAGGGCCATTGCCAAAGTGCTGCCAGAGAGATGGGAGTGCTGCGTTGTCCAGAATGTCTTGGTAACGCTCTGCGTTTAGATGTACCTCCACAGAAACGATTGCACTCAACCCATATCATGAAAAGCACCTCCACACAATCACCGACCCTCCGCCGAACCTCACCGTGGGCACAACACAGCTTGGCAGATAACATTCGCCGGGCGTTCGCCATACCCAAACGCGTCCATCCGATTGCCAGATGGTGTATCAGGACTCAACACTCCATTCAACCATTCGCCATTGATCCAGAGTCCAATGTCGTCGCTCTTTGCACCATTGCAATCTCCTCGCTGCGTTGCTGGTGCTGATGTGAGATTTGTTGGCTGCCGCTCTGCCTTAAAAACCCATTGCATGCAGCTCCCTGCGAACAGTCAGGGTACTCACAGTTGTTCCCGTCGACTCTATGAACGATCTTGTCAATCCATCAAGCGATGTGTGACGGTTTGCAGTGACCACTTTACGAAAAGTCCTTTGGTCTCTGGCCGACATGATCTTGGGTCTTCCAGTCCTAGTCGGAACACTTGTGGTGCCTTTCTCTTTCCATGCCCGGATGACGTTGTAAACGGTCTATTTCGGGCTATTTAGGAGGGTTGACGTCTCTCTAACAGTTTTGCCTGCGAGATGGCACCCAACAATTATACCTCTTTGGAAGTCTGAAAGCTCTTTTCTTTGAGACATTCTTACAGCATTCACGCAAGCATCATTTCAAAATAGCATACTCTCGGTTATCTAGTGCTGGGAGGAATGCCAACAGTGAAATTGCAAAGGAATGTCTCATTTTCATTCAAATCAGGGTTGTCCCATGACTTTTGATAGGGTAGTGTATATTGTATATCAAGAAGAATAGTATTTAAATTGCATATTGTATGAGTCAACTCAGATTGCGTATTCTCATAGGGAATACTGAAATGTTGCAGATGTAGAATAAACATATTTGGGTATGATATAGCTTTATTTAAGCCATTGCAGATCTCCAAGACAACATTCGTGTTGCATGCTCATATCAATACTTGCAAGTCTCAAGAGGGGCATCAATTTGAACATTTGTTGCTGTAACGCTTTTCCTACTTGAAACAAAGGATTTAAATAGCTAATTTATACTTATTCATCTGTGTGTATTCTCAAAGTGTATTCCTATGTTTTGGAGCAGCCTGTATATCATTATTGGTATATTTCACTGTAGTTACTTCTGCTTGTCTCTGTAATTGGTTAATTTTTCCTCTCAAACCTACGAAAGGAAACAACAGGTACATAAATGAACCTTCATTCACCCCCCTCCTCTGTTTTGGATTGGTTGTATTCTATAAAACAAACTACAGAAACATGTGGGCCATGCACAATATTCATCATCGCAAATGCCAAGGGAGCCATTCGCAGTTTTAGGTCACTCATCAGCCGTTCACTTGAAGTCAGTGCTTCGCCTTGAGCAGTGATTAAAAGGAACTCAAATTTATTTTAATACTTGAGAATATACCCACGTTACCAGAAGTATCCGGACACTCCCTCGAAATGTGGTATCTGCTAATTTACATAACGACTGTGGCTCGTAGATATATACAGTGGTGGCCACTAATTTAGCACCAACCAAATGGCTCTAAAAATATTGCCAATATTTGAAAAATCAAGGCTCAAAAGTAATTCCACCCCTGCAGGGCCCTGCTACAAAATAATTGACACTATCTGAAACAAAGTATTTAAAAAAAATTATCTTTTGGAGGATACACTATGAAAAGAGGAGCATGTTTCATAATATTTAAGTAATTGACTGGACCATAAGTAAGTTTAGCACCATAACGTGTTTGCGACTTAAACGTGGGTTCTGCATTATAAGTTTGTTGTATTTTAATATACACATTGTATAAGCAACTATTTTAATATCACGTGTACATGTTTTAACCAGCAATTATGGGAAAACGACAAAACATATCGCTAGGTCTCTGCGAACAAATTAGACGGTTATGCAATGAAGGACTAACATTCGATGTCATTGCCAAAATTGTTAACCGCAGCAAATCATGTTATATACGTACAATTCAGCGGTACAACAACACTGGTTCTGTCAAAGATCGTTCAAGATCAGGAAGACCTAAAAAACTAACCCCGCACATCGACCGTATCATTCATCATCTCTCCAAAAAAGACAGATCCTTAACTTCAACAAAGATTCAAGGTGAATTTTCTGCTCATCACCATGTTAGCATTAGTTCTCGTACTATTCGTCGATGATTAAACCAGTTTAGTTTGTTCGGGCAATTGGCACGAAAGAAACCTCTTGTCTCATTAAAGAACAGGAAAGGTAGGTTTAGCATTTGCTCGTGCCCATCTCAACTGGACAACACAACATTGGAAAAACGTGTTGTGGTCGAATGAGATAAAGGTGATGTCAGAAAGTACATCAGACGTAATAAACATGAAACATACAAGCCACAGTGTTTGCAGCCAACCGTGAAACATGGAGGGGGAAATGTGATGATGTGGTGTTGTTTACCTCGCACGGCGTAGGCCCAATCCATCATATAATTCGCATCATGGATCGATTTGTTTGCAATGATAATGTACCGATGATAATCTGCCCTTTACAGGGTCATTTCAGCATGATAACGACTCGAAATATACCAGCAGACTTGTCAAGAATGGTTACAGACAAATCATATCAAAGGTATGGAATGGCCGCTCAGTCAGCAGATTTGAGCCCCATAGAAATGCTATGGATTGATGTCAAAAGGGCTGTTAAAGAAAAAAAAACCCAATAGTATTCTTACACTAGTCAACGCTATCAAAGAAGCATGAAACAACATTCCAGAAGATCGGTGTAAACGTCTAGCGGAATCCATCCGTCTAGCCATTATTAAAAACTTTGTTTACTCAACCAAATACTGATTTTATGATTTATTATTTATTTATTCTGTATATGGTGCTAAATTTTTTTCCATAGGAAAGTCACGTAAAGGATTAAAAAATTTATCTCATTGTTTCAACTTTGAATTCAACATGCATGGTTATTTGTTGGATCATTTCACACTTAATTCTTTTATTAGTGTAAATTTTTTTGTAACTGGTTAAGAAATTTTGGTAACAAACAACTTAAGCCAATATACATGTAGGTGCTAAATTTTTGGCCACCACTGTAAATAGCACTTTCTTCAGTGTTACACAGACATTTAGCTAGCGAATATAATAAAATGAGTCGTTCCGAAGAGTTTAGTGACTTCAAACGTGGCACTATCATTGGATGCTGCATGTGCAACAAGTCTGTCCGAGCAATTTCTACCTTACTAGGATGTATCTCGTTTCACTGTCAGCGTTGTAATCGTAACGGCATGGAACAACAACAGCCCAAGAACGGATAGTTATACCAAAGATAATGACAGACAAGGACCGCCAAACACTGAAACGCGTTGTGTGCACACATCTATTGTCCTCCGCTGAATCACTGGCTATCGAATTCCGACATGCATCAGAAAGCATGGCCAGCACTAGAGCTGTCCGCAGAGAATGGGTTATCGTATCATGCAGCACCACACAAGCCCAACATCAGTGATATCAATGCCAAGCGTCGGTTGGGTGGTGCAAAGCTCGACGCAATTGGAATCTGGAACAGTGGAACCGCCTTATTTGGAGGGATGAATCACTTTACACTATCTGGCAGTTCGATGGAAGAGTTTGGGTCTGGCAGACGCCTTGGGAACGCATCCTGCGCGAATATGTTGTGCTAACTGTGAAGTTTGACGATGGAGGCATCATGGTCTGGAGATGCTTCCCATGGTTTTGGCTGGGTCCTTGCTTTCAGTGAAGGGAAACCTGAACCTTGTACGGTATAAAGCCATTCTGGACAATTCAGTGGTATTTCCAACATTGTGGGAACAATTCGGGGGAGGCCCTTTTCTGTTTCAACATGATAATGCCCCAGTTCTCAAAGCAAGGTGCCTACAAGAATGGTTCCATGAAATGGATGTTTAAAAAATGGCCTAGCATGCTCAGAGCCCGGACCTGATTCCAATCGAGTGATTTGGAACGTCGATTGCAGGGCAGACCGAATCGGCCAACATCTACTGCTGAAATCGCCAACGCACTTAGGGAGGAGTAGAACGCAGTTCCTGCAGAAACTTATCCGATGGCAGAAGAGTGCACGCTGTTGTTGCAACGAACGGAGGTCCAATGACATATTTGGCACGTTGTTTTTCTGGCAGCAGTTAACTTTGATACGCTAAAAGTGTTTTTGATTTCCTTGTATTGCGGCAACACATTCTAATTATTTTGTACTTTCGTGAATGAAGGGTTATTTGCTAATTAAATATTCTTTCATATTAAACTTCATATTCTTTTGTCCCTGTTAGCTTTTTTCCACGGTTCAAAAATATGTTTATTCGTGACAGTATTACTTAGGACTTCTCCTTGTCGTCCAAAGCCTTTGATAATTTCATTTACGATCAACTGCTTCTACTAATAGGCCCCGTTTTCGAGAACAAATCTCAGATCTATATCTTCCACAGATCATCAATAATTATCTGAATTCCATGTTCAGAAAATAGCATAACGGGGCCTACTCTTTTTATTGTTATCTCTGCCTGTTTGCTCAATCATTTCTTCGTTTTTATAGTCAACAAGAAATTAATCCTCC
The DNA here is from genome assembly GCA_023313115.1 of Rhysida immarginata. Taxonomy (NCBI): domain Eukaryota; kingdom Metazoa; phylum Arthropoda; class Chilopoda; order Scolopendromorpha; family Scolopendridae; genus Rhysida; species Rhysida immarginata. Next base: position 118,545 of record JAHWFO010111393.1, on the reverse strand, counting down.
CGAAGAAGTATAGGAAAGTAGCGAAAGCCCCTGAGATCATCTATTTTTACCCTTTTATCTGCACTTTTTAACCCCCCTTCCTACCTAGTATTTCCAAAATGTAAAAGAGTTCTATCTTCTTTCGTTTCTGTAGATCACATGCCATATGTTGCCATAGTTCTAAAGACCAAGTGCCTGCCACTGCCACCCCTACAATTCTGATCCCATACATACAGTATATACACGTATAAATCTTTTGGTTCCCTCTAATTCCCACCCCCGAAACACCGACCCCAGTGGGCTAATCAAAACCAAACTAAACAGTGAAAGTGCACATGCCTATGGTAAGCTACATCCCAAATTTCAATTTTCTACCTCAAAAAATGCGGAAATTATGAAGGGGACGGATGGACGGACAGACGGACAGACGGACATTGTAAAACCAATAAGTAGCTCCTTTCTTAATTAATAATGACAAATAAGTCATTTTTTACTGTAATTTTCCAATGCTCTCAAATTTTTCTATGTGAACCACAGCCAACAATGCTGTATCATTTAATTTAATTCATTTGAAAGGTAAAATTAGTGAAAAATTGTTATAATATTAATAGTCACTATACAGTCATTTTTAGAATCTGCGATTTTTTAGGGAGAATTTCGATCAAGCCACAAGTAGACGATGAACGAGATGCCTATCGTCGAAGAAGGAATTAGATTCTTTCTCAGTTTTTTTTTTTAATTTTTTTTCCTAGTCAGTGAGCGGATGAGGAACAGAAAAGAGGAAGATAAAAAGGAGTAAAATCATTAATTATTCAGGAACCTACTCCCTACTTAATAGAGGCAAATTCCTTTTCGCGTGTTCGGTTCTCGCTCGTTGAGCAACTAATTGATCCCCAGGCGTCGACGAATGGACACGGGAGAAAGAAAATTTCGACGAGAATAAAGTAAGAGAGCTGTTGTTAGGATTAAAACGGCATTCATTCGGCAAATTCCATTTCGTGGCTGTTTTTCGTAATTTGAGAAAAATAAAAGTGGCCGTATATAAGTATTCTGTTTGTATCAGAGAAATAACCAGGTCAAATATGAATGCTTCGCTACAATATGAACTTTTATAAATACAGGGTGAGTCAAAAGATGTTATTTGATATATCACACGACCCGCTTACCATTTAAAAAATTGACTTAGATTCAAGATGGCCGATTTCAAGATGGCGACCATATTCAGTACATACCGTAAAAGATAGACCACCTCACCCATACCTTACTGGATTATTCAGATTTCCCAATTCCTGCAAGGTTTTTGAAAAAACAGGGTGTACTGCGACTTTTGACTCGCCCTGTATATCCATTTTCATTCTGTATTACGAGGGCGTTTTGAAAAGTAATGCCTTCATGGCTGTAACTTTTTTATTTGATAACCGATTTTCAAAATTCTTTTTGTATCTTATACTCACATTTGTCCCCTATGTAATGCACTATTCACTTTTCGACATAGTCCCCATCCCTTTCCACGCATTGTAAAGTCTTTCATCTTTTAACTTCAGTCTTTCATCTTTGAACTGTAGGCGCTGCAACGCCTCTGGTGTACGGGCGACTCGTGTGCGGACGTTATCGTACTCCAGAAGAGGGTCCAAAGCTGCCATTCAATCCTGGTGTCGAAAACAACTCCGGAATTCCTCTCCGACGGCTTCACCCAACTAGTCACGCGTTGGCGCAATTCGTGGAAAGGGATGGGGACTATGTCGAAAAGTTAATAGTGCATTACATAAGATACAAAAAGAATTTTGAAGATCGGTTAACAAATAAAAAAGTTACAACCGTGGAGACATTATTTTTCAAAACGCCCTCGTATTATACTGTAGAGAGAGACAGAGATATAATTGTGGGCCACTTTTTTATATAATTATTTTATTTAACTTTTAGATTTAATATTCTATTTTTTATAGCCTAAACTCTTATGAAAAGCCTATTTTTATTCCTTGCATCATATGCAGAAATCAGATTTGGGGAATTGAGCCGTAAACAAGTCATCAATTCCTTATTTACATATTCTTCATTAGACACTGCACTACAGGAGTAAAAAATTTGGAGAAATTAACGCAAAATAAAAAGGAATTTATACAGGGTGATTCAGAAGGTTGGGGGGAAAATAAGAGCATGTAGAGGAGCAATTCTAAGCAAAATGTCTTAGGGACACGTTTTGTTGTGGGGTTTCGTTAAAAATTATAGCGTTTTAAAGTTGTGATCTCACTTCAGGTCCGTGTTAAAACAAGTTCGTAAAATGCCGTAATTAAGTGAAGTCGCAACCATTTGTAGACCGGGACTGTATTGCGAGTCTGACAACGCGACAATAAAATATTTTAAGGATTATCAATATTTATTAAGTAATAGCAGAGGTACCCGGCGGTGCCCAGGTTAATTACACTTGTAGGTAAAGAGATAGATCTCAAAAAATTAACTTATAACTTCCAATTGGTTAATTAATAACTCAATCAATACAACACAGAGCAAAGGGACTATCCATTCTACGAAAAATACGAAAAACAGGTAGTCCATTGTGATATACCAGAGCATCTAAACTCTTCTTGACTTGCGTTACCACTGCGGAGCATCACCACATATTTTAGTCTCAAGTTTTTCTTGCCCTTGACGTAGAAACTCTTTTACCCTGTTGCTCTATTCGAAACTGTCGTTGTTCAGATGTTTCAAACGCCCGTATAGCTTTCTTGTTTTAGTTGCAGAGTTTCTCTGACCAATACTCATTCTTTCTCTTTCTTTTCCAGACACATAAATTTTTGCCAGTCGTCTGGAAGTTTGATAGGGAGCTCAAGGGAGACAGGCGTGGCTCCTAATGTTCTGTCACTGCATCTTCACTTTATGCTCATTATCAAAAATTCTTAGAAACGAACACAAACAGTAGTTCGGTCATCGCATTGTCAGCATTTCAGTTTCCAAAATATACACTTTCCCACAGAATATAGTCAAAATATATTTTTAGGAAATGTTTGGACCTGGTGTGCTACCAAATAAGCTAGGTGATAACCCCGGCGTGGCTAAAAAAGCGCTTAGAATGACAACCCCGGTGATATCCCCGGTGCTACCAATAAATTTTGAAATGTCTAAACAATAACACACGTGAAAACGCTTAGAATTAATAGAGTAAAAATTCTTAATAAAAGTTTGAAGAAAATTTTTTTATAGGCTCACAATGGATGGACCTCTCCAAGGATGCCACTGCTAGTCTAAATAATTTCTTACTCACGTAATCTTACTTTAGATGTACACTTGATGTTGTTGTAATTCCCTTTCTTCTCTCGATGTCTTGAATCAAAACTTAGCCATTCATCTCTTTTTGTAGTCTAGCGATCGCCGATTCTTCCATTGACCTGCTTACCATTTGCTCAATACAGCACGGAGCTAAAGGAGTGATTCCTATGTCGTCTTTGCACTCTTTCTCAGTAGTCTACTAACTTTCCATTATCTCCATTTACTAATCGTTTTTAAAGATTTTCAAAAAGTTGTTAAGTACTGAGAACTCTCTTTTCTAAGAAAAGCCTGAATAACAGGAATTTATTATTATTATTATTTTTTTATTATTAGTACTGGTAATCCAATACGTCCATCCAGTGCCTGTATTGTGGGTTTGTTTGTTTTTTATACAAATCTACAGTTTTATTCCGATCTTGATAAAATTTCGCATACATGACCTTCAAAGCATGAGGAAGGTCACTGTCTACCTCAGATTTCGGAAAAATAATAAATATCGATAAAAAATCGATATTCATGGTTATGGCAAGGCATATTAATGAGAAATATCTCATGACCAACAATGCAAGGCAAAGTTTGTACAACAATAGGTATCAACAATGGTATCAACACGCAATTCACAAACACACTGCATGAACCAACAATCAATATCTCATGACTAACAATGAAAGGAAAAGTTTGTGCAAGTGTAATAATCCCGGGCAACGCCGGGTACCTCTTCTAGTTATTGATATTAATGAGAAGTATCTCATGACCAACAATGCAAGACAAAGTTTTTGCAACAATAAGTATCAACAATGGTATCAACACGCAATTCACAAACACTGTGCACGGACCAACAATATATATCTCATAACCAACAATGCAAATAAAAGTTTGTGCAATATAGAATTCAATGCATAGAATTCCTATTATTCAGGCTTTTCTTAGAAAAGAGAATTTTTAGTACTTAACAATTTCTTGAAAATCTTTAAAAATGATCAGTAACTGGAGATAATGAGTCAGCAGACTATTGAGAAAGAGTGAAAGACGATAGAGGAAGCAATCCTTTAGCTCCGTGCTGTATTGAGCAAATGGTAAGCAAGTAAGTAGAACAATCGGCGATCGCTAGACTACACAAAGTGATGAATGGCCAATTTTTGCTTCAAGACATCGAAAGAAGAAAGGAAATTGCAACAACATCAAGTGTACATCTAAAGTAAGATTACGTGAGTAAAAAATTATTTAGACTAGAAGGCATCCTTGGAGAGGTCCATCCATTGTGAGCCTTTAAAAAATTTCTTTTCGGTAAATCAAGTTCCGGTATATCACCTAGAATGGATTTTTTCAGTGAAGAGGTATATTCCTGTCTTTCGGATTTTTCTTAGAATGGATAGTCCCTTCGCTCTATATTGCAGTGATTGATTTATTATTTAACCAATTTGGAGATTTAATTTAGCTTTTTGAGGTTGTTCTGTTTACCTAAAAGCGTAATTATCCCGGGCAACGCCGGGTTCTCTGCTACTTATATATATATAGATAGAAAGGTTACATCAGCACATATAATGCTACTTGTACAGATTACCGATCATCATATTCAATGGAAGCATAGCATCAGCGAAGGAAACGCTGCGTACTCGAAAAAAAATTCCTTGCATTCCACGCACCAGATCAGATGTTGTAAGTATTCATCCAAAAAGTGGATCCTGTTTATCGACTTGTGCTTGGTAAACGATGGATTTGATATGCCTGCAGTAGAAAAAGTCCAAAGGTGTCAAGTCAAGGGAAATGGGCGTAGTCAAGAGGGGGGGGGAGGTCAGTTCCTGAGCCCCTAAATCAAATTTCTGTTTTCTTTTCTTTCTATACGGAGGGTTGATTCAGATAATATGAGACGACTTTAAACGCCGCGTATGACCTTGACGGAATGTGATTTTCATGACTCGTCCACTATTCATGGGGATTAGCTTTGTATACACTTGTTGCTGTTATTTGGGACATTTCGTGCTGAAACATGGCTTCCAAAATCACAGCTTTTTGTGAAGGGTATATGTTTGGCCCACAGGCAACAGTCTCCAGAATAATTCATGATAATCCCGTCTGTACCCTGGTGAGCAATCAAAAGTTTGGATCCACATGGACAAGGTATCAAGCCACACTGCCAAGTCATCTGTGGCTTACTACAGGAAGATGGATTTCTGTGGTTTTGATCTCCTGAAGCGACGGCTCGGAAGTCGCCGACCAAGAACCGTTGATGGGCTATGGAAAGTGTGTCAGCATGTGTGGAACGAACTTCCCATGGAGTCCCTCAAACTCAGCCTACTTCAGTGGAAATTACGGTGCCGGGCGACAGTCCAACAACGTGGTTCTCACATCGAACACAACTGATGGTGGCGCCATGGTATTACACCATTGTAACAGAACTGCAAAGTCGTCTCATTTTATCTGAATCAACCCTCCGTATATATAAAAAAGGATGTTTGTGGGTTTGTTTGTGTGTATTGAATACAAATGTACAGTTTTATTCCGATCTTGATGAAATTTTGCTTACTGGACTGTTAAGGATTTATGTATTTTGCTATTTTTCAGTTTTGCCACTAGGTGGCGTTACTTGTTCTTTTCCTCTTCTTACTGTAGCACTCATGGAATAAACATCGTAAGTTTTTTTGCTCTCGTATTTCACTGTGTTTTGCCATCGTTTCTTTCGCCAAATACAACATCTATGAGTTCATGAATCGCAAGGTATAAACTTTTTTAAATTTGTCATCATAATTGACATAAACATTTTGGTCCTTCGAGCCGGATAATATTTGCAACTATCGAAGTTATCTCTCTCGAGTGCTTCGCTTTCATGTACTCAGTTGATCATTGCTCCTGGTCCTTCGAACGGTTGAATGTGTGTTTTTGCTGAGAAAACATCGTTTTGAATCCCATGTTCGAGCACTTGAATCTACAAATTCTTCTGCGCTACTTACTCGTTTCGTTTCATGAGATTCAGCTAGAGGTTGACGCAGATGAAACAAACGATATTGACTCTGAATCAGCAGAATTTGAAGCTAAGGACTTTAACATAATTACTAGTGCTAAGTGTTTGTTAGAGAGAAATATGCCTCGCCCAACCTCCCCCCCCCCCGGGGGGGGTGGGTGGGGGGGGGAGGTTTCGCCACTCTCATTCGTCATCTAATTTAATTAAGTTGCCTACCATTAAATTACCAGAATTTAGTGGAAAGTTTGAAGACTGGCTGAACTTTAAAGACTTATTTACGAGTCTCATTCATGAAAATAGCGAACTCAGCAATATACAAAAATTTCATTATTTGCGCGCCTGTTTGTCTGGCAAAGCGGCAGAGGTTGTTAAGAATCTCACATTCACTGGTGATAACTACGTTATTGCTTGGGACAGTCTTCATGATCGCTATGACAATCGAAAGGTTAGGTTAGGTTAGGTTTAGGTTAGGTTAGGTTCGATCTAGAGCCCATCTCCAAAGAATCCTCTGCTAGACTGCGCACCTTGATTGATTCAGCTAAGAAAAATCTTCGATCTCTGGATTCTTTGATCAATAAAGAGGATCAGAGAGATGCATTCCTCGTCTATCTTATCAACTCCAAATTAGATAACACCACTGTAAAAGAATTTGAAAATAAGACTGCTACTTCTGATCCAACTACATTCGATGATCTCATTATATTTCTAGAAAACAAGGCCTCTTTATTGGAAACTCTAGAACAAAGACATGCTAAACCCACAGATGAGCGATCCGCCACATCAAGAAGTTTCGTCTCGACGTCGTCCTCCTGTTCGGTCTGCAACAAAGATCACAACTTATACTCTTGTTCAGTAAGGGGTCCATAGTGCTGTTTCTATCGATAAAATTGGTAGAGACTTTACAACACAACAAAGGGAGAACAAAGTTTCTGTACCGTATTTTCTGTATATAAAGGCTTATGTCCTCTTGTGTGTATCCTTGATAAAGCCGGGAATAAATGGCGAAACTAGTCGGAAACTTTGTTCTCCCTTTGTTGTGTTGTAAAGTCTCTACCAATTTTATTATACTCTTGTTCCATTTTCAAATCTATGCCTGTCAAGGAACATTTTGCCAAAATAAAGAATTTAAAATGCTGCATAAATTGCCTTTCTAAAGGTCACTTCGCCATCTGCCCAATACGCCAATTGATCTTGCTAACATAAACATTCCTCATGGCCTGAAAATGGCTGATCCTCACTTCAATGTCCCTGGAGAAATCGACATTCTCCTTGGAATAAATTCATTCTGGCAAATTGTTTTCACTCGGCGCATTCCACTTGGGCCCAGAATGCCTATTCTACAAAGCTTCGTGTCGTTTTCAATGCCTCTGCTCCTACTACATCTGGTGAATCACTTTACTCCTTACAATTGGTCGGCCCTACCATTCAACAAGATCTGTTTAGTGTCTTAATTCGATTTCGCAAACATGTCTACGCATTCTCAGCTGATATAGAAAAGATGTATCGCCAAGTTTTGATTGATGAATCTCAAAGACCCTTGCAGTGCATCTTATGGAGACCTGATCCAAATGACGCCATCAAAACCTATTATCTGAATACTGTTACTTATGGTACTGCTTCTGCTAGCTTCTTAGCAATTCGATGTTTGTTCGAAATGGGCATTGAATGCGCACAATCCCTTCCTGAGGTCTCTCGAATCATAAAGGAAGAATTCCACGTTGATGATTTGATGAGTGGAGTGAACGACGTCTTCACAGCAAAGGTACTGTGCAAAAACCTTTCTGCTACTTTACAAACTGGTTACTTTAACTTACGAAAACGGATCTCGAACGAGCCGCTAATTCTTTCAGACTTCATGGACTCTGACATTCACCCTATCCTAGTTGATATTGGCTCGCATGATAGCACAAAGACTCTTGGACTGCATTGGTCGCCACTTGATGATAAATTGACATTCTCTATTTTTCTTAACTCTCCAAAAAGGATAACTAAGCGTGCTATCCTGTCCGACATCTCAGATTTTCGACCCTCTGGGCTTGCTAAGCCCTTGCACTATTGGAAGGGCTAAGATGATGTTGCAAGCGCTTTGGTTAGAGAAACTTTCATGGGACGATATTATTCCTCGCTCCTTGTCCACTCAGTGGTTGAACTTGAAAGGTGATCTTCCTGCCCTAAACGAAGTTGCCTTCCCCAGACGTATCATATGCGATGAGCCGAAAAGTATACAGCTACATGCCTTCTCCGACGCGTCCGTCAAAGCTTATGGTGACTGCATTTATGTACGCTATGTTGATCAAAACGGTGCTGTTTTCTCAAACTTATTGTGTTCGAAAGCCAAAGTGACTCCTCTCAAGTCTATATCCATTCCGAAACTAGAACTTTGTGGTGCTCTCACTCTCATCAGCTTAGTCCAGCAGGTTACTTCTGCGCTCCAAATTACGTTTGATCAGTGCTTCTTCTGGACTAACTCCACTATTGTACTTGGTTGGTTGAAAATGGATCCAAATCGTCTACACACGTTTGTCGCCAATCGTATATCTGAGATCCAGACACTCTCCAACAATGCTGTGTGGAACCACGTCTCCAGTGGCAAAAATCCTGCCGACATCCTCTCAAGAGGGGTCTCTCCTACTGCGCTGAAGGATTCCGCCTTGTGATTTCATGGACCACCGTGGCTCTCTCTAGAAGAATCTTCCTGGCCAACTCTGCAAACGCCTTCCATACCACATGATCTTCCGGGAGTAAAAAGGTTAGCTGTAATATCTTCCACTGCTTCATGTTCTTCATTTTCGTTTTCAAGATTCTCTGATTTTGATCGTCTTAATCGCCTCGTTGCCCTTATATTGCGTTTCAAGAACAATTGTCTATGTCCCAAGGATGTCCGAATGTATGATCCTCTTACACCTTCGGAAATTGAGCGTGCCTTCCTGACTCTTGTTAGACTTTCTCAAAACCACTCGTTCCCTGATGAAATTAAAATTTGTCAATCCCACGATCCTCGATCACGTTCGAAGCTACCTTCCTTGTCCTTGTTTTTAGACTCTGATGGCCTGCTGCGGGTTGGAGGTAGATTACTTAATTCTGACTATTCGTTTGATAAGAAATTTCCCCTCCTCATCTCTGGGAAACATCCACTAGCTAGACTGTTAGTCACCTCAGAATACCTTCGCCTTCTGCATGCTGGTCCTTAACTACTTCTTGCATCACTAAGAGAAAAATGCTGGATTACTAATGGACGAAATTTGGCCAAATGGGTTGTTCATCAGTGTGTTAAGTGCTTCCGTGCTGCTCCGAAAGGCATTACACCTGCCATGGGTAATCTTCCTCGTAACAGAGTTGAGACATCCTTTCCCTTTCAATATGTTGGAATAGATTACGCAGGCCCTATTTTAATTAAAGACAAAAGGGGTCGAGGCTGCAAGACTTCCAAGTGTTTTGTGTGCTTATTTGTTTGCTTCGCTACCAAAGCCATTCACCTCGAGCTCGTCACTGACTTGACAACAGGTTCCTTCATTCTGACTTTAAGAAGAATCGTATCTCGTCATGGCTGCCCTTCACACATTTTTTCGGACAACGGGAGAAATTTCCTGGGAGCCCGTTCCTTTCTGCGAGATCTTGGCGTGTTTTTGAAGTCCAGCGAGGATTGCATTACTTGTCCAGCTGGGTATTCAGTGGCACTTCATTCCTTCTCGTTCTCCACATTTTGGCGGCCTTTGGGAGGCAGGTATTAAATCGTCTAAGCATCATCTCAAAAGAGTCATTGGCAACGCGAAACTAACTTTTGAAGAACTTTATACTCTTCTAGCCCAAATCGAAGCGGTATTGAACTCTCGTCCTCTGACTCTGCTATCGAGTGAACTTGAGGATTTTGAACCTTTGACACCAGGTCACTTTCTTATTGGAAGACCACTTACCACGATTCCAGATCCCTCGGTCATTCCCATTCATTTGTCGAGACTCTCCAGGTTCCAGTTGGTTCTGCAACTGCTGCAGCACTTCTGGAAACGTTGGAGTTTGGATTACATAGGTGAATTGCAGCAGAAAGCAAAATGGCATCACTGCAGCTCCAACTTGAAACTAGACTCCCTTGTGCTCTTCAAGGACGATTTCCAAACACCTATCCATTGGAAGCTCGGCCGAATCCTGGCAGAGATGGCATTCCTCGCGTGGCCACCATCCGTACTTCTACCAGACTTTTGAAAAGATCATTTTCAAAGATTTGTCCCTTACCCAACGATTGTTAATGTTTTGATTATTTGTTTTATTGCTTTCTTTTTGCCACGTTTTGAAAGTCAAGCCTTTCAAGGCGGGGGCGATTATGTTAAGGATTTATGTATTTTGCTATTTTTCAGTTTTGCCACTAGGTGGCATTATTTTCGCATTTCACTGTGTTTTGCCATCGTTTCTTTCGCCAAATACAACATCTATGAGTTCATGAATCGTAAGTTATAAACTTTCTTACACTTGTCATCATAATTAACATAAACATGGACCTTCAAACCATGAAGAAGGTCACCTCAGATTTCGAAAAAATAATAATTATTGATAAAAAAAAATCGATATTCATGGTTATGGCAAGGCATATTAATGAGAAATATCTCATGACCAACAACGCAAGGCGAAGTTTGTGCAACAATACTTATCAACAATGGTATCAACACGCAATTCAGAAACACTCTGCAAGGATCAACAATATATATATCAACAAGGCAAAGTTTGTGCAATATAGATGCAAAGTTTCAATTTGTAACAAGAGTGGAAAGACGACAGAGTAAGCACTGCTTTAGCTATGTGCTGTATTGAGCAAATCAAGTAAATAGAAGAATCGGCGATTGTTAAACTACACAAAGTGATGAATGGCCAAGTTTTTCTTCAAGACATCGAGAGAAGAGTGGGAATTGCAACAACATCAAGTGTAGATCTAAAGTAGGATTACGTGAGTAAGAAATTATTTAGAGTAGCAGTGGCATCCTTGGAGAGGTCCATCCATTGTGAGCCTTTAAAAAATATTTTTCAAATTTTCATTAAGAATTTTTACTGAATTAATTCTAAGCGTTTTCATGTGTTTATTTTTAATCAAAATAAAAAGTCCGAGCCTCGCAAGGGTTATCACCTAACTTATTTGGAAGCACAAGTGTTAGAATTTGGAGTTATAATTTAGTTTTTTGAGATTGTTCTCTTTACCTACAAGTGTAATTATCCCGGGCAACGCCGGGTACCTCTGCTAGTCTATACCTAGCAGACGTACCCGGCGTTTCCCGGGTTAATTACACTTGTAGATAGAGAGATAGATCTCAAAAAATTATATTATAACTCCCAATTGGTTAAATAATAACTCAATCAATACAACACAGAGCAAAGGGACTATCCATTCTACGAAAAATACGAAAAACAGGTAGTCCAGGTGATATACCGGAACATCTAAACTCTTCTTGACTTGCCTTACCACTGCGGAGCACCAGATACTTTAGACTCAAGTTTTTCTTGCCCTTGACGTAGAAGTTCTTATATCCTGTTGCTCTATTCGAAACTGCCAGTCGTCTGGACGTTTAATAGGGAGCTAAAGGGAGACACGCGTGACTCCTATGCCTAATCACTAGACGCTGCCTTATTAATGTTCTGTCACTGCATCATCACTTTATGCTCATTATCATAAATACTTGGAAACGAACGTTTAGTCATCGCATTATCAGCATTTCAGTTTCCAAAATATACAAATTAGCACAGAATATGGTCAAAATATATTTTTAGAAGATGTTTAGATCTGCTGTCCTACCAAATAAGTTAGGTGATAACCCCGGCGTGGCTCAGACTTTTTTTTTTGAATAAATTTTAAAATATCTTAAAAATAAACGCTTAAAATTAATACAGTAAAAATTCTTAATAAAAATTAAAAAAAAAAATTTAAAAGCCCACAATGGATGGTCTTCTCCAAGGATGCCACTGCTAGTCTAAATAATTTCTTACTCACGTAATCTTACTTTAAATGTACACTTGGTGTTGTTGGAATTCCCTTTTTTCTCTCGATGTCTTGAATCAAAACATTTATCTCTTTTTGTAATCTAGCGATCGCTGATTCTTCTATTGATCTGCTTACCATTTGCTCATTATAGCACGGAGCTGATGGAGTACTTCCTCTGTCGTCTTTGCACTCTTTCTCAATAGTCTGCTAAGTTTCCATTATCTCCAGTTACTTATCATTTTTAAATATTTAAAAAAAATTGTTAAATACTAAGAACTCTCTTTTCTAAGAAAAGCCTGAATAACAGGAATTCTATGCATTATTACAATATGAAATCTATCTATATATATAAAGAAGGATAATTGTTTGTTTGTGGGGTTGTTTGTTTGTTTTTATACAAATCTACAGTTTTATTCCGATCTTGATTAAATTTCGCATGAATGATCTTCAAAGCATGAGGAAAAAATAATAATTATTGATAAAAAATCGATATTCATGGTTATGGCAGGGCATATTAACGAGAAATTTGTCATGACCAACAATGCAGAACAAAGTTTGTGCAACAATAGTTATCAACAATGGTGTCAACACGCAATGCACCCACACAATTCATGGATCAACAATATATGTCTCATGACCTATAATGCAAGGCAAAGTTGGTGCAATATAGAATTCAATGCATAGAAAGAGTGAAAGGCGATAGAGGAAGCACTCCTTTAGCTCCGTGCTGTATTGAGCAAATGTTAAACAAGTAAATAGAAGAATCGGCGACCGCTAGACTACACAAAGTGATGAATGGCCAATTTTTGCTTCAAAACATAGAAAGAAGAGAGGAAATTGCAGCAACATCAAGTGTACATCTAAAGTAAGATTACGTGACTAAAAAATTATTTAGACTAGAAAGCATCCTTGGAGAGGTCCATCCATTGTGTGCCTTTAAAAAATTTTTTTTCGGTAAATCAAGTCCCGGTATATCACCTAGAATGGATTTTTTCAGTGAAGAGGTAAATTTTGTGTCTTTCGGATTTTTCTTTGAATGGATAGTCCCTTCATTCAATATTGTAGTGATTGAGTTATTATTTAACAAATTTGGAGGTTTAATTTAGCTTTTTGAGGTTGTTCTGTTTACCTACAAGCGTAATTATACTGGGCAACGCCGGGTCCTCTGCTAGTCTATCTATATATATAAAGAAATAGTTTGTTTGTTTGTTTGTTTCTTATACAACTCTAAACATGACCAACAATAGGTATCAACACGCAATTCACAAACACTCTGCACGGACCAAGAATATATATCTCATGACCAACAATGCAAGGAAACGTTTGTGCAATAATAGGTATCAACAATGGTGTTTTGTGTAGTCTAGCGGTCGCCTATTCTTCTATTTACTTGCTTACCATTTGCTCAATACAGCACGGAGCTAAATGAGTGCTTCCTCTATCGTCTTTCACTCTTTCTCAATAGTCTGCTATCTCCATTTACTAATAATTTTTAAAGATTTTCAAGAAATTGTTAAGTCCTAAGAATTCTCTTTTCTAAGAAAAGCCTGAATAATCGAAATTCTATGCATTGAATTCTATATTGCACAAACTTTGCTTTGCATTCTTGGTTATGAGACATATATTGGTATCCTTGCATATTGTTGGTGCATTGCGTGTTGACACCATTGTTGATACCTATTGTTGCACAAACTTTTATTTGCATTGTTGGTCATGAGATATATATTGTTGGTCCGTGCAGAGTGTTTGTGAATTGCGTGTTGATACCATTGTTGCAAAAACTTTGTCTTGCATTGTTGGTCATGAGATATTTCTCATTAATATCAATAATTAATATTTATCAGTAATTATTATTTTTTCGAAATCTGAGGTAGACAGTGATCTTCCTCATGTTTTGAAGGTCGTGTATGCGAAATTTTATCAAGATCGGAAAAAAACTGTAGATTTGTAAAAAAACAAACAAACAAACAAACCCACAAACCCACAACCAAACAAACATCCTTCTTTATATATATATTTAGATAGAAGACTAGCAAAGGTACCCTGCGTTGCCCGGGATAATTACACTTGGAGGTAAACAAAACAATCTCAAAAAATTAAATTAAATTTTGCAATATCTTAAAAATAAACACATGAAAATGGTTAGAATTAATACAGTAAAAATTCTTAATGAAAATTCGAAAAAATTTTTTTAAAGGATCACAATGGCTGGACCTTTCCAAGGATGCTACTGCTAGTCTAAATAATTCCTTACTCCCGTAATCTAACCTCAGATGTACACTTGATGTTGTTGCAATTTCCACTCTTCTCTCGATGTGTTGAAGCAAAACTTGGCCATTCATCACTTTGTGCAGTCTAGCGTTCGCCGATTCTTCTATTTACTTGCTTCCCATTTGCTCAATACATCACGGAGGTAAAGGAATGCTTCCTCTGTCGTCTTTCCACTCTTTCTCAATAGTCTGCTAACTCTCCATTATCTCCAGTTACTGATCATTTTTAAAGATTTTCAAGAAATTGTTATGTACTAAGAACTCTCTTTTTTAAGAAAAGCCGAATAACAGGAATTCGATGCATTGTTACAAATTGAAACTTATCCATATTGCATCATTTTATGTTCATTGTTATAATTCTTGGAAAGTTTGCTTTAACATTACATCATCATTCTGTGCTCATTGTTATTGGTGAATTGCGCGTTGATACCATTGTTGATACGAACACGATGAGCCTATTGTTGCACAAACTTTGCCTTCCATTGTTGGTCATGAGATATATATTGTTAGTCCATTCAAAGTGTATGCTTTGAAGTTTATGTATGCGAAAGTTTATCAAGATCGGAATATAACTGTAGATTTGTATAAAAAACAAACGAACAAACCCACAAACAAACAAACATCCTTCTTTATATATATAGATAGAAGAAGAAGAAGAAGGATGTTTGTTTGTGGGTATTGAATACAAATCTACAGTTTTATTCCGATCTTGATGAAATTTTGCATACCTGACCTTCAAAGCATGAGGAAGGTCACTGTCTATCTCAGATTTCGGAAAAATAATAATTATCGATAAAAAAATCGATATCCATGGTTATGGCAGGGCATATTAATGAGAAATATCTCATGACCAGCAATGCAAGGAAAAGTTTGTGCAACAATACGTATCAACAATGGTGTCAACCCGCAATGCACCAACACTAGGCAGGGATCAACAATATACTTCTCATGACCACCAATGAAAGGCAAAATTTGTAACAATGCTTAGAATTCTGGTTATTCAGGCTTTTCTTAGAAAAGAGAGTTCTTAATACCTAACAATTTTTTTGAAAAGTTTTAAAAATGATTAGTAACTGGAGATAATGGGTTAGCAGACTATTGAGAAAGAAATTTTTATTAAGAATTTTTACTGTATTAATTCTAAGCGTTTTCATGTGTGTTGTTTTTAAGATATTTCAAAATTTATTCCAAAAAAAAGTCCGATCCACGCTGGGGTTATCACCTAGCTTATTTGATAGCACAGCAGGTCCAAACATTTCCCAAAAATATATTTTGACTATATTCTGTGGGAAAGTGTATATTTTGGAAACTGAAATGCTGACAATGCGATGACTGAACATTTGTTTCCAAGAATTTTTGATAATGAGCATAAAGTGAAGATGCAGTGACAGAACATTAATAAGGCAGCATCTATTGATTAGGTATAGGAGTCACGCGTGTCTCCCTTGAGCTCCCTATCAAACGTCCAGACGACTGACAAAACTTTATGTGCCTGGAAAGGAAAGAGAAAGAAAAACTTGAGTCTAAATTATCTCGTGATGATCCGCAGTGGTAAGGCAAGTCAAGAAGAGTTTAGATGCTCTGGTATATCACCTGGACTACCTGTTTTTCGTATTTTTCGTATTTAACGCGGGCAACCCCGGGTACCTCTGCTAGTTCTTATATACAAATACAGGATTATTGGTAGAAATTAAATGTGAACGGGGGAACTTTGGATATTTGTATTGGCTTAATTCTGCAAAGACGAAGTTGGTATTAGGTGCACTTTGGTCACGTATTTTTCTCATAGATGTATTTGACTTGCCCTATTCGTAGAAGGTATCAACGATCTTAATACTCATAGGTTTCCACATTAGCGGCCAGAGTGTGTGAGATACGGGAGCGGCACTGAACTTGCGATAGTCAACCATGGAGGTAGCCGAGACTGGAGGGTCCTGAAGTGGTCAGTACGGCAGAACAGGGTTGTTCCAGCGGAACAACGGCGGCAGGACTTCCAACAGGCAACAAGAACAACGGTCAATAACGGTTCATCGGGAGGTCCATGCCTTAGGATACACCGGTCGGGCTGCTGCCCACAGGCCTAGGATCACCCCTGTAAACACCCATCGTCGTGTGGCCTTGTGTAAAAAGCGACGGTCTTGGTCGATGGAGCGCTGGAACAACATCTTTTGAAGCGACCAATCACGCTTCACACTCGGATAGGCACACCTAATCTAACCTGAGTGTGTCATCCCAACAGTGAAGTTTGGCGGCGACGGTGTGATGGTGTGGTCGTATGTTTCTCCTGGTTTAGATTTGGTCCTCTGGTTGTGTTCGAGGGGAATATGGCATCCACACAGCATCTGGACGGTCTAGACAATTCCATGCTTTCTACGTTGTGGCAGCAGTTTGGTGAAGGGCCATTTGTGATCCAGCACGATAATGCGCCGTGCCATAAGGCCCCGTACTGTCAGCCCCTGCGAACAATGTTCAGGAACTTGAGTGGCCCGCCCAGAGTCCAGATGTCAATCCTATAGAACATCTTTGGGATAATTGCAGCGTCGGACTTGTGCAGGCTTGGGAGTGGGCAAAAATACCAGTTGCTTGCTATCAGAAACTGGTGCTATGAGACGGCGTATGGACGCTGTGCTTAGGGCAAAACGCCACAGTACGCTTATAAGACACGCTGTAAATAAAGCTTTTGTTCCATACCACTGGTGGGCATTTTCAATTGAACAGTCAGTGTATACTAATATTTATATAAAGCAACTTTTTTAACATGTTCCGGTTTAGAATTTTTAAACATCGACGCAGACGATGTCGGGGGCAACAGGTAGTAATGTAATAACTATGAATTCGGGCGAACAAGGTGGGTGTGATCAGGCATGGGACAACATGGTAAGCGTTCTCCATGAAACCGTCGAGCAGCTGGTCCATAACATCGAATATCACTAAACATTAAAAGCATTGACAATGGCGCAACAAGAATTGAATATTCAATGCTTGGACGATTCCACTCTAATAGCAGGGGAACGGTCCATTTCCACACGGGTTGCTAGGCAAAATGTGGTCTACTCAGAACCATCTATAAACCTATACAAATTTGTAATATGAATCTTGTTACACTCTGTATATAAATTCAACTACCCCATGCATATCGATCTCCCAATTTTGCAAAGTATTTCTGTATTAGAGGAAATGTCAGATGAAAAACTCAATGGCGTTGCAAGGTTCTTTAGATAATTTTAACGTCCCCACCTTTGAAACGTTTTGGTTAATTGTTCTGTGGCTCAAACCCACTTAGTGACAATAAAATTCTTACCGCCTTAATAACCATTATATGCCTGAGGAATTTGCGTTACTTCACATTTTCGCCCAGGCTGCTGTAAGGTGTTCCCGCACTTGTTACGCTTTTGGATAATATTCTAAACGATTTATTTTCTATACTCCAACCAGCGAATCATGAGAACTTAAATTCACTACGTTACCATGTAAACCAGCTGGAATAAAATTTAGCATCTTTCTGAGGTTACTGTTAAACTGTTAAATTAAGGGCCTTTTTTGCAATTAATGCGAAATTAATTTTCCTCAGACGAATCATAATACTTTCTTGTTTGACACGTTTCTTGAACACATGCTGAACACAGCGTACTTTAAGCAGGAATTGTAGATGATAAAAAAGATCGCGCAGCGAGGCTAAAGCAGTTGCTGATTGATTAATTAACTCAAGCAACATCATGATCACGTGATCTATTGCAAGAGGAGCAATTTTCATGACTTCTCTGTGGGACTATAACTAGTGTTAAGGGCCGTTTTGAAAAACGGGAAAAATAATGCTTGTGATTAATTCTTATTCACAATGTCCATTTTTCCTGTAAAGCTCGGACATCTCGCTTATCCAAATAATTAATAGTCAAAAACCACCAGAGTTGAAGGAGAAAACCCAATTCCACAAAATAAATTGGCATAACTGATTATTAGTTATGCCAGTTTGTTTTGTGGAATTGTTTTTATCCCCTTGACCTTTGGAGGGGTTTTTATCCCCTTACTCAATGTAAGCTTAAATATTATACATTTTTATCATTTAAGGATAACTTAAGGTTTATTCATCCACAATCAATCTTTGGAGACAGCGTATAAGATATACGTATGTTTTTATAGTTCTGTAGTGGACAAATTTATTAGTTGACAAAAATAATTGTTTTAATTTTTATTTTTTTATTTTTATTTTTAATTTTCAAATGGACACTGTCGCAAAGGACTAAGGATGAAAGGAAAAACGTTGTTGCAAAGGATTAAGGGTAAAACATTTCGGAGAGTATTATTGTTAGAAATCATTGTAAAGATCTGTGATGAAGTCTTGGACGCAAGATGATACTGACACCGTTTAAGAATAAACACCGTAAGATGATATTGTCTGTTTTTAGACCAGGTTATTTTTTAAGAATAAACGTAATATTAATTGGCTTCCTAACATGTTATTTCTACTATTCTGGGATGCTATCATAAACCTTCTCTAAATGAATGCATCCGTTTGATTGCAACCTGGTCTAAAAAAGATAGTCGATCTGCAGTGACATTAAAGTCGGTAATCCATTATTTTCAAAAATGTAAAGTAATAGTCAGCTTAAATTTGTAAATAGGCTTCTGTAATGAACCCAAAATTTTTTTTCTATTATATTTGATGAGAAATCCAAACAATAACCATCATGTAAATGCACAGGTCCAGGAAGTAAGTTCCATTTGGTAGTACAAAACGAAAAAAGCAAGTGCACAGTCAGAAAAAAAAAATTACAAAAAGTCTATACTTTGATCTATTTTTCTACATAGTTCCCACCATTTTGCAGGACTTACCAGAGCGGGGCACGAGTTTTACATCCTTCCTCATAAAAAGTTGCCACCTATGATGTCAACCATTATGTGCTTCTTTTACGTAGCAATGAATTTTCTACCGGTTTCTGTCCCACCTATTTGTTTGCCGATTGAACGTTTTTTTTTAATTTTTGAGAGTGTTAGGATACGTTCTTTCTATTCCAGCTCTATTAACCCTTGTTAAGCACGGATTTTAAGCAGCGAAATTATTCTCCTTTTGGCTTTATTTAAACATTTGCTATTGCTGAAAGGAAGTTAAAAATATATCTAACTTTCTTTTTGTAGGGCATTAGTGAATTAAAATTAAGTTATAAAATCGCATAAGTTTCATAGGGGTACCCTCTGCTATCATGACTTTGGACAATCAATCAACCATCTGCAGTTCAACGAACAAAGGGAACGACAAAAGAAATGGAACGAAAAAACTCAGAACTATCACGAATCGGAAACTACAAATGAATCCAGAATATCAGATGAAAAACGCAAGTTTAATTAAGATGGGGGAGGCCTGGTGGGCTTCCACTGAACACACAACTTCAGTGAAGTTAAGCAACATCAGGCACGGCTAGTCACTGGATGGGCGACCATTAGTGAGAAACGATTTTCACCCTCCCGGCTGCTGCGACCATCTTACAGCAGTCGTTAATCCAGGGACCCAACTTGTCGGCCTCTGGCCATACAAAACCTGGATGGACGTATTGGATACAATAAATAAGTAAATAATTTTTCAAAACAGTTAAAGAATTTTATTTATTCCAACAGATATCTTATTTTGTCTATCCATTTGAAAATTGGCAATTATTACTATTTATTTAAAATTCATTTCAGCTTACTTAAAAGTTGTATTTTTTTCAAATCAACAAAATGTTTTCATTTTTTCAAAATTTATTCAAATTTGAAGTACATTTTTTGTTATCTAACCCTCCCAGAAATTGTAACAACTCCTTGATTTCCATACCTGGATTATTCGAGCACAGGCAAAATTTCCAGTCATGAAACACAAACAATAGTTCACATTTTCTGTGAGTTTTTTTTTTTGCTCAAACTGACCGCACCTTTTATTTAATTTTATTTTTAGTTGAATTTCACTGCCTCCCCCTTTTTTTTTATTTGTTATTTGCAACTTACACAAAATATCTTTTCACGTCTTCAGTAAATTCTGCGAGGAAATTCAAAAATACAAAACATAAGCATAAAGTTTATTAAATATTTCACTGTTAATTATATACTGATTAATAGCTATCTCTTATTTGCTTAGAGGGATTTCACATCAAATAGAATCTCTATTGATTCAAACAAACTTTATCTTTTATCACTTCTCTTCTTCTATAAGAATGGAATAAAAATTGTCTCTTACAATTTTAAACAACACAAAGTTATCAGTATTTCGAATCTTTTTGATGGAGGTGCTAATCTCTACTATATCGATGACGTCCCAAGTTAAAAGAAATCAATGTTTTTCTTATTTTATATCTTCTCTATTTTTTATTTTAATAAATAATAAAAATTATACACGGGGTGGTAAGACCCTGGAAAAAAGCTGACATTTCGGATAGAAGCTATTTTTTATGTTGTAATAGAAGTTAAAACACATGTGTTACTGGTATAAACAGTCTAAAGAGAATAATACTTCTGAACGTAATAATGATCTTGTATTGTTTTTCTGACTATAAGTAATAGAGCTTTTAAACAAAATAGAGTCATTGATGGTCACTTAAGCTTGAAATCACTAGTCAAGCTGCTTCTCTTGTATTTTGATTATTTTTCCGATTTTAGATTGAACTGGTTGTTAAACACCAGATACGTGTAAGTTGCTGTTTATCTATTTGATGCATTTGACTGTTATTTGCTTGGACTCTGGAATAACAATTCAAGATAGGGTTAATCCTCAAAGCATGTTGCATTACAACAACCAGTTCAATCTAAATTCGGAAAAAATCCTCAAAATAGATGAGGAGCACATGGACCAGAGACTTCAAATCAAGTGACCATCAATGAATCTAAATTGTATTAATGCTCTATAATAAATAGTAATTATTTATTTATGGCGAATAATAATAGAGTTTCAAAATAAATCATAATTAATGTATGATTCCACATTTCAATTTCAAAAAAGGTTCATTATAATCAGTATGTCGCTTTTACTTTTCTGGTTCCATTTTATCGTTCCAAAATTGTTCAAAATTATTTGGAATTAGCTACAATAGACAAATAGAAAGTAAAGTCAAAACGCGAAGCCAAAATCATATTCAATAAAGGGCATTAAGATATCGGTCTTTGTCAATAGATGGCGACAGTTATATAATAATCGCCTAAAATTATATTTCGTAGTGTTTTTATTAAGTCTTTTGATTTTATTTTGAAAAATTCATATTTGTGAAAAATTCACTTTAAAGCTTGCCAGATTTTTAATTTTATAGGAAAAAAACGATGTAGAAAATTAATACGTTTTATGTAAAAACGTTTATTTATCTAATTGCATACTTACTGATGAATTTTTAAATGTGTATTAAACATTAAA
The DNA here is from genome assembly GCA_023313115.1 of Rhysida immarginata. Taxonomy (NCBI): domain Eukaryota; kingdom Metazoa; phylum Arthropoda; class Chilopoda; order Scolopendromorpha; family Scolopendridae; genus Rhysida; species Rhysida immarginata. The sequence goes on along the minus strand of JAHWFO010111393.1, from coordinate 96,733 downwards.
TATGAAAAATTAACCGGATACCTCCATTTGTCTATACTTGAAATTTGGTATTTGATAAATAAAGGATCTAAGCAAAGCTCAAATATTTTTCAATGGATTTTTTAAATAATTCTTAGTTTTTTCCAAAAATCTTCTTGAACAGGTATTATTAACAAAAACAGCACTCCTTAATTTTAAACCATCTTTAATATGAACAATTTTATTTGCAGATTTATTTGCAGTGAAGTCGTGTGTATTATATGGAAAATTGTTTTACTGTTAATCGCCGTGAGTGTGGAATTATTTGATCAATAAGCAAATCTGTATATAAATACGGCAACACATTTTTTGTTATGGACTTTTACCTGTGTTAACGTGGACGAATACGCATGAAACTTATATGGTGGCGCTCTAGATGTGCACAATATATTTTGTTTGCGTATTTGTTCACGTTAACACAGGTAAAAAGCGTTTCAAAAAAGGTAGCATTAAGGAACAGGTTGTGCACCATATTTATCAACGCATGTAGCATTGCCTGTTTTATTGTTTTTAAATAATAAATATGAAATTAACTCAAATCATTGTTGTTCATTTGAAAGAATTTTAATTGTTGTGTTGTTGATGTTCATTTGGAAACATTAGAAAACCATATATACTCTGCAGCTTTTGAAAGTCAACGAACTGATTTCAGAACCTGAAGGTCCCCAAGTATAATACAGTACCTTTAATGTACCTATACATTATTCCATAAAAACAACTGCTTAAAAGTTGTTATTAACCAACTATTCAAAATATTCTATAATTAGTAGGTAAGCATTTTATGTATTTTTCGTCGTTTTCTAAGCTACGAGGGGCGATTGATAAATAAAGTCTCCATGGCTGAAACTTTTTTATTTTTTAACCGAATTTCAAAATTCATTTTGCATCTTATACTCACATTTGTCCTCTATGTAATGCACTATTCACTTTTAGACATAGTCCCCATCCCTTTCCACGCATTGCGCCAATGCGTGACTAGTTGGGTGAACCCGTCGGAGAGGAATTCCGGAGTTGTTGTCGACACCAAGATTGAATGGCAGCTTTGGACCCTCTCCTGGAGTACGATAACGTCCGCCGCACATGAGTCACTACACACCAGAGGCGTTGCAGCGCCTACAGTTCAAAGATGAAAAATTGCAGTTCAAAAATGAAAGACTTTGCACATTGCGACTTTCACCACTCTCCAAAGAAGAAAGAGCCCCTTAAGGGACATGAGTTGGTTCTGACGGCGAGGTAAACGCTGCCATTCAATCCTGGTGTCGACAACAACTCCGGAATTCCTCTCCGACGGGTTCACCCAACTAGTCACGCGTTGGCGCAATGCGTGGAAAGGGATGGGGACTATGTCGAAAAATAAATAGTGCATTACTTAGAAGACAAATGTGAGTATAAGATACAAAACGAAGTTTGAAAATCGCTTAACAAATAAAAAATTTACAGCCATGGAGACCTTATTTATCAATCGCCCCTCGTATTTTTTCATACATTTTGAAAGTAATATTTTTTAGTTAAAAATAAAATAAATACCAATTTTTTGATGTTTTTGATTTTTATTTAATTTTAAAAAATTTTGTTAACACTCTTTCTTTAGTAACAAAAAAGTTATCGATTGGGGGTCCGAATCAGACCTTAATTTTCCACAGTGGGACGGGGGGAGAGACGCAGAGATAGAGAGGGACAATTTAGCTTAAATATAAATATTATATTTAGATAGTAATTCGATAGATGTATTAAAAGATACGTTTAGATTGCTTTAAATATTATTCCGAGAAATTTTCAAAGTTATCATTGCGGTGAAATGAATCGGGAGTGTCAGAAATGTCATGCAAAGCATTTTGGATATTTATTGTGTTATCTATTTTTCATTCTTCAAAGTTTATTAATAAGCAAGATTGAGGCTAGAACAATTACATATATATTTTTTTATTCTCAGAAATGTGATCGAATTTCGATTATTGGGGGATCCTAGTATAATGAAAGGCCTCTAACCACAAATAAAACATCTGAGATATTATTTTTGTGGTTGGGTTTTTTTCCCATCCTATATAGGCAATTTTACACCACAAGCTCCTTCTTAATTTTTAATAAGAAAATAAATAAAATTAATTTGCTCCAAACTCTCCGAAGCTCCTCATTAATTTTATATTTGTGCTCAAATTTCCTTCCGGATTCTTAATTTAACGATTGTGCTACCGACAAATTATAATAAGAGTTTTGTAAGTATGATTCCTATATTTAGAAGATATTTCCTTAGTAGTAAGGCGGAGTATCATCCGCGTGGCCCCCCGTTGGAATCTCAAACGATAACTTTCAATAATGCTTTCTAAATGCACGATATAGGCCTCGGTTGGTCAGTGGTTGCGTGATCGCCTCTGATGCCCGAGGACAAGGGTTCGACCCCGGCCGAGGACGACGAGGATTTTTTCAGCGGGAATATCTTGAGATCACGTACTTCTTCTGAAGGGAAGTAAAGCCTTGGTCCGTGTAGTCGTTTGCCGGTTGCACGTTAAAGAACCCTTGCGAGGCAAAATTTTCGGCCCCTGAAATAACCATAGCAGTTGAAAAGGACGTTAATATCAAACAAACCAATCAAACCAAAACCCACCGTTACACGTACAAAAATAATTAGATACGAAGGTTAAATTGCATTATACAGGGTGTACACAAAAGAATATTTTGTTTATACGTGATTTCGAATAAGGAGTTTGAATAATTTTTTTATTTCATTTGTTTATACGTGATCTGAGAGTCAATCAAGGCAGCGTTGTAACAGAATGGTTTTTACAGCTTTTTTCGATGAATAAAATGTAATTTTCGATCATTAAATATTTTTCATATCAATAAAATAAAGTTTCGTTCACCAAAACGTATGTCACGTAGAAAAATAAACATTCACATTAATAAAACAAGTCAGGCAACCAAAATGCCCAGGACCGATAGGATTTTAAAGCATTCGAGTATGAAAAGGAAAGCATTTGATTATTAAAGAAGCCTTTCATTGTCAATAATTATACGAGGTTGTTAAGGAAGCCTCTGGTTGCTAAGCAAGGCGTACTCCTAAGGGAAATGTTTAGTTCAAACAGAATAAGACGTACTACCTTAAAAGTTAAATGGAGAAAGTAGCAATTCTCTATAGATTAGAACATATAAGAATCCTTTAATTTGTAAACATTCATATTTAATGAAATAAGCGTTAATCGTTGAAGCATTCCGTGTAAGGGTCAATTCTTTCTTCATAAACTGTTGTCAACGCCTTTCTACGTAAGCATGTACCATTGAAGGAATGATTAGTTAATTTTACAATTTGCCTAACACAAACTAACTATTGATAATATAAGGCGTAAGTAATTACATGCCATATCTTAGTCATTGAAAGTTTCAATGGTTTCATAATGGTATCAATAAAACACTCCTTGGGACAAATTTTGATTATCATTAATTTTACGTTATATTCATTCATGACACGTCATTCCAAGTTCTTATATATACTACTGTTTATAAAAATCGCAACACCCTGATGGAATGGTCTAATCCATATGCAATTTGCAATATTTGCATACAATGGGTCAGAGTATAAATGATTAGATTTTCAGAGTAATTGCTTGAAAGAACACCATGCTTCGACGACGACGAAGGGTACCATATCAACAGCTGACAGACTTTGAAAGAGGACGCATAATTGGTCTGCGTGAAGCGGGATGGTCGTATCGTGACATTGCTGCTCGTGTAGGACGTAATGCAACGACAATTATGCGTGCATGGAGGCAGTGGAGCGAAGAGAACAGGGCACACCGAAGACCAGGCTCAGGAAGACCCAGCACGACGACACCGCGAGATGACAGACACCTCTATCGCATGTGTGTAGCAGATCGTACAGCCACTTCCACAGTATTAGCACAACAGTGGGGTGCTACAGTAGGCAGGACAATGTCTGCTAGCACTGTACGACGCCGTTTGATTTCCAGAGGATTGATGGCACGAGTACCATTGTTGCGGATTCCTTTGACTCAAAACCACCGGCGCCTCAGGTTGCAATGGGCCCATCAACCTCGCCTTTTTCCAAGCACATCAGACGCCCTTGTTCCCCTGGCCTGCTCGTTCACCAGACATCTCCCCAATCGAACATGTGTGGGACAGGGTTGCTCATCGATTGGCTCGTCAGATTCCTGCAGCAGCAACTGTGGATGAACTGTATACCCGTGTAGACAGAGCATGGCAGGACATTCCCCAGGCCCTTATTCAGAGCTTGTTTGACTCAATGCCACGACGTTTAGAGGCTGTAATTGCATCCCACGGTGCTTTCACCCGATACTAATGTGACAATAAAACGCATTGTATTGACCTGAAAATCGAATGGTTTCTTTTCTGACCCATGATATGCAAATGCCCCAAATTTAAAGCAGATTGGGCTATTCCATCAGGGTGTTGCGATTTTTATAAACAGTAGTGTATATTACATGCAATATCTTAGTTTAGAAAATATCAACTGGACCATAATGGTTCCACTAAACCATGTACCTTTGAATCAATTTAAATTATCATTAATTTTACAATATATTCATTCATGACACCACATTCTAAGGTGTTGGATATATTACATGCCATATTTTAGCATTGAAAGTTTCAATGAACCATAATGGTTCCCCGAAACCAGGTGCCTTTGAACCAATTTCGACTATCATTAATTTTACTTTATATTCATTCATGGCACATCATTCCAAGTCGTTTGATATATTACATGCCATATTTTAGCTTTGAAAGTTCCAAGGAACCATTATGGTTCAACAAAACCAGGTGCCTTTGAACTAATTTGGACTATCATTAATTTTACGTTATATTCATTCATGGTACATCATTCCAAGTCGTTTGATGTATTACATGCCAGATTTTAGCATTGAACGTTCCAATGAACCATAATGGTTCCACAAAGCCAGGTGCTTTGAACCAATTTCGACTATCATTAATTTTACTTTATATTCATTCATGGCACATCATTCCAAGTCATTTGATATATTACATGCCATATTTTAGCTTTGAAAGTTCCAATGAACCATAATGGTTCCACGAAACCAGGTGCCTTTGAACCTATTTCGACTATCATTAATTTTATGTTATATTCTTTTATGACACTTCATTCCAAGTTGTTTGATATATTACATGACAAATCTGAGATTTGAAAGTTTCCACTGAACTATAATGGTTCTATGAAACCACAACATATCATTGAAACTATTTCGACTATCATTAATTTTACGGTAATATTCAACCATGACATGTTATTCCAAGCTTTTTGATATAATACATGCCATATCTTAAAATTGAAAGTTTCCAGTGGACCATAATGGTACCACTAAACCGTATACCCTTGAACCAGTTTTGACTGATATTGACCATCAACGAAGACCATCACGTGTCTTTACTTAATTCACAAGCCTTTTCTCTTGTTTAGCTATGAAATGCCAAAGAGAGATAAGCATTTGGCAGTGCACAGGCCATTTGTACATGGAATTGTATAGTGAAAAACTTGGTCCCCTATATTATTTGTGACCTTTTGAATCGGAAGTAGTTCACCGATTCTTTCCACCAACGAACTCAGTCTTCCGATTTCCGATGTACGAACTCGTACCTAAGTTGTCGAATGGCGAAAACGGAAGTCGAAAATTCGGAAGCCCTCGATTGCTAGAGCACCAACAGACAGACGGACGGACGCACATTGTGAAAACATAAGTAACTATCGGTCCTAATAATAGTTCACATCAATAGAATAATTTTTCACATCAATAAAACGTAGTTTCACCTCATAAAAATGTAAATTCATTTCAATAAAACGTAAGATCGTAGTTCGCTGATTATCATTATATGGAAACGTTGCTACAGGAAATCTTAATCAACATTGACATAATTTTGTTATGAATTTGATAAAAGTTAAATTATTGCTATAGAATTTGTACCCAAATTGCTAAGTTTTCGATAGCAGTTGACATTTTTAAGTAAATGTTTAATGTAGATGCCACTAGATGGCGCTAACTTCTCTACGGTCTTACATTACGTTTTATTGAAACGAATTTACATTTTTATCATGTGAAACTACGTTTTATTGATGTGAAAAATTATTCTATAGATGTGAATGGTTATTTTTCAATAGGAGACTACGTTTTTTTGAACGAAACTATATTTTATTGATCGAAAATTACGTTTTATTCATCGAAAAAAGCTGTAATGTATAATAAGATACTTCAATACACTTAAAGAAGGAAAAATTGTAAACTATAAAATGACTTTGAAGCAGCTAGGCAGAAAGATCCTCTTCAACTTCATGAGCGAGTGGCAGATTTGTAATAGAGTTCATGATTGGAGTCAACCAGTCATTGCGCCAGAGAGTTGTCCTTTGAGAATTCAGGGTTAATGGTGGCTGCACAAAATAAAATCAAAACGGATGCAGGATTGATCAGAGGCAAATCACTTCGCTACTCCTACTGCAGAACTACTAATTACAAACTATCGCAGGCGCTCACTGCTTGGTATCTAGCCCAGCATGGAGAGAGCTCACGCCACGTGACAATAGCTCTGTCAATCCACAGCCTACTATATAGGTAAACCATACGCCGAATTTCAGAAAATACGTAATAGGTCTGTCGATATCTTGGAGATGACCTCTGCGTCCGACGTCCCGTTTGCATTGTTGGAGAATCTGTGTGTGTTTCAAAATGCAGTCTTTGTCCAGTCACCTCAAGTTCATTCTTAGCGCCCGATAAACTTGTCATGCAATAGGCGGCTATCTTTTCATTGGACTGCTTAGATTCTTTATGCTTACTTGATGCGAGGTGGCTATTTAAATTATTTATCCGAAGCGAGCATCTTACTAGGCTCCTTCGTCCTTCTTCACCGCTGACTGCTCCCCGAGTTGCCTCCTCCCGAGGCTTTTACGCCATTTTCCGTTGCCTCTCATTTGTAGACCTTTGACCCTGCTTTGCTACTCAATGAGCGGCCTACCCAATTTTCCGAATGGACCTCAAAAGGTTTGTTGATTTTTGAAGCCTCAATGTTCGTAGGAATACTTACATTAAATTCCTATATGGATACGAGTTCTTGGGAGAAGAAAGAGCGAGAATATCTGGATACGGAATTGTAGCTGTCCATTTCATATACTTGCTCACCAGAATTACAGCAGGTCGATTTTTGACTACATATGAGTCGGATATACTCACCCCCTGCAGCGAAACCGCGCAGACGTTTGGGGTCAGACATTGCTTTTATGTAGTCAATTGTAATTGTTGTAGAAGTAGACTTGCATATATTGCTTATTGTCTTTCTGGATTATTGAATTTCAATTCCCATTTCTCTTCAAAACAATCCCATAACATCTTGAGAATTGCCCAATAGCAGATGCTGAGGGTTAGATTTGCGAAATATCTGATTTGTCTTAAATATCTGGTCGAATTTCCCAACGAGCAAATTCAATTTGCTTCATAATTTGCTTCTATCCCCATGTCAATGAGAAACTCATGTCTCTTCATCACGTTAAGGTAATACTAATGAAGAGATTACTTATTAATTTATTTTTTTAAAAATAATCATGCCTAATTTTTTGCATATTAAACTTCTGAAAGTTTTATTATTTCTGACTTTACTTAGCATTTGTTAGTTTATTCAAAATTTTTTTGCTTAATATTCGTTATAAAATTCTTACGTCCATTTTTCTTTTATTTTGTTTATTCCCTGTCTGGATTCCTGTTGCATTTTACGTTGCCATTAAAGAGCTTTAATATACTCGTTATTGTATATTAAACTTGTTTATATAATTCTACAAGTAGGCATGCCCGGGCTCCGCCGGGCCAGTGGAACTGGCATTACTTGAAAATAGTGCAGAGAAGTTAACAGATATGTATTTTGAGAATTAACAAAACACGCATTGCAACATTTCATAAAAGTTCAGAGAAATCTATGCAGTGAGCTACAACGTAATGCCAGGATAGACATGGTTTTCAATATATAGGGTGTCCGAATCTTGATCTTGTCGCGCGAAATGGCTCTTGACAAAGCAAAGTATAGCTGTCTCTGATAAAAGACTAGCTTCGGCAGGTAGTAACCACGTTCGTAGACAATTTAAGCTACGGTTTGACCCTGGGCCTGCGAGGTCCGGACTGTAAAGCGGGTGGTCAAGTTCGTGGACGCTTTGATCCCAAACAAAAGATCAACAACAAGAGACCGTAGCTTAAATTTCAGCCATCTATTGATATTGTTTTAATTCAAGATAAGAAAGCGTTTACTGGTACTCTTTCTAGTGTAATGGGTAAAGAAAGCACCTTCTAATGCAAACTGAAGCCAACGGTATACAAGTTGATTTACAAATTAACGAAAGATACTCGCGAACTATCGATTAAGATACAGGTTCCTCTAATATGTCCACAACACCGCCAAACCCTTTTTTTTCACATGTAGCGTTCACTTTAATTGGGAACAACTTGACCACCCGCTTTAAAGTCCGGACCTCGCGTCCAGTGGCTAACACCAGTTCCGGGAGCTAAAGGAGCTCATCGGCAGCCTGCATTTCAGCGACGATGAACAAGTGAAAACTGCGTTTTCTTCACCGGCGGCTGCTTCTATGAAGTGATCATGCGGAAGTACATTGAGCGCTATGAATGCTTGTCATGTATTTATTTTGTAAATAATGCAGTGGAAGTCCTTAATGAGGGAGTGGACAGTAATTAAAGCATAAGTATAGCTAAATTTATTAACCAATAGGTTACGGCAAAGATATGCACATTGATTGTCTTAGTCTAATGTGAAAAACCAAAGGAGCAAAATAACTATGTACTTCAGGTTCAAATTAAACCAATAGCAGCAAATAATTCTTCGATATACGTAATAAAAATGGCAAATAACTGTCCGAGGTTATCTTTTTCAAAATTCTTGATTATGTAGGGTCAGACGTTTTAATATCTAGCTGGAGCTCACTTTTCCACGTCTGCTCACTCCTCCTCCATCTTTCTGTTTTTCTTCCCGTAAATCTTCCTCTCTCCGACTTCCTTTTTCTCGTCTCTCTTAAGTCAGGCTTTTTCTCATCCAATCGGAATTTTTATCCGTCGAATAGGGAGAAATATCAAAACATAAACATTGAATATCCGCCATATTTTGAGGGCATCGAGACCCATGGCTGCCATGGCTCTGAAATTATCCCATTGTTATACAAAACATCCAAACACGCAACAACTCGTTACCATCGTTATACAATAACAAGAATATAACTCGTAAAACGATTTTTAAATATGCTGAAAAGAAGAATATAAAAATTTGTTGTTTAGTATTATATACAGTAATATTTTTATATAGAGCAATGGCGAAAACTGCATATAAATTTACGTATTCGATTGCAGCGCTCACACGTATCTTTCCAAACACGCGCGAAATGAGAAATGAAATCCTCGCACGTCTAATGTTAAATGCTTTAAACTACTGGGCCTATGTTCTTTCTACTGCTAGATCAAAGTTACCATAAACATCAGAAGAGAAAAATCATTGTTTCAAAGCACTGTCGGGAAAAATCTTTTAAGCATTCAAGGAGCTTTAGCTGTGACGCATATATAATTTTAAATTTGAATATCTCACGTTTACTTGCACTTGGTTTAAATAAACAGTGGAAATACCTTTGATTCAAAACGGATTCACGTCATTTTTAAATATAGGCCTAACTTCAATAAGCCATTTTAACAATAGGCCTAATAGTAATTAGCCATTTTTAACAATAGGCCTAACATTAGTCATCTTTGACTATAGGCCTAACATTAATTAGCCATTTTTAACAATAGGCCTAAGATTAATTAGCCATTTTGACTGTAGGCCTATCGTTATTTAGTCATTTTAACTGTAGGCCTGACATAAATTAACCATTTTTCACAATAGGCCTAACATTAATTAGCCATTTTTAACTATAAGCCTAACATTAATTAGCCATTGTTAACAAAAGGCGTAACATTAATTAGTTATTTTAACTATAGGCCTAACATTATTTAGCCATTTTTAACTATAGGCCTAACATTAATTAGCCATTTTTGACTATAAGCCTAACATTAATTAGCCATTTTTCACAATAGGCCTAACATTATATAGTCATTTTAACTGTAGGCCTACATTAATTAGCCATTTTTGACTATAGGCCTAACATTAATTAGCCATCTTTGACTATAGGCCTAACATTAATTAGCCATTTTTAACAATAGTCCTAAGATTAATTAGCCATTTTGACTGTAGGCCTAACATTATTTAGTCATTTTAACTGTAGACCTAACATAAATTAACCATTTTTCACAATAGGCCTAACATTAATTAGCCATTTTTAACTATAAGCCTAACATTATTTAGCCATTTTTAACTATAGGCGTAACATTAATTAGCCATTTTAACAATAGGCCTAACATTGATTAGCCATTTTTAACAATCGCCCTAACATTAATCAACGCATTTAACAATAGGCCTAACAGCACTGAATTTTAAAATGAAATGAGCACGTGCATCAAGAAATCTTCATAACTGGCACGTGCTTCAAGCTACCAAATGTATTCACTTATGACTCGTCAGTAGGATTCGATTGATATATTCATGCCCTAAGTTTATATTCTTAACATTAGTGCACGTGCTTGAAGGGGTCCACGAGAGCTCATCAAAAGTTCTTCGTGCAAGCTCATTGATATATCGCAGTTAAGTTCTTCCATTTTTCACGTTTTCGTGCAAACGATGGCTGGCCGGGCACATAAAGGTACTGATTAAGCTTGTATTCTTATACATAGCTTTAGCTAAAGCTCGTAATAAGGGGTCATTGAAGTACTTTTTGGGGGTCATTTTCTCGGACGTAGCATTTCGAAAATCGAAAAGAATGTCATATTCGTCTTGTGCTCGTCATTCCCGTTCGAATGACATATTGCATGCCTTATATTGCCAATAAAAAAATTTAATGGGGGGGTTTGGGTCTCAATAGTCACGTGACTGTTAGACCGATTTCAATCACAAACTAATCAGGTGAGCTCAGGAAGTGTCTCTATCGAAGAGCGAAAGCAGAATTTGAAAAAGTTAAAGCGTTCTCGAGTAATCGTCGGACATACAGACGGACGGACAGACAGACAGACAGACAGACAGACAGACAGACACACAAACAGAGCGAAACCAATATATGCTTTTCAGCATATAACTAGTCGGGCTAAAACGGCGCACTTCGATGAGTAGCAGTATAGGATTGCCTTCCTCTTGCCCTCAAAAAATGGCAGCTGTACCCATCATTCAATGCGAAGATATTTTCCCCTATTGTAGACGTAACGTGGTGGACGACATGTATCTACGTCACGATGATCTCGATTGTCCGAGTCAGGTGACAGTGCTTAAATAAATTTGGAAACTATGTGGAAAAATAGTTAAAGGTACTTAGAATCTGGTAAAGAAAAAATTTTGAAAATATTTATACGAGGCATAAGTCATGGCAACTATTTTTTTTATGAGAATTCAAGCATGGGTGGAAAAGGTGAAATATACAGAAGAAAGAACACTTATATGTACGGACATTTACACAATACGCCAACACTTTGCTTCTCATGTTTATTAAGGTAGTTGACATTAAGATTTCATTTTCCAGAATAAGTAACAGAAATCAAAATAGAGAACGGCTGTTTTGATATACGAGCATTGTTCAACTCGGGTTACATCCACCTTGCACGGCGGTTGACTGAGAACTGATTTAACATTGCTCTCTGCGCAACATCAGGAACTCACGGAGCCATCTAATGTTGTGGAAACATACTAACAGTCACAGCTTCCTTGAGACATATGACATTTTATGATACCATCCCTTAGCTCTGAGGAAAAAAAATAGTTGCCATGACTTATGCCCCAACCCTCGTAGTAGTTTTGATTTTATTGGAAAACGGGCCTTTACTTTACATTTTATCAATGATGTCAGCGGCTGTACCTTTAGGAACGACCGGGAGAATCTGTCGTAAGCCTCCTGCCAGGACAATAACATTCCCTCCGAACGGCTCATCGTTCTCAAATATATTCCGTAGAGTCCTGTCGAGTGCCTCGAAACCAAACTTGTGCATCATCGGGGCTTTGTCCCTTACGATAAGACTTGTAAGACGAATTTGCATTGTAGCTGTGCTCGTTGTATTCCAAGCGATATATCGCACTTGGAGTTACTCTGTAACTTCAGATCCAACATAAACATTTGAGTGGGTGGTTCGTCCACCCATCAGTTGCAGCGCAGCCATACCTGTGGTTGCAACTGCAATGGCAATCTTGCCTTTATGTCGAACAGCTGCCAAAATCTTCTCCAACAGGAACGACTTTCCGGTTCCTCCTGGTCCATCCAAAAAAGTAAAGATTTTCCCCCACCGTATCCCCTTGAATTGCACTCATTATAGTGTGGAATACGTTAGCTTGATCAGAATTCAGCTAAGCCGATTCTTCAGAGAGCCTGCGAAGTATTTCTCGGTCGTAGGACTGCTCAATAGAAATCATTGTGTTGGAACAGGAAACTGCTTCAGCGACATCCGAAAGTTCAGTCAACTGCGGCAAAGTAGGAACGTACGAAACATCTTTCGCGTTGCCGAGCAAGAGACGATTTATGTCAAGTAGCATTTTGAAGAGGGCCCCCCCCCCCCCCTGTCGCTCTCAAACTCTCTCTGAAAGTCTTCGGACAGTGTATCGAACGCAGTCATCCCAGATCTTACTTGGGTCGGTAGGACTGCAGCACGCCATTACGATAGCAAAGAGATAACGAAGCTGTCGTGGCATTTTGAATGTGACGGCTTCCTGCATGCAACGATGCCACTCCGTGATGGAGGAAGAGAACGTCATCAACTAATCAATCCGAGGGAATCACTTGAGACAAAGAGAGGACAGAAGGAACAGAGAAAGCGACGAAAACAGTCGCGGAGAAGGAACGATGGCGAGGAACGCCCAAGTGAACGTGACAATAACCATAAGAGAAATTGGAGTGAAGGAGCCCAGGAATACGAGGACTACGGCAGCTGGGACGGTGAGCGGACGATATTATTCTTTTCCTGAAGATTAAAGGCGGAGCGAGAGCGAGACGGCGCTTCAACCACAAAGAAACGAACGTCGTCAAGCCGAGCCGAGCCGTGCGCCGTAGAAAACGACTACGTCGCAGGGACAGTAGCCAAAGTGTAACCGAGAATTTCCGAGCGGGGAAAAAGGCGTTTGCAGTGAATACGCCGAGTGAAAATTTTTGCACAAGACCGTTGGAAAATATTCCAAGCAGCGAAGTCGTCGCCCTGAACCCGAGCCCGGTAAATTCCAATCTAACCTAACCTTCCCAGAGGAAGATTCCAATCGGGGCAGCGGAAACAACGGAGGTGAAAGCCAGACGCTGTGTACGTATAGTTCGTTCCAAAAGCGTTTTCACGGCTTCCTTGCATTACATTAAATCAGTGAGATTAATCCCTCCAGGCAAGAAGTCGAGTTCGAATCACGTTGGACGATTCCATTTATTGTTTCTTAGCAACAGGGATACGTAGGCATAATGAGTGACCTCAAACTGTTTTATTGAAATCTCATTTTCTTCCTTTATTAGCTTATCAAATTGTCCCTCATCAAGTGATTCTGCTTATTGTAACCTAAACTAGCTTATCAAATTGTCCCTCATCAAGTGACCGTGCTAATTGCAACCTAAACTACCTACGAGGTAGAGGATATTACACCAAAACTATGGTTTTCAGCAATATGGAGACTGGCCTGAAATGTAATTGATAGATGATGTTACGTGTAGGGCATGTAACGACCAATTTCGAAAATTTAGGAAATTTTCGAAAAGTTTGTGCAATATAGATAAGGTCCATCCTTTTGCGCACTATCTTTGCATTTAGTACTGATCCCGTTGCATGCCATTTCGCAATTAAGTTTTGCATTGCACTCTTAGCAGGAGGTTTTGCAGGCACAGCATTTGAAAACTTACTGCGCAGTATTTCGCGCCGGGCCACTTTTAAAAATACTCACCCTGTATGAAGAAAGCATATATTTATGCAGTATAAAATATGCTGTTTACTATACGGTATATCGTAATGGCTTTCTTTTTCTTATAAAATATAATATATGGTGGCATGAACAATTTCGGTATCAAAATATTACAGAATTTAAAAAGTAATAAGTAAAAATATTAGTGTTCGAAATACAGAAAAAATAAATAAACTAAATATTTATTGATGAAAATAAGAAAGAAAATTCCACAAATTGGATTCGAACCGTGAAACTTCAGCTCTTCGAAGGTTCCCGGTTCGAATTCAGCCTGTGGAGTTTTCGTTCCTATGTTCATCGATAATTTAAACATCTCATGTTTTACGTAGGATAAACCCTCATCGAACATTCTTGAGATATTCTTAAATATTTATTGCTTTGTTTTTAATAAGTGCGTTAAATATTGCATCTGCAAAGTCGATCTTACTGAAATAAAAAGCAGCGATTAACCTTTTCAGTTAAAACTACTGTAATTCGCCCACACCAATCAATAACCTCATCCTTATTTCCATTCTGGACGGCCAAGTCCATTTTAAACTTCTACGATCTTCGTTCAAAATACTAGACTTCATAACCGCTCAACTTCGTTAGCTCAACTCCGGCCATTTTCCAGCGGTACTCAAACAGAATTATATACGTCCAATTTTTAAATCAGGTGATAAAAATGACATAAAAAATTTCAGAACCTATCTCGGTGCTGCCAACGTTATACAAAATCATTGAAAAAATAGTCTTTCAACCAATGATAAACTATTTATGGAATTGCCTTCCCATCGATCAATATGGAGGTAGGCCTAATACTTCGGCTCAAGACCTATTATTAACTATTTTGTTGGAGGCGGTAGAGAGCCTAGATAATAATCAATATTTAGTCGTTGTTAGTGTCGGTATAGCTAAGGCATTTAATACTGTATCGCGAGCCCAACTAACGGCCGATTTGAGGGCAGTAGGAATCAATTACCAGACCTTGCACCTATTGAAAGATCTCTTCTCACAACGACAGAATGGAATAAAGTTAGATCATGAGACGTTTTTTGCCACTTCAAAACGAGGAATCCCTCAAGGTTCCTCGATCAGTAATATATTGTTTGCAACGTTATTGGCTTCTATTTTTGACTTAGCGCTGAATTTTAAGCCTTTGTAGATGGCATCATGTCGTGTACCAAAAAATATACTATTCAAACTTTGCCGCAGACGATTCAAGATATCAGCGCAGATACAAGTCGCATGCAGGAATGGTTTTCACAGAGGGAAATGAAACTCAATGAGGATAAAACAGCTATTCTTACAATTGGCAAAGGGACTACACAGAAGAGCGACAAATTAAAGATCTTAGATATTACATTTGATTGTAACTTAAAATTTATTGCTCATGTAGAGAAGGTTATCAGCCATTCTAACGGATTAAGATTCTGTGTTAAAAAACTGCGTGCGACGCTTACTAAAAAAGAAATGATTATTATTCTGAAGACTAAGGTGTTACCTAAAATCTCTTATGGAATGATAATTTGGAACACGTCGAATAAGTTCCTAATTGAGAAGATAAAGGTGGCATATAATAATATTATACGGGCGGCGTTTAACTTGCCTCGTAAACAATCTATCACCCAAATATGTAATGAGTTGGATTTGCTTACATTAGAATCAACTATGCTGCTTGGAAGATTAAAAGAATTATTAAGAGCCCTTTTAACTAATACTCATCCGGCCCACTTTATTGCACACTGGTTAAATATAGATTCTGATAGCAGAAAACTGAAGTGGCTTTTAATTTAGCCAGCGAAAATAATATCGACGTGGCGGTAAAAAATTTTTCCCTTCAACTGTTTTCAATTGTGGAATTCACTGCCTCTACAAACCCGACAGAATATTATTTTATGTGATGTGAAAAAATGTTTTAACCATCGACATCATGCCCAGGTGATCTTTTATGACTGGATAAGGGCTAGACAACGAGACCTGACTACATAAATGATTAAATTTTACTCATTGTGAGTGCATAATTATAAATAAATAAATAAAAAACGCTTTTGGAATGAACTATACGTTAATGTCAGCTTAACCTCAAGGTAGGAGGTTTCGAGTTAAGTTACCTGACTGTATTAAACTACGCTCAGCATGAAGACATCGGTACGTTATCGCACTCTTCTTATGTTGAATCTTACTTTCTTACTGCCACAAATCCCCATCTGTTGGGAGTGTTCCCATTCTCCATAATATCTAATCTTTTTGGAGGAACAGGGGGAATTTTTCCTCAGTCGGCGGATTTCGTGATTCCTCTCTCCAATTCAAGATAAGAAATCTTTCTTCAGTGACTTTTCGTAAGAGACAATTCTTTTGCGACTAAATACCGAGTGAGCAAGAAATAACGTGAGGTGTTCAGAGCTCGCTAGCGGGAATTCTATTAGGCCAAATGCAGTACATTTTGCAGTACATTTTGGTGTATATACTTAGTGGAACATGCAGTTTCGATTTCTGCAAAAAAAAAAAGTACCAAGAGTCGCCATAGGGGGCGCTTATTTCAAGAAAACAATGAATACCTAATTGTCAAATGAACAAATACCGTACAAACCAACTTTAGTAACAACAATAAACAATGTTTTATTTTTAATTACAAATGTGTTTCAATATGACCACCAGTGTGCTGTTCCAATAGCTGCATGCGGTAATCGACATTTTCTACGGCAGCTCTCAGCATATCTGCATTAATTAGTCTGATATGTAACGTTATTTGATCCTTTAAGGTTGAGAGGTCAGGAACATGTACTTGATACACAAGGCTTTTCAAATATCCCCATAACCAAAAATCACAAGGGTTGAGATCAGGCGACCTAGGTGGCCATACCATAGGAAATGCACGACTAATTATTCTGTTGTCTGAAAAACGTTCTCGCAAGATCTGCTGCACCTGACGTCCGATGTGCGGTGGCGCACCATCCTGCATAAAAATGGTAGAATCCAGACAACCCTTTTCCTGCAATCGTGGTATCACAAAATTCTCAAGCATATAGGCATACCTGGCAGAATTGACGGAACAAGTCACCGGTCCACGGGGACGGATTTCTTCAAAAAAGTACGGGCCGATGATGAAAGAAGCAGTAAAGCCGCACCATACTGTTAGTTTCGGTGAATGCATAGGAGTTGGCAGACACACTTGTGGATTTGATGCAGCCCAAATACGGCAGTTGTGGGTATTTATATCACCATTCAAATAAAAATGTGCCTCATCACTCCATAAAATTTGCCTTGGCCATGCATCATCCACTTCCATACGTGCTAAAAATCTCAACGAAAAATCAGTTCCAGGAAGCAATTGTTGAACAGGTGTGAGTTTATAGGGATAAAATGTCAATATCTTATGCAATATTTTCCTCACCGTCGAATATGGGATATCTGTTTGGCGTGCTATTGCGTGTGCACTGCTGGTACCATGCACAGTAGTCATCTCCTGTTCCACAACAGCAGTTGCAACTTCTTCAATATGTTGCTGCCTGATTCGTTTGCGTCCCCGGCCTGGTTGCACTCCTAGAGTTCCGATAGATTCAAATCGTTCAATCATTTTCCGTAAGTTAGTTATACTCATCGGTCCTCTTCGTAACGTTTTCAATCGCCGGAATTCACGAAGGGCAGCACTTGCATTGTCGCTCTTCTGATAAAACAACTTGACTAATAACGCCCGGTCAGACAGAGTAAGCGTCATCGTCAGGCCATTCAGAAATCGAAACTGCATGTTCCACTAAGTATATACACCAAAGTGTACTGCATTTGGCCTAATAGAATTCCCGCTAGCGAGCTCTGAACACCTCACGTTATTTCTTGCCCACCCGGTACTTTTGTGTGTGCTTACAAGATGTAAATTGACGAGTGACATCGATATTTCAGTGAATCATATGAATTCCAGGTTGAAGACGTCAGCGAGAGTTTTCGTTGGTTTAAGGCTACGCAAGTGCGCGTTCTTCACTAAAGTACTATTAAATTACGTCAACAAATGTCGACGTTATTGTCTACTACATACATTACTACGACGTGGATAGAGAGCCAGTCCGCTCAAGAACTTCACATACTTTGATAGTATTCAAAAGTAGAAGATTTTTATCTGTGCTAATAAATCATTTTTCTATTTTTCTTAAAATTCCGTCTCTGTTCCTTTATCATTTGACACAGAGTGTCAAACTGACGTTTCCGTACCATTTGGGCGTGTGTGTTCTGATTGTGTTGTGAGACTGAATGGAAATAACTGGGTGGATACACATTGAGTAAATTTATTATGACATCATAGTTTGTACTTTTGTGCTTTGGAGCCGCACACAACTGGGATGTGCGCAAAGCCAAGCAAATGGGTAAGTGAGAGGCAGCAGCCTGTTAAAATCGCGTCGTGTTTATTGCTTCTTGGCTGGGAAATGATACGTTGCTTAGAAGTTTGGTTTTCAGCTATTCAACATATTGGGAAGACCTGATTTATAGAATGGATGAAAAAGAACAGGATAGTAATGTCCTATGGGTCGCATGCAAGATTATTTTTTTTACAGTGGCGCTCTCAGGGGTCCTGTGTAGTCATCAGCTCAAAATGGCGATGCGTGCGGCATCAAATGGCAAAGACTTACGTCATTTTTATTTCAACATGCGTTTATATCATAATTTAAAGCTTAAAATCAGTAAATTTTTGATAACGCTCAGTCACGGAGAAAACATCGAAAATTAAACACCTTTCACGATAAATTCATTGCTTCTGCACATGTTATACTGTATTATGTAGGTATCAAGTTATTAGAAGAACGTCCATATACAGTACATTATTTTATATTATCTATATTTAGCTTTCGTCCTTTCGGACATTTTCAGTAATTTATAATAACTGAAATTCTTTAGATTTTTAATGTCTAACAATGATTTTGACAAATTTTTTTTTAACTTTTTGATGGCTACCTTGTTGTGACGAAAACACTGGTAACGGACAATGCGACTTATGATACAGACGAGCATTTCTTCCCGTTAAAAAAAATCACGGAATCCAAAAGAAAATTTATTTCGATACACTAATTTCGAACGGCACTCACTTCCAGTGGTTAAGTACATTCAAAATAGTACAATAAAGTGTTCCCAAATCAATGCGTTCTCTCGCTGCTGAAAGAAAATTCACGCAAAGCCACTCACTCTCTCCTTTACCACTGCTCGTAACAACAGATCCTCTTATGGAGAATTATATTCCTGAAAATGCTAAACGACGCGGTCTTTGCATTGTAAACAGCGGCGCTTCGCTCTCAACCGTCCCCAAATCGCAGTTGGTTATTTTGCGTCAACGTGGGCATTCGAAATCGCTCAATGCGCAGGCTTATGCGCTCTCTGTCTTATTTCTACTCTTTGATGGTTACAGACATTCGTAATTATTATTAGGATTACGATAATTCTGCGCTGCTAGCCTCCATTACACTTTGCAGATACTATACAGGGTGATTCAAATCGTGTGTAAAACAATTTAAGGGGGTATTATAGAGGTCAAAGTAAACACAAAAAGTCCTATGAACATTGGTCCGAATTTGAACGATAACTGAGATATGAACAGAAATAAAAATGCCGCCACCAAGATCAACAAGTTAATAACTCAGGTTCTGTAAAGCCTAGATTAATGAAATTTGGACGAATAACAGGGTACATAAGACTGTGTATACCGTTAAAATTTGATGGAATTCCAACTAGAAGTATAGACAAATTGTTCACAAAGAAATTTAAATTGGTCTAATATATTCTTAAAACAATAATACAAGACTCATTAAGCAAACAAAAAAAAATCGGAGACTAGGCTGTCTCGGGCCGCTAGTTCAGGCGTAAAATAGGTCTGTGTAGTCACGTGGTGAATAAGAAATAATTTTGCACAACACAGTTTAAAGAATTTAATATAACAACAAAATGCAAATACAGTCGAACCTCTTTAATTTGAATCTCAAGGGAATTCGAATTAAAGAGGTTTCGAATAATGGATTTTTTTTCTAAGGGAACAAAGAAAATTCGATTTACAGAGGTTTTCGAATTAAAGAGGTTCTACTGTATAACACACTGGCATTTTATCATAGATACCATCATATCATAAATTACAAGTAGGCCTACTTATCTACAATACTAACATTTTATTTTTAATATTTAGAAATTAACTGACAAACATACACATTATTTTTCGAAACCTTGAATTAACTACAAGTATTCTCAAATCATTGTCCCAAATTCTCGCCTTTATATGGCTGCACACATATACAGGGTGTAAATTATCTCCTACAAAAAAACTACAGGCGATTAAAGTGATATAAGACACTTGGGATCGCAAATCGCAAGCAACGCCGTAAATTGATCATCAAACTAAGCTGAATGGCGTGGCGCTGCGTAGCACGAGCCAAATTTGGGCGACTGTGTTCGCGCGGCGCCGCCTGGCTGGTTCCCCCGCTCCCCACTACCTCATCCCGAAGAGGTCCGCCTTCCACTCCAACGTGACATACTCTGCTATCGGTATTAAACAAGGTTGGTACTGCTCATGCTACTGACTCCGGAGCTGAAAAAAAGCCCATGAAGGGGCCCAAAGGGGGAATATTGTGTGTCCATGTTTACGTGAGGGAGGCCATAGTAGTCTTGTTCCAGCACTTAAAAATCCTCACGGCGGTCCTGCGTATTGGACACGGCGCGACGCTCAGCATAAGACATCCAGGTCTTCCTATGCTGGAGCTAATTTAAGTTATTGTCCGCCACTGCATACTTTTTCGTGATCAACTTTCCGTTGAAATTGCATCAAACGATGACGTCAGCAAAAGTCAATCAGGGTTCTATAGCATGAAATGTTTAATGCTCTATCGACTGCAATATCATTAATTTTTCTGACATTAATAGCTTTCACATTATTAAATTTTTTGTGATCAATACTTTTCGTGTCATTCACGATTTAAGTGTGGCATCCCAGTATTTTGAAACGTAAGACGTATTCTGAAACCGATTTATATGAAGTTATGTAAAATTCTGAAACCGATTTATATGAAGTTGGCTTTCTTTCAGTATATACCTAGTATAATTTAAATTTAATTCACATTATTAACCCATTATTTTTGTGACCAGTATTATAACAACTTTAAAGATAAATTACACAGGCCAACAAAAAATAACTTTTTAAAAACTTTGTTTATCGTTAAGAGCAAACATTTTAAATTATTCATAATTTGGGACCTGATAAATTTCCTTATGGCCCAAATCTATGGATGATACTTTAGCTTTGTAGCCACTTCTCTTCAAATCCATAACTTAACATTGCAGTCCCTATGTGCATAACTTGGGAACGTGATTGAAAAAATCAAAAAGCAGATTCGGATTCAAGACACAAAAAACACCTAATTAAGACATTCGTCATCCACAATAGAAATATAAAATTCCCCTCCGGAAACCCAGCACAGAAAAATAAGGTAAATTCGTTCAAAAGGGTTTTCATCGTTGGCCTGTATTATTTTTCTTACAAAAAAAGAAATATGCTAATTCTCCTCTCTTTAAATCTTTTAATTCTCCTCGTTTTTAATCTTTAAATACATAAATGCGCTATTTTATGAAATACTAGCTGACCCGTGCCCACTTCGTTGGGCATAATGTTAATAATCCTTTTTTAGTACAGAGTGTTATGTTTTAATTTCTAACTGCCAAAAGGAGGGTTATACGTAGGTATAGTTTGTATTTGCATGCTAATACAAAATTCGAAAGTAACTCTGTCCGAAAGAAAAAACATTTTCTGCGGGATTTGCGATAAACGAATTCCATGAGGATCAAGTCGCGGGAAAAGTTAGTTTGGTTATGGTAATTTTAATTGTTCAAAACTTCTCTGTAAACTATATTGGATGTAATGTTATCATTTGGTAGCAAAATATATTGTCTATCAGGAGTTCCAACCCGAGATAAGCCAACATATAACTGCCCATGGGAAAAACACGGCTTTCTCAGGTCAATGCCCACCAGAGAGAATGTTTGACCTTGGGATTGTTAATAGTGAGGGCAAAAGAGATCTTCACTGGAAACTGTAGCCTTTTAAACGGTATGGGTAAATCAGTGGGAATCATGGGTATCCGCGGAATATAAGCCAGTTGTCCCACTGCTGGCCCTGTGAGAATGGTCGCCACGATTATATTGTCCCGTAACTCTTTTGTAAGCAGCCTTGTCCCATTACACATGTTGGGGGGGCTCAAGTTTCTTAATAGCATGATAGGAATGCCAACTTTTAACACAAGGTCGTGAGGAGGTAAGCCAGAAGGGTTCAAAGAATTTAAAAATTCTTGGGGATAGTGCACTGTATCCTCAATATTACACACCGTATCAATAGACTTATAGTGTTTGACCTGACCGGGAATTTTCTCTAAAATGAGTTTATTTATTTCATTCACTGTATCGTTTCTGGGTGACACTATTCGCAAGGCGCTGTTCAGGCTCAGAGGAAGTCTCTCCAAGTCTGCGTACTGTAGCCGCTCGTGTCTGGGATGTATGTCTAGACAGTTGAGATTTTCTTTTAGGCATATTGACAGTTATGTTTTCAAAAAAACATTTAAAAAATGGAACAGTTGTTCTAAATAGATTTTTTTATAGAAATAAAGCAAATAAGCAAGATGAACATAACCTAAATGCAACAAACTAAATACCTATAACCTAAATTAATATCTACATGAAGCAAATGAAGCAAACTAAATAGCTAGGTATAACTTAAATAAATATCTACATGAAACAAACTAAATACCTATAACCTAAATTAAATGAAAACTATAAACAGAAAACAGTTCTGAAAAGAAATTATTTTTATAAAATGTACAGAAA
Source organism: Rhysida immarginata (assembly GCA_023313115.1). NCBI lineage: Eukaryota > Metazoa > Arthropoda > Chilopoda > Scolopendromorpha > Scolopendridae > Rhysida > Rhysida immarginata. Next base: position 73,873 of record JAHWFO010111393.1, on the reverse strand, counting down.
ATAAAGACTTTTAATTTTTAATAAAAGAATGTAATTTTTAATGTAAGGAGCCGACCACGCGACTGAGCCGCGCGGTTACCTACCTCTCAGATGTAATAGTCCACGCCCCCTTCTCCCGCAGCGTTCGTAAGAAACGCTTTCATTCGACCGTTTTTCCTCCGATTCACTTTGCAAAACCGACTACCACGTAAAAGCCTTTTTATTTTTCGGTTTTTTATATAACCTATGACATTCAGCAATAATGTGACTTTCTATTGGTGAAAGAATTTTTAAAATCGGTTCAGTAGATCCCGAGATTACCCCTTACAATTTAACAAATATACAAACACACAAACTTTACTTCTTTATAATATTAGTATAGATTAACCATGATTTTGACGTGGTACAGAAGTACGGGTCGAGTGGCATATTACGTCTACACGACGTCCAACATTTTTTATCTCAAAAATAACACACAGAGAAAAAAATGAAAGAGGGAAATGTTGCTTAGATTTGATACCTCTATCACCCCCCATATTTGTACACTATCCTGTATACATAAATATGAAAAACTATATTTTTCTCCGAGCGACGCCGGGTACTTCAGCTAGTCATGTAATAAAAAGAATAAAAAACACATTGCGTATAGTACAATAAGATGACTTGTTTTTTATGAAACATGCAAATGTTTTACAATAAGTGTTCTAGATTAATAAATGAAAGGTCTTAAGAGGATTTTTTTATTTTTTATTTTTTATTTTTTTTTCACGCCAAACCTCAGATGTTGAAATTATTGATGAAAATAGGAAAGAAAATTCCACAGCCTGAGTTCGAACCAGGAACGATTATACGCAGTAGGAAAGATAGTCCCAGCCTACGAACTGGGTACTGCTCCAACCAGCCCTAAGGACATATAGATAGCGTTAATGTTTCCATGTCCACAGTGGCGCAATTGGTTGGCGCATCTGCACGGTGAGCAGAAAGTTCCTGGTTCGAACCCACAGATTCCAGACAACTATTTCCTGCAGGTAGGATATCAACATTTTTTATTTCAAAATCAATGCCCCAGAGAGAAAAATGAAATAGGTAAATATTGCTTAGATTTTATTCCTCTATCACCCTCACCTATAGCCGAGAAGTGCATAGAAATATGCACTTTGTAAGCTTCATAGTTCTGGAGATTTCGTAATGAATGAATGAATGAGTGAGTGTACACATTTTTCGCTCGCTCTTTTATATAATAATATTTTCCCCCTGAATAAATCCTCGTCATCCTCGGCCGCGATCGAAGCCACATCTACGGGCATCAGAGCAACACCACCTAGACAGAAGGCCTAATACCGGAAATGTCATACACTGTTATATTAGTCGACCATTGCTAATCCTATTTCTACCAATAATAAGCCCTAAATTTGGTCGACTAATGATGATGTAACAATGTATGACGTTTCCGTTATCAGGCCTTCTATCTAGGACGTGTTGATCAGAGGATATCATGCAACCACTGAGCCATCGAGGGCAATAAGGAAAAGTAAAGTTGTCTGCTAGACAGAGAGTAATGCCCACGCAAATGGCCAGAGAGCGCCAGTGAAAAAAAAATCACGCTTTAAACAATGGAGTTTCCCATCCTGTATTTCTTCATCCATGACCATAGCCAAAGTAATTTTTTATAGCCTATTGTTGCAGAAACTTTACTCAGCATTGTAGGACATGACATACATTGTTGGTCCACGCATATCATAGGTCAATGACATATATTAAAGATTGCAAAACCGACTACCACGTAAAAGCCTTTTTATTTTTCGGTTTTTTATATAACCTATGACATTCAGCAATAATGTGGCTTTCTATTGGTGAAAGAATTTTTAAAATCGGTTCAGTAGATCCCGAGATTACCCCTTACAATTTAACAAATATACAAACACACAAACTTTACTTCTTTATAATATTAGTATAGATTTTAGAGTGCACAGGTAGTTCGCAGAAACCTATTAATGGAACACGTGGTGGTGTTTACTTTTTTCATGCGCTTTTGTTTACGTTATGGGCGGAGTTTAACCAAACTTCACGAGCTGTTTACTCCTTTAAGGAATACAATTTCGACAAAACGTAGGAGGAAACTTGTGTTTATTTTAAGGTGCAGAATATCGCTAGGTATCTCACGATATCCCTTTCCAAAGCACCCTATATATATCTTTCATTTCTTATTTTCTTTACAGGTTAAGAAAAGAGCTTTTCAACTCAACCACTCTCAAAGCCCACTGAAAGATTCGTAATTACTAGACCTCAGAAATGAACTTGTCCACTTGATTGATAAGATGGTAAGCAAGTAATTGCCTCGACAATTAAGAAACTTATCTCAGTAGTAAAATGCATGTTCTGTCCGAACCTCATTTAGGCCTACGTAAAGTGGTCATTGACGCGATTTTGTTAACGCAAGATTTCTTCGTTTTAAAATCGAGTGACAATTGCAAAAAGCATGTTTAATTGAAGTATGTTTTCGATCACGCAGTTTCCATTAGCCTAATTTGGCTTTCCTGAGAGTGGTTGAGTATAGGGCCAAAACATTAGTGCACAGGTAGTTCGCAGAAACCTATTAATGGAACACGTGGTGGTGTTTTCTATTTTTTCATGCGCTTTTGTTTACGTTATGGGAGGAGTTTAACCAAACTTCACGAGCTGTTTACTCCTTTAAGGAATGAAATTTCGACAAAACATGTGTTTATTTTAAGGTGCAGAACATGCTAGGTATCTCACGATATCCTTTTCAAAAGCACCCTGTATATACTTAATATATTACAGATGATCTAAAAAAGTAGATTTCATATTTATTGTACTTATAGAATTCATGTCATTGCGATTATTATTCTAGTTTAATTTATTTCAGATGATGTTGAATTTATAACTTAGTAAAATGGTCGCTCAAATTATGTCTGTTATCTCATAAATTAATTATAAATTTCAAAAATAAACTGATCGGAAGTTTTATACAGTTGTTTTTGGTCCTAATAATAGTCAAGCGATCAATGTCATTAGAAAGCAAAATAACATCTTTTAATATTTAATAGACTTCTTCCATTCACGTTTATACTTCTTTTAGCTTTTATGTCATTTTTATGGACTCGATCAATACATTCATCTATATAGTAATAAAAAAAGCAGTTCTGAATAAAATTTTTATGTTCAGTCTTTCCGACAACCTCTCATTTTTACTGATGATGCTTGGTTTTGATTGCTGGCCTTGTTTGATTTTTCATAGCCCTTTATTTTTATCATTCTATAATCGTTCTATCGTTCTAGCTAAGTATTGATTTTTATTGTGTAATGACTCACAGTTCAACATAATTTCTCTTTAATATGACAGCTATTATCCTTTTTAATATTGCTCCATTATAATTAATGCAGGCTTAATTTTGTGTCTCAAACTATAAAAGACAATAAATATTCAAATATTCTTGGGATCATATGTCCTAAATAGCCTTTAATTGTCATGGGCGTTTATTTACTCTTTCCAAAGAATAAAGTGAACTTTGCATTTAAATTTGAATTGTTCTGCTTGAAATTTAATTTAATTTTTTTCCACATGAATACTCGAACCAAGATGTTAAGACGGAATTTTATTGTTCTTCTCCTCTTCCCCCAAAGAAGATTTCCTTTATTATTTCCCAAACGAACTCATTTGTTCCAACAGGTGCTCTTCACACTCGATAAAAATTTGCTTAAAGGAAAGCCGACTCCAGAAGACGAAGGGAAAATGCGGGGAAAAAGACACCCTGCACAAACAAGAAAAAAGGAGGGAAAAACATTTTCATTTTTTTCAATTTGGATGTTTTTATTGTTTTACGTAATAGACGAACAGCAAAGTTCCCTCGTCCTTTGATGTCTCATTACCTGAAGGGAGAGAGAGAGAGAGAAAAAAATAACAAACGTGAAATACCGGTCAGTAAATAAAAAAGAAAAAATAATCCTAGTTAATTTCAAATTCGTTCGTGGAAAAAGCTTTCCTTTAGATATAATGATCGCCTGCAAAAGAAAGGTTAAATTAACTCGAATGAAAAAGAAAAAATCCCCGAGGTTAGGAATTCCCAATTACCGTCTTTCAACGAAGTTTTATCCATCGAGAAGTTTGGTTAGTAGCGTGGGCGAATTATCCGGTAGCGATAATTGAAGCTGTATTCTACAAAAGATACTAGATTATTGTTTTTGATTATTTTCAGTCAGTCGGAATTTATTTACAATAATGCCGCCATACAGCAAACATTAAGTTCAATATTTCCAATATTTCTGTTATTATTTTGAATATTACGCATATTCTTCTGAAAAGCCTAAAATTGCTGCATATTTCTTATGGAATGCCCTCTTTTCGAGTAGCACTTCAGTACCTTTGAATGATCCAAAACCTTTTTTTTTTGGGCCGCTAAAAAAAAAGGTTTCTCCTACCGTAAATTATAATCTATACATAGTATAAATCTAAGTCACTTCCCCGGTGTATCTATACATCTATACATAGTATAAATCTAAGTCACTTCCCCGGTGTATGTGCTCGATAACCTTAAGAACTAGTGCATCGATTTTTATGAAACAAGTTTTGTTTGTTAGGGGATTTATGTAGAAACTCTGTAGGCTAGGTATTAATTCATAAAAATTGGTTTTATATTAAATTATTTACGTTAATTGCTCTCAAAATGCGTCAAAATGGCTGCTTATCATATGGTGATCGGCGATCGAAACGCTTAGCGCCATCTCTTGAACAAACAAACAAACATAAGCTAATTCTACTTCATCTTAATAGCTGAGTAAATTTGCAAGAACATTGTTTCTCACATGGCCAACTGGATGTTGCCTGTTCTAGAGTTAGCGATCCTAGAAATTTATACATTTGCAGTAAAGATGCAACAACTTTAAATGTCGTTTATAAGGAAGTACTCAAGACTTAGGTGTAGTCCAAAAACTTCCATTAATTTTTCGACATTAAATAAAGGTTTTTTAAAATTTACCTATACTGTAACTCCACAACTTAATATTTCAATAAACTAATTCAATAAAAAAATAAAAAATATATAACACAAAAAAATTCAAAAGAACTCAATGAAATACGTACTATTTTTGCGATAGGCTGCCATGCTTTTTTCTCCTCTAACAGCTGTGTAAACAGAAACCATGCGAAGCGAAACCGAACGTTTTCGGTATTGTTCACTTAAGAATCCAGAGGGCGTCACTGAAAAAAAACTCACGCACGACTCATAGGAGTTGTCCATCCTGTTTCTTTCATGGATGGTAAAACATGTGCCGAATTTGTCTAAGGATTTTACATCAAATATTAAAAGTTTATTAAAAGATTTGTATATTTTTATTTGGTCTATTTCTGTAGCCTATCTCTAATTATTCGAAATTAAACCTGTAGTCTATTTAATTATTCGAAAATAAAGTATTCGATACGCTCTAGGCTTAAGCTTACGACCGTTCTCATACCAAGACTTTTTCTCTACAGGTTGGAAAATCCCATGTTAAGAGCTTTGGACATTTTTTTCTCTGGCCGACAGAGCGGCGCTGAGAACACTGTAGTGGGGAGAAATTCAATCGCTCATTATGGATTAATTTAAGTTTTCTACTTACCGACTAAACTTTTCCTCAAGTATTTTAAGATGAAAAATAATAATAATAATAGAGAACTAGAATTATCTATATAATAATTTAAAATGTCGATTTGTTGGATAACGGTATAATTAAATCGTTTACATAAATTATCAATTTATTGTCATCGGCATCGGTAGCTCAATGGTTACCTGATCGCTTCTGATGCCCGAGGACGCAGGTTCTATCCCGGCTGAGGATGACGAAGATTTTTAGGGGGGAACTTCTGAGATCACGCACTTTCTTCGGAAGGGAAGTAAAGCCGTTGGTTCTGTGATCAATTTATTGTGACATTTCTCCAGAATATCACAAAATGATGTTTAAAAATGATTAAATTAAAGTCCACTATTATTACATAAACATCATAAAATTTAAGCAATGATCAGAAAAACTTACTACATAATATAAAAATTGCCTTTAATCATTGTTTAATGATAATGATTAAAATTAATTGTTTATTAAAGTTTAAAATGTTGAGGTTCAAAATCAAATAGAAAAATTAATTAAATTGAAAGTAGCTGGAGTAAATTTGCAAGAAGATTGGTTCTCACATGGCCAACTGTATATTGCCTGTTCTAGAGTTAGCGATCCTAGAAATTTATACATTTGCAGTAAAGATGCAATAACATTAAATGTCGTTTATAAGGAAGTACTCAAGACTTAGGTGTAGTCCAAAAACTTCCATTAATTTTTTGACATTAAATAAATGTTTTTTAAAATTTACCTACACTGTATTTTTATTTCATGATTTAAAAAGCCCAGGCAACGCCGGGCGCGGGTCGAGCGAGAAACGGACTTCTTCGTTGGTGGTGGAATCAGTGTGGGCTGGCATCAGCATTGGTCGCTGACTGCTGACTTCTGGGAATGTTATTTTTTTCATAATGATTTTTGGTTTAATTTAGTTTCATTTCGGTTTGCTAGTTATTGCATATGTTCCTGCATATACGAAAAGTTGTTTTAAAAGTAGAACGAAACCGCTCAATTCAACATCAGCCATTAGTTATAAGTTCATCATACACACTGCCTTCAAAAAGTTCCTGGACTAATTCAAGTAATTGAGAAATTCTTAATCCAAAATTTTTTTATTATTTAAGATTCTACACACATTAAACTCTCTCGACATGCTTTGGATCAATTGTAGAGTAACTGGAAACTTGAAAAAATGTGCTTAAAACTGTATGGTCACTTCTGGATGGTCTTCGCATCATAATGTCGTTAAGTTTCAACACGGCCTTGAGCTTCGGGAACAAAAATAAAAAAATAAAAAAAACTCGTTCGGGATCAGTTGTTTAAGCAACATTAACCAATTTTTTTAAACTAAAACCTGAGAGGCACTTAGCGAAGTATGAGATGGCACATAATCATGGAGTAGAAACCACTCTCCTGATTTGTGCATTTCGATTCTGGGTCAATCCATATAGAATCAACCAATGGGTGTTGCTGACATATTTTAATTTGTTTATACATATCCATTTTCTGTTTATGTATATATCTGTAAGTATAAAATGATTTTTTAAAAAATTTTACCACTACCACTATGGACTCTAGGAGCCATTTTGTTTATAGGGACCAGCCGTTTTTAGCGTTTTTAGAGGTTAGCGGTAAGTTAACTAACTTTTTTATTTATTAAGATATCGACTTGAAATAAAAACCATCTTATTCTAAAGTAAACTATCTACAAATCATGTTATAGCCACAAATGTGTTAAAGTTTAAGGAAGTAACTTAAAACTTAACTAGAAAAATGTAAGTAGAGAACTTCCCCAAATGGGTGAATATTAATGAGGTGGGCGTGGCCAATTAAACTTCGTTTTCCACCAATCAGCGTGCAGTATTGGCATCACGTGACCCCCCACCACCATCTACCCCTTCCTGCATAGGCGTTCAACCAATCTGCGTGCAGATTGCGCCTCACGTGACCCACCACCTCACCTCCCCCTGTTTTGGGTGTTGGCCTTTTAATTTGGGCGTTGGTCTTTTAATTTGGGCGTTGGTCTTTTAATTTGGGCGTTGGCTTTTAATTTGGGCGTTGGCTTTTAATTTGGGCGTTGGCCTTTTAATTTGGGCGTTGGCCCTTTAATTTGGGTGTTGGCCTTTATTTGGGTAGGGCCTGGAATAAAATTAATTTTATAATCCTCTGATATACCCCTGGTGTTGGTGCTTAGCACCAGCACCAGGGTGGAAGATTAGAGGGGTCCTGATGCTCTCAGCAAAATCCACTTAGGTGATTCTGTCTTACTAGTGAACATCAGTCGATTCGCTTAAATACCATTGATTTCGGCTAAGGGGTTGAGTACTGGCCCCTCAACGGATTACCGAATTACTAATTCACTATTGTTTCTCGGGTAACCAAATTTTTTCCAAACTCTTTTACAGTTTCTTCTACGACTGCTGTTTCAAATAAATACAGATGTGTTCTTTACATAACTTAATTTAAATTTTGGTCATGGATGATACATTTTCTAACCCCGCTATTGCTGCCGGTTTTGGTGGTGTGAAAGGTTTAGCTAAACAAACAAATCATTCTGAAAAAGAGACATGTGAATGGTTAAGGGGTGTGAGAACTTATAAGCTACATAAACCGGTGCGTCATCATTACCCACGTAATCGCATGCGTGTATATGCGCCATTTGAGCAATTTCAAGTGGACTTGGTTGATCTGACCAGTCTGTCAAAACAGAAC
>JAHWFO010111393.1:14833-25578 GCA_023313115.1 Rhysida immarginata | reverse complement strand
CTTTGAAGGTCATGTATGCGAAATTTTATCAAGATCGGAATAAAACTCTAGATTTGTATAAAATACATACAAACCCACAAACATCCTTCTTTATATATATAGAAGAAGAAGACTAGAAGAGGTACCCGGCGTTGCCCGGGATAATTACACTTGCACAAACTTTTCCTTTCATTGTTACTCATGAGATATATATTGTTGGTTCATGCAGTGTGTTTGTGAATTGCGTGCTGATACCATTGTTTATACCTATTATTGTACCAACTTTGCCTTGCATTGTTGGTCATGAGATATTTCTCATTAATATGCCTTGCCATAACCATGAATATCGATTTTTTATCGATATTTATTATTTTTCCGAAATCTGAGCTAGACAGTGACCTTCCTCATGCTTCGAAGGTCAAGTATGCGAAATTTCATCAAGATCGGAATAAAACTGTAGATTTGTATAAAAAACATACAGACAAACAGACCCACCCACCCAGCCACACACAAACATCCTTCTTTATATATATAGATAGAAGATAGATAGATAGAAGATGAGAGCAAATCTGTTCTCAAAATATCCATAAATAAATAATGCAATTGTTATGAAGTATGCTCCTTCAAATTTGAAGATATAATAAAATCAGGACTGTCTAATATTTAATATCAAAGCTTGTATAAATAACACCCTCTTTTGAAATTACAAAAGAGTTTCAATGATTAATGCAATAGTTATGTACCTTTTTAATTTGAAAAGATTCACTTTTGAAAAATAATAATCAAATTCTTTTATTATAAATGACTGACTATATTGAATTTCTGGAGCAAAAATATGAAAGAACTTTATTATTCTTAGATGATGCTATGTAAAATTCAAATGCCTGTGAGCATTTTTCTCAAAGGACCATTCCTGACTAATGCAGTTGCTATGTATGCACCCTTTACAATTTTAAAGAATGCTCCTTCAAATTTGAAGATATAATAATAAAATCAGGACTATGTAATAAAAGCTAATATAAATAACACCCTCATTTGAAATTACAAAAGAGTTACAATGATTAATGCAATAGTTATGTGCCTTTTCAATTTGAAAAGATTTACTTCTGAAAAATAATAATCAAGTTCTTTTAATATAAATGACTGACTATATTGAATTTCAGGAGCAAAAATATGAAAAACTTTGTTATTCTTGGCTGGAGTATGTAAAGTTCATATGCCTGTGAGCATTATTCTTAAAGGAACATGCATGACTATGAAATCTTTACAATTTTATAAATTACATCCTCTTTTGGAATTGCAAAAGAGTTTCAATGATTAATGCAATACTTATGTATCTTTTCAATTCTAAAGTATGCTCCTTCAAATTTGAAGATATAATAATAAAATCAGGACTGTGTAATATTTCAAATCAAAGCCAATATAAATTACACCCTCTTTTGAAATTACAAAAGATTTGCAATTGCGATGTTTCAAAAAAATTTTTTTTATTTTTTGCCATCACATTTCCTTGGCAATTTGTTAAGGATTATTTTTAACCTTACAAGTTTGCTTATTGTTAATATTTTATAGAAATATTATAGTTCTGTTCTATCTAGGAAGCATTTATATGTGAAATAATAAATATTTTAATTTTAGTAGATACTTTTTTATCTGTGAATGTAGTTTTCAACAGTGCTCAGCTGATCGCCCCATTGTTTGTTTTTAGTGACGTACTGTAATTTACGTAGTCATGCTGTGTGAGTGATGTTCCATTATTACCATGTGCCTGCCGTGTGCATTTGGTTTGTTGCTCAAGTAGTATAAATTTGTCTGCATCTGAAAAATTCACTCACTACTTCACACTGGTGGTCAGGTCTGCTGGATGTTCCGTGTGCGGCGTAGCCGAGACCATTAATCATATTTTTTTCGAGTGCCCGTTTGCTATGTCGATCTGGGATCGTTTGAGGAAGCATTATGGGCTGGTAAATTTCTCATATCAGTCCGTGCGCTTCCTCTTAAATGATTCTACTGGCGAGGTATTAAAACCGGACCTAGCCGTTGCGATCGCCTTCATAAATAAAGAACTCTGGCTGGCCCGTTGGAGTCGATCGCAGGGCCATCCTCTATCAACTTCGATCGTATGGAGGAAAGTGGCCATTCAGCTTCGATCTTTTCTGCTCCTTGAATGGCCACGGCTAGGTCCGTTTACTTTTAAAAAACGCTACTCATCATCAAAGTGTTTATGCGAGGTCATCGGAGGAGACCAGACTTTCCTTTTCACCTTCCCGATGGCCTTTTGATACCTTGTCAGTCGAGAACGGGCCTCGTTTTTGAGGCGTTTGTATAAGCCACGCAGCCCCATATGGGCTGCCCGCCTGTGCGCCTGGACGCCTAGATTCTAAGATCTCACGATTAGGCGTCCGCTGAGGCAATTCCATCAGCCTCAGCTCCAACATCAACCCAATGCAATGGCACTTGGGAAAATGTGAGCTAGCAGATGAGCATTATCGATTACTTCTGACTGGTTCGTCTGGCGGAGAGCATGGCGAAAAATGGAAGGGAGAGCGTAGGAAAGACTTACTACCTTTATATTTGACAAACTTTTACCACTTACGACGTCCCTCTCCGGGGGTAAATAACTGATATATACCCCAACCTATTTGGTTACAGCGGGCAGTTGGTTTCCCCTCGGCCGGTTAAATGAGGCCGGTTACAGCATTTTTCGCCATGCTCTCCGCCAGACGAACCAGTCAGAACTAATCGATAATGCTCATCTGCTAGCTCACATTTTCCCAAGTGCCATTGCATTGGGTTCACTGCTGGCGCTAGACAATACTCTACTTCACCACTCATCCAGTTGCTTCTTCACCTTCCGTCGGGTTTTCCCCCTGCTCTTCCGGCTGGTTTTCCCCCTGCTCTTCCGTCGGGTTTTCCCGCTGTTTCGGTCCTGCAAAAGCTTTCCTTCACTGAGTGGAGGATGCTTTGCAGGAACCGAAATGTTGCTGAGCGGTTAGTAGAATCTGACCACGTCAAAGTCGGCCAGACTACTATCCAATTGTTTCACGCAGAGCCCGGTCATCTCACCGTCCATGTCCGGGGTGCCTCGCCGCTGATGGCAGAATGGTTCATTTTACCTTTCAATGCTAAAATATGGCATGTAATATATCAAACGACTTGGAATGATGTGCCGTGAATGAATATAACGTAAAATTATGGATTGTTGAAATCGGTTCAAAGGCACCTGCTTTTCGTGGACCCATAATGGAGGACGAGTGTTCTACAAGGCGGCTACATGTCCGACTACAGGGAGGTGCTACGAGTGTTCTAACCAGAGCACTCCGACTCCCCCCTGCAGAAAAATGGTGACATTTTGTTGGACATGCGCCTTCAGAAAGACATTCCTGACTCCTTGTGTTGCACGGAGAACGTGTCTTCGTGTTCTACTTCGGGCCAGAGGCAGTGCTGCTGGTACTGCAAGAAGTCCTCCCACGTCCGGAAGGACTGTCCTCTCCTGAAGAAGTGCGACTTTTGTAAGAAAATCTTGGGCAAATACCATCAGTAGCCGGAGAGGACAAGTGCACCACCAGCAGCCCAACGCCACCGCCTCGAGGGATGTCGTCCCAGCAGCCAGCACTGATGACTTCACCGGCCAAGTCAACTGAGCCTAGCAGAGTGACTATGCCTCGTCCTACACCGAGGATATCGAAGGCGGCCTCGCCATCGTCGGCTCTTCCTTCACCGAGGTTATCGAAGGCGGCCCCACCATCGTCGGCTCCTTCTTCACCAAGTAAATCGAAGACATCCCCACCATCGTCGCCTCTTCCTACGACTCCTGGGAAAGTGATGCCGACTCCCCCTCCTCGGCCTCATGTTGTTCAAGAGACTGTTCCTTCACGTCCACCTTCGCCAGATGTTTCCCCGATGGTGGAGGACTGCCACTCTGCAGAAGTCATCTTAGACGATTCGCCCGTTCCCCAAGGCGGAAGACTTCTGAGCCTCCTCCCTCGTCGGTGAAGCTCAAGTCTCCTTCAGATACAGGTCAGCCTCCATCAGCCTAATTTCGCAGTGAAGGTCTTTTCCCTAAACATTCGTTCCCTTGGCTCGTCCTTCAAGCAATCGGTTTTGTCATCTTTCATTGCCCTGTACAGGCCAGATGTTCTCCTTCTTCAAGAGGTGGAGCTTGCTGCTTCGCAACAGCTTGCTAACCTCCCCGGCCTTCGCAGTCAATATCCATCTGCACAGTTCTTCATCAACTCATCTTCGCCACATGGGCAGGAGGTTGCCTCCATCATCTTCAACCCCTCCATTGTGATGTCGAACGGCGTCTTTGACTGTGAGTGCAGGGTAATTTCTTTAAACCTCCTGCTATCTGGTCTCAAATTCCGATTGCTGAATGTGTACGCCCCATGTTTATCAGCAGAGAAACGGACATTCTTCGAAGATCTTGAATTTTACCTGTGCTCGTCCTTGCCTGTAGTGGTTGCTGGGGACTTCAATTGCCACCCGGATGAGAACATCTTTTCGTCCGGGTATGTCTACCAGTTGTGCCAGCGGAATGCACTTTTCGATCTGTGGGCGTCTTCTTCCAATTCCAACCAGAGTGGGTCTACCTTTCACCAAGGGCCCTCTGTGTCTTCAAGGTTGGACCTTTTTCTAGTAGACGCCACTTTCGTTGGTGCTCCTGGTTCCATGGAAGTCATTCCATGCTCCTTCTCTGACCACAGTGCCATCAAGTGGTCTTGGAACCCTCCATTCCCTACCTCCTCTGCAGGCTCTGCTTCGAACAATTGGTTTCTGAACGTTTCTCTGCTTGACAACGATAAATACAAGGGAATGTTCGTTCGGTTTGTGGAAAGACATCTTCACAACCTGCCTCAGTCACTAGCTTCATAACTTTCCTTTAAATCAAAGCTCCGTCGTTTTTTCAGAAAGATTGTGTTGGACGCCGCTAGACTCATTCGGCGCCATCTCCTCATGCTGCAAGAAATTCTACACCTCCTCCGCTGTTCCATCCCGAAGGGGGCATATGCTGATGACATCCGCCAGGTGAAGAGACGAGATCAACGCAATAATGATCCGCAGGGCCGCCGGAGCAGCTCTCAGGGCCAAACTGTCCTGGGCGTCTGACGTCCGGAATATGTCATCAGCTGCGTTCGCAGAGGAGAGGCGTCGCGCCATTAAGAAGAGGTGTCATCGTTTGGTGGTGAGGAATGAGACAGTGGAAACGGACTCTGACATCTTGCTTGCTTTCCACTCTCATTTTTCATCATTTTTTGGCCACCCAGTCTTTCCATCCGACGTGACGACGAAGTGGATCGAGGCACTTAGACCTTGCACTGCTGACGTTGACCTGTCAATTACCCGTCCCTTTTCCGAAGATGAAGTCAAGAAGTTGATGGATGGTCGTCTTCAGTCCAGCCCTGGATTAGACGGCATCCCGTATTCATTCTTCAATGCGACGTGGAAACTTCTTGGGCCTTTCCTGGTGCAAGTGTTTAATTCCATTCTTAAGGGCCCTTCCTCCATTACTTCGGACTTTACCGCGAGGAGAATCATCTTGCTCCTCAAGGTACCGGATCCTGAACTTGTAACCCAGTGGAGGTTTATTACTCTACTTAATACAGACTATAACGTCTTCAGTGGTGTGCTCCAACAACGGTTCAAATGCTTCGCCGACGAGTTCTTCGATCCGGGACAATCCTGTTCCATTCCATCTCGCAGGATGTCCGACAACATCATTACCATCAAGTGTGTTATGGAGGAAGCATGTGTGCGTCGTCAGACTCTCGCCGTGCTAAGTCTTGACCAGGAAAAGGCCTTCGACAAGGTGAATCACGTGTTTCACCATCTTCATCTTCGGAAATTTGCTACGATTATCTCAGCACTGTATGCTTCTGCCACATCATGCGTGGCGATTAATGGCTCCAATTCGCCTTTCTTCGAACTGTCCAAAGGCATCAGCCAGGGGTGTCTCATCTCTCCCCTGTTATACATATTCTATTTGGAGCCACTTTTACAATATCTTGATCGCCACCCAGATGTCCAGGGGTATGATTTGCCAGCCGCTTCTATCAACATCCGTACGCTGGCTTATGCGGACGATGTAGTGCTATTTGCATCTGATCCGTATTCCCTAGGTATCTATAAAAAATCCTTCAATCTCTTTAGCACTTTCACGGGAAGTTCCATCTATCTCGTCAAGTCTAAAGGCATTGCCATTGCGAAGTGGACAGTGGACTATCTTCGATCCTTCCCAATAACATGGTGTGAGCAAATTACAGTGCTGGGATATGTCTTCTCCTTTTCACCTAATATGGACTCCCGTCACTGGCAGCTGGTAACTGATAAATGCATCGCTCGCCTTGGCAAGAACTTTCGATTCACCACCTCGATGTTTGCCAAAGCGAGGTTCGACCAGTCGCACGTCCTACCGATCTTGACGTCTAAGTGCCTGTTTGCTTTGCCATCTCCATCTCATTTAAAGAAGGTGCGTAGTGCGATAGTTGACTGTGTGTGGGGTTATTCAGCAGCCCGTCATCCCATCCGTTCGGAGCTGCTGTTTATCCCCTTCGATGGGGGGGGGGATTGGGCTTACCAAACATTCGACGATACCTCATCGCGGCCAGAATGGCCGCCTTGATTCGTGCCTTCCTCCTTCCTCCCCCCATCTGGGCCAACTTCTTCTTTCTGCATCTGCGCTTCTTCTTGAAAGTGAACAGGCTACCTTTTCTGTCCACGCTGCCAGTGACGTTCATTTCACGTTCGCCGGACTTTTCCCATCTAGTCTGGCGACATTTGTCATCTTTCCTGTCTGGCCTTCGACAGCTTGACCCGCAGGACTGGGGAAACCTTCGTCTATCGTGGTTCTTCCAGCAATCTGACCAAGGTGCGACTTCTGACATCGTACGGTGGCACCCTGAATATCCATGGTCAGCCATCTTGAATTCCGTCAAGTCTCTCGCCTTTGAGAAGGCGGTCTTCAACTTTCAATGGCGCTTGCTGCACCATGGGTTCTACTCTCTCCAATGTCTACATCGCTGGAGAATGTTCAGATCTGCTGGTTGCCAGTTTTGCGGGTTGCTTGAGACAGTTCCTCAAGTTTTCTACGAGTGCCCGTTTGCTCGGTCCATTTGGGATCGCCTCTCTCGTCACTATCTTCTGACTGACTTTACATCAGTGCGATTTCTGATGGACTACTCCACCGGTGCTGCATACAAGCTGGACCTAGCCACTTCCATCGCCTTTATGAACAGAGAGCTTTGGCTGGTCCATCAGCAGCTATCTGCTGGTGTTCATCAGCCAGCCTCAGCAATCTGCAGGAAGGGCGCCATCCATCTCAGGTCCTTCCTTCATCTTGAATGGCATCGGCTTGGCCCAGCTACGTTCCAGAGACGCTATTCATCATCTCAGCGTCTCTATAAGGTCATCGAAGGGGATACGAATACCACCTCGTACCTCTTCACCTTTCCCCTCGACATCGATGACCCACCAGTGGGCGGGCGGGGCTCTTTTTGAGGCGTTTGAATAGGAGGTGCAGCCCTTGAGGGCTGCCAGTACTCCTACAGCATGCGCGCCTGGGCACTCTGCCTGCTTTAAGAACTAAGGGTGCTCCTCTGGAGCCATAACATCGGCTCCAGTTCCAACAGCACCTTCCTTCCACTCCTGGTGTCTCTTAATGAAGGTCTTATTCTTCCACTTTATCGAACTTTTAACATCATCACCATGGAAGGCATGGTGATGATGACCGCCGATGGTCCGTTTACCGCCGGCGCATTCATGAAGGGGTTGTATGCCCGTACAAGCATACCCCTTGTTCTTCCGTCGGGTTTTCCCGCTGTTTCGGTCCTGCAAAAGCTTTCCTTCACTGAGTGGAGGATGCTTTGCAGGAACCGAAATGTTAATGAGCGGTTAGTAAAATCTGACCACGTCAAAGTTGGCCAGACTACTATCCACTTGTTTCAGGCCGACCCCGTTCATCTCACCGTCCATATCCGGGGTGCCTCGCCGCTGATGGCAGAATCCTACCTGAAGGACTACATGTCCGACTACGGGGAGGTGCTACGAGTGTTCTATCTAGAGCACTCCGACTTCCCCCTGCAGAAAAATGGTGACATTTTGTTGGACATGCGCCTTCAGAAAGACATTCCTGACTCCCTTGTGTTGCAGGGAGAAAGTGTCTTCGTGTTCTACAAGATAAATACAAGGGAATGTTCGTTCGGTTTGTGGAAAGACATCTTCACAACCTGCCTCAGTCACTAGCTTCGTAGCTTTCCTTTAAATCAAAGCTCCGTCGTTTTTTCAGAAAGATTGTGTTGGACGCCGCTAGACTCATTCGGCGCCATCTCCTCATGCTGCAAGAAATTCTGCGACTCCTCCGCTGTTCCATCCCGAAGGGGGCATATGCTGATGACATTCTCCAGGTGAAGAGCGAGATCAACGCTCTAATGATCTGCAGATCCGCCGGCGCAGCTGTTAGGGCCAAACTGTCCAGGGGCGAGTTTTTGGACATGAGATCGCGGTTTAATAAGCATCGCTTATACGTCAAAATTGCTTAATATCAAAGCCTTCCAATGGTAATTGCTCTGATCTTACGCAATTTTGACGTATGAGCGATGCTTACTAAGCCGCAATCAAAGGTCCAAAAACTCGACCCTGGGCGTCTGACGTGCGGAATATGTCGAGAGCTGTGTTCGCTGAGGAGAGGCGTCGCCCCAATAAGAAGTGCCATCGTTTGGTGGTGGAGAATGGGACAGTGGAAACGGACGCCGACATTTTGTCTGCTTACCACTCTCATTTTTCATCATTTTTGGCCTCCCAGTCTTTCCATCCGACGCCATGATGAAATGGATCGAGGCACTTAGACCATTCACTGCTGACACTGACCTGTCAATTACCCATCCCTTTTCCGAAGACGAAGTCAAGAAGTTTCTGTCGATGGATGGCCGTCATCAGTCCAGCCCTGGATTAGACGGCATCCCGTACTCGTTCTTCAATGCGAATTGGAAACTTCTTGGGCCTTTCCTGGTTCACGTGTTCAGTTCGATCCTCAAGGACCCTTCCTCCATCACGTCGGAATTTAGTGCGGGGAGAATCATCTTGCTCCCCAAGGTACCGGATCCTGAACTCGTCACCCAATGGAGGCCTATTACTCTACTTAACACAGATTATAAGGTCTTCACTGGTGTGCTCCAACAACGGCTCAAATGCTTTGCCGATGAGTTCTTTGATCCGGGGCAATCCTGCTCCATTCCATCTCGCAGGATGTCCGACAACCTGATCAGCATCAAATGTGTTATGGAGGAAGCTTGTGTGCGTCGTCAGACTCTCGCCGTACTAAGTCTTGACCAGGAAAAGGCCTTCGACAAGGTGAATCACGTGTTTCTTTTCCGCGTGTTTCACCATCTTTATCTTCGGATATTTGCTACGATTATCTCAGCACTGTATGCTTTTGCCACATCATGCGTGTCGATTAATGGCTCCAATTCGCCTTTCTTCGAACTGTCCAAAGGCATCAGCAGGGGTGTCCCATATCTCCCCTGTTATACATATTCTATTTGGATCCACCCACATGTCCGGGGGTATGATTTGCCAGCCGCTTGCATCACCATCCGTACACTGGCTTATGCGGACGATGTAGTGCTATATGCCACTGATCCGTATTCCCTGGGCATCTATAAAGAATCCTTCGATCTCTTTAGCACTTCGACGGGAAGTTCCATCAATCTCGTCAAGTCTAAAGGCATTGCTATTGGGAAGTGGACAGTGGACTATCTTCGATCCTTCCCAATAACATGATGGGAACAAATTACAGTGCTGGGATATGTTTTTTCCTTTCAACCTAATATGGAATGTCGTCACTGGCAGCTGGTAATTACCAAATGCATCACCCGCCTTGGCAATCACTCTCGTTTTATCACCTCGATGTTTCTCAAGGCGAGGTTCGTCCAGACTCACGTTTTTCCGATCTTGACTTCTAAGTGCCTGTTTGCTTTGCCATCTCCATCTCATTTAAAGAAGGTGCGTAGTGCGATAGTTGACTGTGTGTGGGGTTATTCAGCAGCCCGTCATCCCATCCGTTCGGAGCTGCTGTTTATTCCCTTCGATTGGGGGGAGGGGGAGTTGCCAAACATCCGGCAATAGCTGATCATGGCCGCCTTGATTCGTGCCTTTTTCCTTCCTCCTCCTATCTGGAACAACTTCTTCTTTCTGCATCTGCGCTTCTTCTTAAAAGTGAACTGGCCACCTTTTCCGTCCACGCTACCAGTGACGATCATTTCACGTTCCCCGAACTTTTACCATATAATCTGGCGAGAATTGTCAGCTTTCCTGTCTGGCCTTCGACAGCTTGACCCGCAGGACTGGGGAAACCTTCGTCTATCTTGGTTCTTCCAGCAGTCTCACCAGGGTGCGACTTCTGACATCGTACGGTGGCACCCTGAGTACTCATGGTCAGCCATCTGGAAGTCCGTTAAATCTCTCGCCTTTGAGAAGGCCGTCTTCAATTTTCAACTGCGCTTGCTGCACCATGGGTTCTACTCTCTCCAATGTCTACGTCGCTGGGGAGTGGTCAGATCTGCTGGTTGCCAGTTTTGCGGGTTGATTTTGTGACATGTTGATGTCAGTTAGGGTTGCATATGTCCGACGGGAAGGGAAAATAGTGAACGACTGGTCATGGGAGGGATGTGTGCGAGTGATATGAGCGATGCTTTGTTTTGTTGTTTTGATTGTTGTGAGTGGTTTGTTTGCAGTTTGTTTCTGTTTGGGTGAATAGGAAGTGTTCGGTT
>JAHWFO010111393.1:0-14823 GCA_023313115.1 Rhysida immarginata | reverse complement strand
CCCAGGGTGCTTTATCGACCTAGGAGGGTAGGGGGTGGCACGTCACAATTTAGACCGTTTCTCATGTCTTCTACGAGTGCCCGTTTGCACAGACCATTTGGGATCGCCTCTCTCGTCACTATCTTCTGACCAAGTTTACCTACCAGTCAGTGCGATTTCTGATGGACTGCTCCACCGGTGCTGCGTACAAGCTGGACCTAGCCACTTCCATCGCCTATATGAACAGAGAGTTTTGGCTGGTCCATCTGCAGCGACCTGTCTCAGCCAGTCTCAGCAATTTGGAGGAAGGGCGCCATCCAATTCGGATCCTTCCTTCATCTTGAATGGCATCGGCTTGGCCCAGCTACGTTTGGGAGACGTTATACATCATCTCAGCGTCTCTGTAAGGTCATCGAAGGGAATACGAATAATATCTAGTATCTTTTCACCTTTCCCCTCGACATCGATGACCCACCGGTGGGCGGACGGGCCTCTTCTTGAGGCTTACTCCTATCGCATGTGCGCCTGGATACCCTGCCTGTTTTACGATCTGAGGGAACCATACCATCGGCTCCAGTTCCAACAGCACCTTCCTATCACTCCATTGTGTAGCGTGTAGTGGGACCCCCCCCCACTGGTGTCTCCTGGGGAGATCTTTCTCCCTGAGAACTTTGACTTTTACCATCATCACCATGAAACACATGGTGATGATGATGGCCGACGGTCCGTTTACCGCCGGCGCATTCATGAAGGGGCTGTATGTTCTCCCGTCGGATTTTCCCGCTGTTTCGGTCCTGCAAAAGTATTCCTCCACTGAGTCGAGGATGCTGTGCAAAAACCGAAATGTTGCTGAGCGGATAGTAGAAGCTGACCACATCAAAGTCGGCCAGACTACTATCCACTTGTTCCAAGCCGACCCCGGTCATCTCACCGTCCATGTCCGGGATGCCTCGCCGCTGATGGCGGAATCTTACATGAAGGACTACATGTCCGACTACGGGGAGATGCTACGAGTGTTCTATCCAGAGCATTCCGACTCCTCTCTTGTTGGACATGCGCCTTCAAAAAGACATTTCTGATTTCCTTGTGATGCATGGATAAGGTGTCTTCGTTTACTACAAGGGCCAGAGGCAGTGCTGCTGATACTGCAAGAAGTCCTCCCACGTCCGGAACGACTGTCCTCTCCTGAAGAAGTTTGACTTCTGTAAGAAAATCATGGCAAATACCATCAGTGCCCGGAGAGAACAGGTGCACCACCAGCCGCCCCAACGCCACTGCCACGAGGGATGTCGTCCCAGCAGCCAACAATGATGACTTCACCGCCCAAGTCAACTCGGCCTGCAGAACAACTATGCCTCTTCCTACAACGAGGATATCGAAGGCGGCCCCACCATAGTCGCCTCCTCCTTCACCGAGGAAATCGAAGGCGGCCCACCATCGTCGCCTCCTTCACCGAGGAAATCGAAGGCGGCCCCACCATCGTCGCCTCCTGCTTCACCGAGAAAGTCGAAGACGGCCCCATCTTCTTAACCTCTTCTTACGACTCCTGGAAGGGAAATACCACCTCCCCTTCTCGGCCTCGTTGGATGGTGATATTTCCTCGCCTCCTCCTTAGCCTTGTGTTTCCCCGATGTTGGAGGACTGTTACTCTGCAGAAGTCATCGTAGGCGATTCGTTGTGCTCCGAGTCGGTGTTTGCTGCGGAAGAATTTCCATCTCTTCCTCCATCTGCGCTTTCATCGGCATCGCAGCCTCTGCGAATCGCCTGTGCGCCTGCGCCTGTGAAAATTTCTTCATCTTCCGGGACCTCCAAGCCACCAGCGCCAGCTCAGCGAGATCTTCTTGCGACCCGTAACAGCCCTCGCAAGAAAAAAGCCCGACCTCATCGTAGCAAGAGGGACGGGAATCCTATGTCCTCTTCAGCTGAAGGAGACAGCTCCGTAGAACGTCATCATCGCAGGCCCTCTTCCTCTTCGGGACGTGCTCGCTCCCCTAGAAGGAAGACATCTGAGACTCCTCCCTCGACCGTCAGCTACAGGTCTGAGCCTCCTCTCTTTCAGATACAGGTCAGCCCCCGTCAGCTTAAATTCGCAGTGAAGGTCTTTTCCCTAAACGTTCGTTCCCTTGGTTCGTCCTTCAAGCAATCGGTTTTGTCATCATTCATTGCCCTCTACAGGCCAGATGTTTTCCTTCTTCAAGAAGTGAAGCTAGCTGCTTTGCAACAGCTTGCTAACCTCCCTGGCCTTCGCAGTCAATATCCATCTGCGCAATTCTTCATCAACTCATCTTCGCCACATGGGTAGGGGGTTGCCTCCATCATCTTCAACCCCTCTATTGTTGTGTCGAACTGCGTCTTTGACTGTGAGTGCAGGGTAATTTGTTTGGACCTCCTGCTATCTGGTCTCAAATTCCGATTGCTTAATGTGTACGCCCCGTGTTTATCAGCAGAGAAACGGACATGCTTTGAAGAACTGGATTTTTACCTGTGCTCATCCTTGCCTGCGGTGGTTGCTGGGGACTTCAATTGCCATCCGGATGAGAACAACATCTTTCGTCTGTGTGTGTCTACCAGTTGTCCCAGCGGAATGCACTTTTCGATCTGTGGGCGTCTTCTTCTCATTCCAACCAATGTGGGTCCACCTTTCACCAAGGGCTCTCTGTGTCTTCGAGGTTGGACCGTTTTCTCGTAGACGCCACTTTTGCTGGTGTTCCTAGTTCCAAGGAGGTCATTCCATGCTCGTTTTCTGACCACAGTGCCATCAAGTGGTCTTGGAACCCTCCATTCCCTACCTCCTCTGCAGGCTCTGCTTCGAACAATTGGTTTCTGAACGTTTCTCTGCTTGACAACGATAAATACAAGGGAATGTTCGTTCGGTTGGTGGAAAGACATCTTCACAACCTGCCTCCGTCACTAGCTTTGTGGCTTTCCTTTAAATCAAAGCTCCGTCGTTTTTTCAGAAAGATTGGGTTGGACGCCGCTAGACGCAACCGACGCCATCTCCTCGTACTGCATGAAATTCTGTGCCTCCTCCGCTGTCCCATCCCGAAAGGGGCATATGTTGATGACATCCTCCAGGTAAAGAGCGACATCAACGCCCTAATGATCTGCAAAGCCGCCGGCGCAGCTGTTAGAACCAAACTGTCCAGGGGCGAGTTTTTGGACATGAGATCGCGGTTTAATAAGCATCGCTCATACGTCAAAATTGCGTAATATCAAAGCCTTCTAATGGTAATTGGTCTGATTCTACGCAATTTTGACGTATATGCGATGCTTAGTAAGCCGCAATCTCAAGTCCAAAAACTCGACCCTGGGCGTCTGACGTCCGGAATATGTCGTCAGCTGTGTTCGCTGAGGAGAGGCGTCGCCCCAATAAGAACAGGTGCCATCGTTCGGTGGTGGAGAATGGGACAGTGGAAACGGACGCTGTCATATTGTCTGCTTTCCACTCTCATTTTTCATCATTTTTTGGCCACCCAGTCTTTCCATCCGACGCCACGATGAAATGGATCGAGGCACTTAGACCTTTCACTGCTGACGCTGACCTGTCAATTACCCATCCTTTTTCCGAAGATGAAGTCAAGAAGTTTCTGTCGATGGATGGCCCTCATCATTCCAGCCCTGGATTAGACGGCATCCCGTACTCGTTCTTCAATGCGACTTGGAAAGTTCTTGGGCCTTTCCTGGTTCACGTGTTCGGTTCGATCCTCAAGGACCCTTCCTCCATCACGTCGGACTTTAGGGCGGGGAGAATCATCTTGCTCCCCAAGGTACCGTATCCTGAACTCGTCACCCAGTGGAGGCCTCTTACTCTACTTAACACATCTCGTCACTGGCAGCTGGTAATTACCAAATGCAGCACCGGCCTTGGCAATCACTCTCGTTTTATCACCTCGATGTTTGTCAAGGCGAGGTACGTCCAGACTCACGTTTTTCCGATCTTGACTTCTAAGTGTCTGTTTGCTTTGCCATTTTGGATTTGGCAAACATTCGACGATGCCTCATCGCGGCCAGAATGGCCGCCTTGATTCGTGCCTTCCTCCTTCCTCCCCCTATCTGGGCCAACTTCTTCTTTCTGCATCTGCGCTTCTTCTTAAAAGTGAACAGGCTACCTTTTTCGTCCACGCTGCCAGTGACGATTATTTCACGTTCGCCGGACTTTTACCACGTTGTCTGGCGAGATTTGTCATCTTTTCTGTTTGGCCTTCGACAGCTCCACCCGCAGGACTGAGGAAACCTTCGTATATCTTGGTTCTTCCAGTAGTCTGACCAGGGTGGGACTTCTGACATCGTACGGTGACACCTTGAATATCCCCTGTTCTCTCCAATGTCTACATCGCTGGGGAGTGGTCAGATCTGCTGGTTGCCAGTTTTTTGGGTTGCTTGAGACCGTTTCTCATGTTTTCTACTTGTGCCCGTTTGCACAGTCCATTTGGGATCGCCTCTCTCGTCACTATCTTCTGACTGACTTTACCTACAAGTCAGTGCGATTTCTGATGGACTACTCCACCGGTGCTGCGTACAAGCTAGACCTAGCCACTTCCATCGCCTTTATGAACAGAGAGCTTTGGCTGGTCCATCAGCAGCGATATGCTTGTGTTCATCAGCCAGCCTCAGCCATCTGGAGGAAGGGCGCCATCCATCTCAGGTCCTTCCTTCATCTTGAATGGCATCGGCTTGGCCCAGCTACGTTTCGGAGACGTTATACATCATCTCAGCGTCTCTGTAAGGTCATCGAAGGGGATACGAATAATATCTCGTACCTCTTCACCTTTCTCCTCGACATCGATGACCCACCGGTGGGCGGACGGGCCTCTTTTTGAGGCGTTTACATAGGTGGGGCAGCCCTTGAGGGTTGCCCGTACTCCTATCGCATGTACGCCTGGGCACCCTGTCTGTTTTACGATCTAAGGGTGCCCCTCTGGAGCCATGTCATCGGCTCCAGTTCCAACAGCACCTTACTTCCACTCCACCATGATGCAAGCATGGAGTATCATCATCACCTTTGGTCATCGCAGTGTCTAAGTTCATCTTAACTTGTCTTCAGATGTCACGTCTGCTAAGATAATTTCTGATGTTTAGTTTTTCTATTGCCTGAGAATTTGAGCATCAGTCTCTTCATGCATTTTTCGTCAAGATGGATTGCTTCCAATTTTTCTGTGATGATGGACAGTTTTAAGTAACTATTTTGAAGATTTCTTGGGCTTAGCCAGATGATTTCTTCCAGATGTTATTTTGTAATCTTTTAATCAACCGTGATGTGTTTATTTAAAACCCATTGGACATAGGTCTTAAATTCATTTTACTAGTTTGCATAATTTTTTCTTTTCTTTCCTCCTGACCAATAATGTAGTTCTAAATTTTCTATTTAATTGTCTTTGCCCCCTTGCTTATTTACAACTGTAAAGCGGAGTAGTCAATTTTCATTATTTCACTTTAATTAAAATTTTCCTTTTTGTTTTGGCCACACTTCTTTTATTTATTAAAAAAAAAATGATTTGTTAAATTATTTATTCCTGCAAATTAGAATCTTTCCTTATTTTGTAATGCTTGTTTGTTCTGTTTCTTCATCTGCAAATTCACCATTAAAGCTTACAACCAATATTCAGATTTGATTTTATCATAAATCTTCTTTTATTTTAGTCAAACACAACGCAATGTCAAATCTAAATGATGTTTAGATTTTAAATCCACTTTACTTTATTTACGCCAATGTCTTCTGTAATGTTAACTTCACTAATGTTCTGAAGATATATATTTTTGATTTAGTTTAAAGCCTTATTTAAAGTAAAACTTAGTTTAAAACTTAACTTAGTCTTTAACGTTAGTCGAGAATTTAAATATTAAAAATAGTTGTAATTTAAAAACACTATATTTTTATGACCCAACTAATAATGTAACGTCATTTCATTACGTTACACAATAGTTATATACCCTTTCAATTTGAAAGGATTTACTTTTGAAAAATAATAAATCAAATTCTTTTAATATTTCACTAATAACAGAATGTTCATTAAATGACTGACTATATTGAATTCCAGGAGCAAAAATGATGAAAAAACTTTTTTATTCTTGGTTGGTATATGTAAAGTTCAAATGACTGTGAGCATTATTCTCAAAGGACCATGCATTACTATGAAACCTTTACAATTTTATAAATTACACCCTCTTTTCGAATTACAAAAGAGTTTCAGTGATTAATGCAATACTTATGTAGGCTCTCAAATATGAAGGTATAATAAAAGTCGGTCTGTGTAATATTTTAAATTTTAACTTAATATATATTACACTCTCTTTTTAAATTACAAAAGGGTTTCAATAATTATGGTAATATTATTGTAATAGTTATATACCTTTCCACTAATTTTCAGTTATTCTGTGAAAAATTTATTTTGAAAAAAATTCCACGATTCTTCAAGAAAAAATTTTTAATTATATATCTAGTTTGAAATTTTTATGATAATTCAATAAAATTGATTAAAAATTATATAAAAATTGCAGCTTCATTTGGGAGTTATGTCCTTCTTTCTACTTTTACTTTGGGGATTTTGTACTTGGGGTTTATTTACTGGTTGGATTTGTACTTGCGGGAAATGCTCACATATTTTTGAAATGTCAAAAGATCTTCAATCACGGAATAAATAATAATAATGTATTAGTTATTCCGTGGTTCAATGACGAATGCAATAGCTATCCACCTTTTCAATTTGGCAATACATTCTATACTTATGAAAGTAAAATAATGCCATTCTGTTTGTGTATTACTTTAATCTAAAACAGATTGTTTATTGAATTATTGAATCTTTATAATCACCTTTTAATTAATAATGGCAATAATACGTTAACTAGAAGACGAGGTATTTTTTAAATTAAGTTGCATCTTGGACGAAGCTCACGCGTTACTTCATTTCTTACCTTTGCTTCATAATATTTCATTAAAGTATTATTTAGTTAATATTGACGCTATTCGAATGCTTAGTTTTTCTATAATGATTTGAACAATTATTGCCGAACTTTGAATTCCTGAAGGTATGAAGTCCGAACTTTGATTAGCCTCCATCTTTTTTACTCCTTGAGAAAAATATTTCTCTAAAAAAATAACTAATCAGTGGTAAAACGCTTCTTTCAACGGACGAAATAGTTTCAGTCCATCCGCTAGGGGTTTGTCGAATTTGCGCCACTCAACGGTATATCACTGAAACTAGGGAATTAGTTATTCCGTGCTATAGTTGCTTTTTAATAATGTTATTGATCTTGGGGACAATTTGAATGTTTTCATCTTTAAAACATTTTTGATAGCTTCGAATTTATAATCATAATTAATAGAAACTCTCTTTTTTGATTAATATATTTTGAGATATTTCTTTTCCCATTTTGAAAACCTCTAATTTTCATCCAATTAATAATGTGTTGGATATTTATTCAGAGACATTTTGACCATTAATTTTTTTATATATAAGGGCAGTAATTCCGGTGAACACAAAGATCTACTGTTTGTATAAAATTAAGCATCGTATTAGCTTTATACAGGGTGGTGCAAATAAAAGTAGCCTCGCATGAATTGCAGAGAAACCAACCTAACGCCGTAAGAAATGATTGGGCTGTTCCATTATTAGCACAGCAGATTAATAGCGAGAGACACATCGTTGTGAGTTTGTTTTATGACCATTGCACGGTTTTAGAGCAAATAAAGTGAAAAGTTTGGTAAACATTTCTTGGAACACCCTTGGTTTTAACATTTATTTATTTGTTTATTTTTAATGGCTTTATTTTTATTATTTTGTTTTATTTTATTTTCTGTTCGTCTTCTGCAACAACAAGCCATGGTTGAAGTGATTACAGGAGATGCTGAAAGTGACGAGGGTCATTCCACGTCAGTTCAGGCAGGCATTGTCACTGACCTCTCGGATTTTAATGAAATTGGGTATACACAATTGCCCTAGGGAGTTGGTAGTGAATGACAAATATTATATTTTTTTTTCATTTTTATGGAAGTTACGGACATTTAAAATTTGCGAAATTTTAGTGGGGGCCTTATCTATGAAGTACTGCAACTTCGGTTGTATTTTACTTAGAAAGATGTGATTAGTGACATATGAAAGCTCTTTTACTGTAGATTATATATGAAATTTTTTAGATTATATTACGCATGCGCAAGTATTTGAATTTAATAAAAATATTTTATTTATTCAAATATCTCAATAGGTGGGTATTTTTTTTCGTGAAAAAATTATTAATATCTTACACATACTTTCATAAAAATAATACAAAAAATTAAAAACTGCGTTTTGCTCCGTTTGGAAGATATTAATTTTTTAAGCTTGAGCTCCAAGCAGCAGGAGTCAGGTAGTAGGGACTTCACTACTCGTACAGGGAAGAGAAAGCGTGTAACCGTGGGAGCATTCATTTATTTACGTTTTATTATTTATATAAATAGTATTATAAATTAAAATTACACGAAAAAATAAAATCAATAGTAGCATTACAAAAATAATTATATCAATAGGAAAAATGTTTCTTAGAACTTCAGATTTTTTTTTTCAGAAGACAGAAAAGTATTAAGCACCTATTAAATAAGAAGATAATTTAGTAAGAAAATATAAATATGCATTATGATGTCGAATTGTTAGGAATAAAGAAAGTATATTTACTTTATACTTCCTCAGAGTCAGTCACTTCTGAGTTACCCTGAAGGACGAGATGAATTGCAGAGGCAGCTGAAGTTGATACAGGCTTCATTATACAGGGTGATTCAAAAGTTAGTGTGCAGTAGTGCATGGAAACGTGTACAGCACACACATCAATGTACTTTCTGCAGGATGTCTTTGCTGATCGAATCATCTCGCGTGGCATCTGACCTGCACGCTCGCCGGACCACACACCTCTCGATTTCTTCCTTTGGGGTGCCTTGAAAGGTAAAAAAGTGTATGCAAACAATCCGCACACTTTGCCGGAGCTGAAGGAGGAAATCACAACTGAAGTAAAGCAAATCTCACCAGCCATATTGAGCAGAGTGTTTCACATCGTGCAACTGCATCATCATGCAGGGATTGAATGAACCTTTATATCGTCATCAGGGATTGAATGTCCCTTAAGGTGCTTTTTCTTCTTTGTAAAGTGGTGAAAGTCGCAAGGTGCAAGATCATTCATCTTTGAACTGCAGTTTTTCATCTTTGAACTATAGGCGCTGCAGCACCTCTTGTGTGTGGCGATTGTTTGCGGGCGAGCGTTATCGTGCTGCAGAAGATGGTCCAAAGCTGCCATTCAATCCTGGTGTCAACAACAACCCCGGACTTCCTCTCCGACGGGTTCACCCGAGTGGTCACACGTTGGTGCAGTGCGTGGAAAGGGATGGGAATAATGTCGAAAAGTGAATAGTGCATTACATAGAGGACAAATGTAAGTATCAGATACCAAAATAATTTTGAAAATCGGTTAACAATTATAAAAGTAACAGCCATGGAGGCATTACTTTTCGATCAGCCCTCGAGGCATTACTTTTCGATCAGCCCTCGTATCTTCTCTATAGTTATTGAATTTTCTTTTAAAAACTTAACGAGTTCACATTGAAAGGAATAAAAAACAGCTGTAGAATGTTTAAGACAATTGGATATTACCACATTATTTATATTTCTTAGGATGCCTTGTCCATCTGAAGAACTGTAACATACAAACGGATGTATTGTGGATTGGAACTCGAGCTTTAAAAATTAATATCTTCAAAACGGCGCAAAACACAGTTTTGAATTTTTTGTATTATTTTTATGAAAGTATGTGTAAGATATTAATAATTTTTTAACGAAAAAAATACCCACCTTTTGAGATATTTGTAAAAATAAAATATTTTTATTAAATTCAAATATTTGCGCATGCGTAATATAATTTTAAAAATTTCATATAGAATCTACAGTTAAGGAGCTTTCATATGTCACCAATCACATCTTTCTAAGTAAAATACAATCGAAGTTACAGTACTTCATAGATAAGGCCCCCACTCAAATTTCGCAAATTTTAAATGTCTGTAACTTCCATAAAATGAAAAAAAAATAATAATATTTGGCATTCATTACCAACTCCCTAGGGCAATTGTGTATACCAAATTTCATTAAAATCCGAGAGGTCAGTGCCAAAAGTATAAAATTTCTGCCTGAATTGACGTGGAATGAACTACCACTATTCAACTCTTGACACTTTTGTGCTCTGATCAATAAGTTGTTAAATACAGAAAGTAGTTGAGACTGCGAGATAGCCTCAATCTCAGAAACAATGTTTTGCTTCAGTTCTTCAAATATGCGAGGATTTTTCCGATAAACTTTGGATTTTAGAGCATCCCACTAAAAGAAATCACAAATGAGAGGTTTGGTGATCTTGGAGGCCATCTTGTACCAACTCCGTCTTGACGTCTGCTAACAACTCTCTCAGGTTCAAACACTTCATGAATGCGGTCCCGTGTACGAAGTGCAGTATGGGCTGCTGCTCCATCTTGTTGAAAGTAACCGTACGTTAGTTCCTCCTCAGTTAATTGATTGACGAATGGATTAAAGATGTTTGCGATGTAACGTGCTGCGTTCATCGTTTCATTGAAGAAGATTGGACCAAGAATGCGTCGCGCAGAGACTGTACACCATACTTTCTGGTCGTGCAAAGGAGTTTGATGATACTCGTGAGGATTAGTGGTCAACCAGTGCCGGGTGTTCTGCGAGTTGACATAGCCAAAGAGATGGAACCAGGCTTCATCAGAAATGAAAAACAGCTGCATGTCCAGTCCATTCATTGTGATTTCTTGAAATAGCCAGTTACAAAACTGAAGACGTTGAGGGCAATCCGCTGGTTTCGGTTCATGGACCACGGATATATTGTATGGTCGCATCTTCAAATCGTCATGCAGAATGCGTCCACACGATCTTCTTGAAATTCCGGTCTGCTGAGACAAACGGCGCGTTGATTTGCTTGGACTCTGTAGCATCATCGTTTGGAGATTTTGGACATTTTGTGGATTTCTTACGTTTTGGTGTGGTTTTACGCTTGTTTAAAACAGAACCTGTGTCCCGCCACTTTTTTATTAAAAGTTGCATCGCACGTTTTGTTGGCATTTTCTCATCTTCAAGGTTTTGAGTAAACAAATCACTACACTGCTTCCAGGAGTTGGTTTTTGCATAATTCTAAACAATGAAGATTCTCTGCTGCATCGAAAGCACCATTATTTTAGCTAAGAATCGTTCAAATGATGCGCTTCTCGGTATATTACCTGCAGCGCTGATAATGGGACAGCCCAATCATTGCTTACGGCGTTAGGTTGGTTTCTCTGCAATTCATGCCAGGCTACTTTTATTTGCACCACTCTGTAGCTCCAAGGAATCTTGGATTTATAATGCGGTAAATTATTGCCTTGTGTCTCTTTCTCATAAATATTGAACATCAGTTCATTGTGATTTCTGATGATTAACAAATCTAGGAAAATTAGAGTTCGATTTTGCATTTTATTCATTGGAATTGAAAATGGGAAGTAGATGAAATTTGAGAGCTAAATAACTCAATATCATTCAAATTGGTGATTATAAATATATCATCCACATAACGTGTCCAAAGGATAATATTTGATGACACACAGGAATCATGATTAATTTTGTTCCCAGTGGTGTAAATATATATCTGCTAGGATGGGTGACAAAGGATTGCCCATTGGTAAACCACTTTGTTGTTTGTATATCTTATTATTAAAAACAAACTGGCAATTATCCATACATAATTTTATAGAGTTCAAAATACTAATGACAATCTCAAAACTGAAGTGAGTTCTTATTTGCATCTTAATAATTTCCAACACAGAGTGGACCGGAATGTTGTTGTACATATCTTATGTTATGTTATATCCCAGCTCTCAAATTTCATCTACATCCCATTTTGAATTCCAAGTGAATAAAATGCAAAATCAGACTCTAATTTTTCTAGATTCGTTAATCATCAGAAATCACAATCAACTGATGTTCAATATTTATGAGAAAGAGACACAAGGCAATAATTTACCGCACTATAAATTCAACATTTCTTGGAGCTATAAAGCTAATACGATTCTAATTTTATACAAAGAGCTAGATATATGTGTTCACCGGAATTACTGCCTTTGTATATACAAAAATTAATGGTCAAAATGTCTGAATGAACATCCAACACATTACACTGGTCAACAGTGAAAATGTATTTTAATTAAAAATAGCCAAATCCGGACTAAAAAAGTGTCCTGAACACAAATATAAAAACCAAATTTATTTTTTGGATATAGTTTTTGAGGTACAACTGCTACGTGGTATGACTTATTGTCACGGAATTCAAACTCCAACGTGAATTCCGATGACGTAATAGACCGCTTTCGCTCTCGAGTTTACTATCATTCCGAGAGGAAGGCAGGGCGACGTCATTTTCGTCACCAGCAACATCAACACGCACCGCCCAATCAGCGAGAGGAGCGGTAGATTCGTCGTGGCAAAGTGGAAAACGACGATCGTGGCATTCGTTACGATGGAGTCAACAGATACAGATCAAAAGACGGCTCATGGGGAATGCGGAAAGAACCTTAGCGAGGTGGAACGCTTCTAGGCACAAGGAGAAGGTTTGGTTGGTTTGGTTTGTTTGGTTTGTTTGGTATTAACGTCCTTTTCAACTGCTATGGTCATTTCAGGACGGCGTTATAGGGGCCGCAAATTTTGCCTCGCAAGGGTTCTTTAACGTGCAGCCGGCAAACGACTACACGGGACCAACGGCTTTACTTCCCTTCCGAAGGAAGTGCGTGATCTCAGGATTTCCCCCTGAAAAATCCTCGTCGTCCTCGGCCGGGATCGAACCCGCGTACTCGGGCATCAGAAGCGACCACGCAACCGCTGAGCCACCGAGGCCGATACAAGGAGAAGGAGGGAAGACAGTTTACGACCCGTTTCTGCAAGGGTAGCTTCCCGGCCTTCGGCAGAAAGAAGCGAGGCGACAGCGGCATCGAGCGAGAGAGCCCCCACCATAACGAAGTTGTCGACGTGGCAAGACTGCCGCCGAACTGAAGAAGAGCCGTATTCTGCCGGATCTGTGAGAACTCCGAGGCTACCGAGGTGGACGCCTGAACAGAGAACTCTTGGTAAGCGCTCAATTTCACTTAGGCCTTAGTGCGCAAATAGCAAGAGAGTGCTTCCCGGAGCTCAGATATAGTGAGCTAAGAGTCCAAACCCAGGTCCAAGGACTGTGGCCCTTTAGCCTAGCTGCATATCTCGAGCGGGACCTCGGATTCACCTACGTGAGACGATTACGCTCATAGCAATTAGTGTCTTTTATTTCATGTGCGCCCCTCTATCTTGGCACCGAAATTAGAGGTAGAATTTGGTCGATTCCGTTGTGTGTATTTCTACGGCTATTTTGTCTATTTATCTGTGTTACGGTGCTAACTGTAATGGTGCCCGTTTGTTATAAGCTCCAGTGCTCCTATTTCCCGGAGGTGTTTTACTTACCTGTTTATGTGACGACTTCTGTTGCTCGCCGTGTGTGGAGTAACCATTATTACTTAAAGAAAGCCACTGAGGCGAAGTGTATAAGTTAAGTGCATATGCGCAACAGAGTTCTGCAATTCTTTTAAATTTGGTTATATTGGACTTCTGAAGGCCATGTGCTTTAAGGGTAGTTTGTTTTACAAGAGATTAGAAAAACTTTCTGACAAGATTGAATCGGGGCTAAATTGTAATAATATAGAGAAATTGGGAAATAAGAAGTACAGTAATAATGTAGGCTCCTTTGCTGATACTTTTAAGTTCTCGAAAAGATGCATTTAATCTGCATTGTGTCACAAACTTTGATGGAATTTACACACACTGATCAATGAATTAGAAACATCTGTTTAATGTTGATTGGGCCCATTTTGGCCCGAATTACTGCTTGTAGTGTACCCATTCATGTTCCGTAGCAGATAAGGTGTTAGAGCTTATTGTACCAAATAAGGGTTGGTATTTTATCCCGAAATTCAGTCCATATAAAAGTCTTATGACTTAGAGACATTATAACTATAGACTTGGAGGTTATTTATGGTGGAACTTTTACGTGTATTTACCGATTTGTGCTAGATACCGGCGTTGTAACTAAAATTACATCGCTCATTGATAGAGCTTATTTTTGTTGTTATGGTATGAACCCAGTATGTTTGTCTTTTGTAGCCATATAGTTATTTGCTAAATATTATTGCTAGTGTTATATCCATTTGATATTTGCCTTGAAGTTAGCATTAATATCCTGTTTGGCTAAATTGGTAGCTAGTAGCTATGATTGTTAATTTGTACCATTAAGAGGGTTGTTGTGCTTAGGTTAAGCTTTTACTTGGGCTCATTTCAATTAAGCAATTAATTCAAGCCTTAGCTTTAAGATTTGCTACCAATTTCTCATTTTATTTTGATTTTCGAATTTAATAAACATTCAATTTTATTACTTTACGCCTTCTGTTAACGTGTTCCTGTTTTCCACTGCGCATTATTCTTTGCTCATTATTACACGTTACACTTATTCAACCTTTATATATAATGCATATATAGAAAAATCAGTAATTATTATCACTTGCATAAATATTATATACTTGCAATGATATTATCTATACATAGTATAAATCTAAGTCACTTCCCCGGTGTATGTGCTCGATAACCTTAAGAACTACTGCATCGATTTTTATGAAACAAGTTTTGTTTGTTAGGGGATTTATGTAAAAACTTTGTAGGCTAGGTATTAATTCATAAAAATTGGTTTTATATTAAATTATTTACGTTAATTGCTCTCAAAATGCGTCAACATGGCTGCTCATCATATGGTGATCGGCGATCGAAACGC
>JAHWFO010111392.1:0-12017 GCA_023313115.1 Rhysida immarginata | reverse complement strand
GTGGTTTCTCGAACGAGAAAGTGGAAATAGTGAAAAAAGTGGCTGTATCGCGCCCATTGCAGGCCATGCACAATGATGTCAACAACGATAAAGACTGGATCGACCAAAACCACCTAAAGAGAAAGCCTGAGCGCGGAAACGTCATACATTGTTACCTCATGATACGAAATCATAATTTAGGGCTTATTGTTGGTAGAAATACAATTAAAGATGACTTTTTATGATGATGTAACAACGTATGAAATTTTCGCGCTCAGGCTTTGAGTAGAGGTGGTGTTGGAACGACCCATCTATGAGCGCTTCGCTATTCAAACGTGTCTAAGAGTACGTTGTATTGGGTAGCGATTATTCTTCTGTGACGCAAATTTGACGTCAGAGAGTGTAATGGCTTGAAAACGTTGTTTATCTCTGACGTCAAATTTGCGTCACAGCCGAACAATCGCTACCCAATACAACGTGCCCTAAGAAAATGATAAGCACCAGGCATAGTTCTCGATGAATACTGTGGACGCACGTTCGAACTAAAGTTGTCAACAACAATAAAGAATAATGAAGTCTTTATTGTTGCTGACATCATTGCATTAAATATACATTTAAGATATTTATTTTAATAACTTTCTGTTGAAATTCTACTGCCGAAGAAAGTCCCTAGAATTCCATGAGAAATAAAAAATTATTTTCAGCTTTTTTTAATGTTCAAAATTATTTTCTGATACTTTACTGAATGGCTACCAGACATAGGTGCACGATAATAAGTGTGGACTTTTCCAGGCAATTCTTTAGACATGTGCCTGTGTTATCGCTGGCGAGCACTTGAACCCAAGTCCCTTGATTTAGCATTGAGTTTCCTCCTATGGTGTATATCTATCTCTATGTTTAGAAGGTGATGGCTATGCCAACACCACCTCTACTCAAAGCCTGAGCGCCTTTCAGGCCTTCTCTTTAGGAGGTGTTTCTCTTTGGGTATTGTTACTCATGATTCTACGAATATTAAGCCCGAAATTGTCCCTACCGTAGGTGATGTAACAATGTATGATTTTTCCGTGAGCAGGCTTTCTCTCTAGGCTGTATTGGTTAAGACCCTTCTATTGCATGATTTTGGCTACAGTCCAAACTTTTTAACAATTGTACAACGTAACAAATTCTTGTAGATCTGACAATGAGAAACCTAAGAGATCTTGGAAAAAATTTGGAGCGGTGTCATTTCTCTCGCAGATTTTCGCTATACCCTTCCAATTATTCCACAATAAACATCTGCAGATGAACTCAGTGCTTGCCTCAGAGTATCCACCGTTTGGAAATTGGTCCACACAAAAAAATAATTACTAATATGAGGGTGCGTATTCTTGATGACCACAATCATAAAATTTATAAACAACTACTCAGTTTCGGAGACGAAAAATTATCCACAATTGCATCAGGCTTAATTTCTCTCTCATCTGATTTCTGTATACTGTTGTCGTCAGTGCGAGAAATAATTATACATAATGTGTTCCGAGCATAGCCACAAAAATTGATGACCGACAGTGGCTTTGAGAACGTACGATTCTTGCACCACAGAATGAGAATGTAAATAAAAAAACGACATCATTTTGCAAGAGTTGCCAAGATCTTGCATTACATATAAATCTATTGACACTATTATGGACCAGGAGTAAGTTGAAAACTGACCCACAGAATTTTTAAATTGATTGGAACCCACCTGGAAAGCCACCACCTTAAGTTCAATGTGAAAGTAGGGCCAGTAATAATATTGAGAAATTTGGATTCCCCCAAATTATACAATGGTACTAGATTGTCATTAATTTTAAGCCCACTATAACCCACACAATAATTATCTAGGTTACAATCTCCTCTGGGATTTGTTTTCGCAATGACGATTGACAAGGGCAATCTCTTTATGATCCTAATGGCCTGACAAAAAATAGTGTACCCAAAGTCATTCGAGTAACATATTCTATGTCAAAATAATGGTCTTTTTGCATAACTAACATTTATTAATTTTTTTGTAAGTAACTTAATTAGAATTAATATTAACTTATGGTGCCAATATCAATATTTGAACAATTTTGGATTTAATATATTCTGTTATTATATAATCTTTTAATTTTCTTAAAACAATTTTGCTGATTTATGTGAAATTTTGTATGTAATCGTATTATTGTTACTATTTAATAGCACGATTTTTTTTCCTTTCAATCATAGCGGCAAAGCTGCGGGTAATCGGCTACTTATTAATAATTCTTGGAAACGAACGCTCGATCATCGCATTATCAGCATCTCAGTTTACAAAATATAGGCTACACATTCCCACAGAATGTAGACAAAATGTATTTTTATGAAATGTTTGGTTCTGATGTGCTACCAAATAAGCTAGGTGATAACCCCGGCAAGACTCGGTAATTTGTTTTGGATTCAATTTTGCAATATCTTAAAAATAAACAAATGAAAACGCTTAGAAATAATACAGTAAACTTTCTTAATGAAAATTCGAAAAAAAATTTGTTAAAGGCTCACAATGGATGCCACTGCTAGTCTAAATAATTTCTTACTCACGTAATCTTCTAGATGTACACTAGATGTTGTTGAAATTCCCACTCTTCTCTCGATGTCTTGAAGAAAACTTGGCTATTCATCACCTTGCGTAGTCTAGCGGTTGCCTATTCTTCTAGTTACTTGCTTATTATTAGCTCAATACAGCACTCAATAAGGAGCGCTTCCTATGTCGCCTTTCCACTCTTTCTCAATAGTCTGCTGACTCTCGATTATTTCCAGTTACTGATCATTTTTAAAGATTTTCAAGAAATTGTTAAGTACTAAGAACTCTCTTTTGTAAGAAAAGCCTGAATAACAGGAATTCTATGCATTGTTACAAATTGGAACTCATCTCTATTCGTCCGTGCAGAGTGTTTGTGAATTGCGTGTTGATACCATTGTTGAAGGATGGGTTTGTGGATTTGTTTGTGGGTTTGTGGGTTTGTTTGTTTCTTAAGTTAATTTACAATTTTATTCCGATCTTGATGAAATTTTGCATACTTGACGTTCAAAGCATGAGGAAGGTCAATGTCTACCTCTTATTTCGAAAAAATAAATAATTATTGGGCGAGGTCAACGCAAATAATTATTGGGCGAGGTCAATAAATAATGCTAACACGGAGTTGAGTTATTGAATAAAATCATTGTTGTTACGATAGTCAACAATATGTTAATAAAAATTATTGCTTCACCAACCCAACTCGGTGTGTGCATTTTAGACTTCGCCCATTGATAAAAAAAAATCGATATTCATGGCTTTGGCAAGGCATATTAATGAGAAATATCTCATGACCAACAATGCAAGACAAACTTTGTGCAATTGATAAGTTTTAATTTGTAACAATGCATAAAATTCCTGTTATTCAGGCTTTCTTAGAAAAGAGAGTTCTTAGTACTTAACAATTTCTTGAAAATATTTAAAAGTTCTCAGTAACTGGAGATAATGGAGAGTTAGCAGACTATTGAGAAAGAGAGGAAAGACGACAGAGGAAGCACTCCTATAGCGCCGTGCTGTATTGAGCAAATGGTAAACATTATTGATGAAAAGAAGTTAATAGAAGAATCGGCGACCTCTAGATTACACAAAGTGATGAATGGCCAAGTTTTGCTTCAAGACATCGAGAGAAGAGTGGGAATTGCAAAAACATCAAGTGTACATCTAAAGTAGGATTACGTGAGTAAGAAATTATTTAGACCAGCAGTGGCATCTTTGAAGAGGTCCATCCATTGTGAGCCTTTAAAAAATTTTTTTTGCATTTTCATTAAGAATTTTTATTGTATTAATTCTAAGCGTTTTCATTTGTTTATTTTTAAGATATTGCAAAATGTAATCCAAAAAAAAGTTCGAGCCACGCCTGGGTTATCAGCTAGCTTATTTAGTAGTACATCAGATCCACACTTTTCATAAAAATACATTTTGACTGTATTCTGTGGGAATGTGTATATTTTGAAAACTGAGTTGCTTATATGCAATGATTAAACGTTCGTTTCGAAGAATCTATATATACATGGTGATTATAATTAAAGTTTAAATTTCAAAACGCTATAAAAAAAGAACCACGTAGTAGAATGACGTCCAATTGGAACGGAATGTTATTGTAGAAGGGGGAAAGCTTCTGGCGTAAGGAAAAAAAAGTAGGCCCAAATTTTAGCAACAGATAGCGCTGTAAGCGTCAGAATATGTAAATGAAAATACCTGTCATGCGCACGATGTAGTGTTCAGTGCTCCGATTGCAAACTTAGCGGAAATGAAGGCACGCATTGCGCAATACATTCTGAACGTGACGCCGGAGACACTTCGATCAGTTGTGGAACATGCTGTTTCTCGAATTCACCTTGTAGCACAGAAAGCTGGACAGCATATTGAACATTCACTACTGTTTATAAAAATCGCAACACCCTGATGGAATGGTCTAATCCATATGCAATTTGCAATATTTGTATACAATGGGTCAGAGTATAAATGATTAGATTTTCAGAGTAATTGCTTGAAAGAACACAATGTCTCGACGACGACGAAGGGTACCATATCAACAGCTGACAGACTTTGAAAGAGGACGCATAATTGGTCTGCGTGAAGCGGGATGGTCGTATCGTGACATTGCTGCTCGTGTAGGACGTAATGCAACGACAATTATGCGTGCATGGAGGCAGTGGAGCGAAGAGAACAGGGCACACCGAAGACCAGGCTCAGGAAGACCCAGCACGACGACACCGCGAGATGACAGACACCTCTATCGCATGTATGTAGCAGATCGTACAGCCACTTCCACAGTGTTAGCACAACAGTGGGATGCTACAGTAGGCAGGACAATGTCTGCTAGCACTGTACGACGCCGTTTGATTTCCAGCGGATTGATGGCACGAGTACCATTGTTGCGGATTCCTTTGACTCAAAACCACCGGCGCCTCAGGTTGCAATGGGCCCATCAACACCAACAGTGGCAAGCTGAATGGCAACAAGTTGTGTTTTCGGATGAGTCAAGGTTTAACTTGCAGCACCATGACGGCAGGATACGAGTCAGAAGACATCGTGGCGAGCGCGACCTTCCAGAATGCATTCTGCAGCGTCATTCAGGACAAACGCCAGGGGTGATGGTGTGGGGTGCAATTAGTTACCATGGCCGTTCCCGTCTGATCAGAATCCATGGCAATCTGAACAGTGACCGGTACATCAGGGAAATTGTGCAACCCGAGGTCATCCCCTTGCTGCAGAACCTTCCAGGCGCTGTATTCCAACAGGACAATGCCCGACCGCATGTGGCCAGAAATGTCCTCGCCTTTTTCCAAGCACATCAAACGCCCTCGTTCCCCTGGCCTGCTCGTTCACCAGACATGTCCCCAATCGAACATGTGTGGGACAGGGTTGCTCATCGATTGGCTCGTCAGACTCCTGCAGCAGCAACTATGGATGAACTGTATACCCGTGTAGACAGAGCATGGCAGGACATTCCTCAGGCCCTTATTCAGAGCTTGTTTGACTCAATGCCACGACGTTTAGAGGCTGTAATTGCATCCCACGGTGGTTTCACCCGATACTAATGACAATAAAACTCATTGTATTGACCAGAAAATCTAATGGTTTCTTTTCTGACCCATGATATGCAAATGCTCCAAATTTAATGCAGATTGGGCTCTTCCATCAGGGTGTTGCGATTTTTATAAACAGTAGTGTATTATGCGCCAGTCTCCCGCAATTTAAAAAACCGATTTGATGGATGCTTTGCACACTGAACATTGCAGTTGGTTTAACTTGTAACTTACACCTTAGCCTTTGTTTTATGATTCATTTGTCATTTGTAGTCAAAATTCTGATGCCTACAGCGCCATGTGTTGCTAAAATTTGGACCTACTTTTTTTTACTTATGCCATAAGCTTTCCCCCTTCTTCAATAACATTCCGTTCCAATTGGACGCCATTCTACTAAGTGGTTCTTTTTTATAGTGTTTTAAAACTTAAACTTTAATTATAATCATCCTGTATAAAGAAGGACGTTTGTGGTTTTGTGGGTTTGTTTTTTATACATATCAACAGTTTTATTCCGATCTTGATGAAATTCTGCATACTTGACCTTCAAACCATGAGGAAGATCACTGTCTACTTTAGATTTCGGGAAAATTATAATTATCGATAAAAGATTGATATTCTTTGTTATAGAAGGGCATATTAATGAGAAATATATCTTGACTAACAATGCAAGGCAAAGGTTGTGCAACAAAACTTATCTACAATGGTATCAACACGCAATTCACAAACACTCTGCACGGACCAACAATATATAACTCATGACCAACAATGCAAGGAAGAGTTTGTGAAATATAAATAAGTTTCAATTTGTAAAAATGCATAGACTTCCTGTTATTCAGGCTTTTCTTAGAAAAGAGAGTTCTTAGTACTTAACAATTTCTTGAAAATCTTAAAAAATCATTAGTAACTGGAGCTAATGGTGAGTTAGCAGACTATTGAGAAAGAGTGGAAAGACGACAGAGGAAGCACTCCTTTAGATCCGTGCTGCATTGAGCAAATGGTAAGCATGTCAACAGAATAATTGGCGATCGCTAGACAACACAAAGAGATGGCCAAGTTTTGATTCAAGACATCGAGAGAAGAAAGGGAATTGCAACAACATCATGTGTATAACTAAAGTAAGATTACGTGAGTAACAAATTATTTAGGCTAGTAGTGGCATCTTTGGAGAGGTCCATGCACTGTGAGCCTTAAAATAATTTTGTTTCAAATTTTCATTAAGAATTTTTACTATATTAATTCTAAGCGTTTTCATGTGTTTAATTTTAAGATATTTCAAAATTTATTCAAAAAAAAAGTCCGAGCCAAGCTTGGGTTATCAGCCAGCTTATTTGGTAGCACAGCAGATCCAAACATTTCCTAAAAATACATTTTGATTATATTCTGTGAGAAAATGTATATTTTGGAAACTGAGATGCTGATAATGCGATGAATGAACGCTCGTTTCCAAGAATTATTGATAATGATCATAAAATGATGATGCAGCGACAGAACATTAATAAGGCAGCGTCAATTGACGAGGCAAAGAGTCACGCGTGTCTCTCTTGAGTTCTCTATCATAGTTTCAGACGACTGGCAAAAATTTATGTGCCTGGAACGGTAAGAGAAAGAACGAGTATTGGTCAAAGAAACTCTGCAACTAAAATAGAAAAGGCTATGTGGGCATTTGAAACATCTGAACAACGGGAGTTTCGAATAGAGCAAAGGGTATCGAGAAACGCGACTAGACTTTTTTGCTCAGTTTCATCCTCTACATATTCTTAAATTTGTGGAACGTCGTCCATTTACACCCTGTATATAGAAAGACAAGTAATCATCAAATGAAATACAGGATTAGGCGAATAAATAATAAAGCTTTGAATTACAATAAATAATAAAAAAAAAACAAAAGAGAAAAAAAAAACAAAATTGAAATGTGCAATAAAAAAACAGTTCACCATTTCGTCTGTATGTAGAGCTGTTTCAAACAAACTACTCAAACATATACGCAAATTAGTTCCTATGGCTATATAAACGCATTGCAAACGTTCTAATAAGATTTCAAATTGTGGCAGATATTGGTGGCAAATATATCGAACATTTGAAAGTCTGACCAAATTCGGATAGGCCGTTTTTGAGAAAAACTACTCAAAGTAAGGGAACTTTAATTATAAACACCCTGTATTTGTTATAAACGAAATAACCAAAATATAATATTTTCTTTTCTGCTAATACTGTAATTGTTGTTTTGAGAACAGTCGTGATATTAGCTAATCTGTTGCTGCGTCTGTCCTCATTTTTATATTTATTTTCAACCGTAAAATTGTTGAAATAATTAATAAATGTGAAAACAATATAGGATTCGAAAAGCGTAATATAATATAACTAATGTGTTTTATAATCTTTATCAAAAGATTAAAAAAGAACACTGACCTATTCTTATAGTTGAGATATTCCTTTATAAGAAACAAGAGAATAGGCTTCAACGAATTCTTTCTGCTGTATTATCTGCTACGGTAAGTAATACAACTCTTCTAGATATAATCAATGTTAAGGAGCTAGAATAATATTCATTTTAAAATTAAAAATAATACCTAGGAAAATCGCATCTTGAAATTCCTATTTTATTTTAAACTAGCAGAGGACCCGGTGTTGCCCGAGATAATTACACTTGTAGGTGAACAGAACAATCTCGAAATGTTAAATTATAACTCCAAATTTGTTAAATAATAACTTAATCAATACAACACAGAGCGAAGGGACTATCCATTATACGAAAAATTCGAAAAACAGTAATTCTAGGGCTTTTCCGTGGCATGGTGGGCTTTCACTGAAACACAACTTCTATGAAGTTAAGCAACATCAGGCACGGCTAGTCAATGGATTCGTGCCTGATGTTGATCGTGATTCACGATCTTCACCCCTCCCCCCCCCCCCCCCGACTGCTGTGACCATCATACAGCAGTCGTTAATCCAGGTCCATCCAGGGACTCAACTCGCCGGTCTCAGGCCATACAGACCCTGGATGGACGTATTGGATTACCAGTACTAATAAATAAATATACCGGGACTTTATTTAAGCTTTTTTGACTTGCATTAAATTAAAATATGTCCATCTTCACCACCGGCGAACATCACTGGCTGCTTAGAACTCAACTTATTCTTGCCCTTGACGTAGAAGTTCTTATACCCTCTTGCTCTATTCGAAACTCTCATTGTTCAGATGTTTCCAATGCCCGTATAGCTTTTTCTGTTTTAGCAGCAGCTTCTCTGACCAATACTCGTTCTTTCTCTTTCCTTTCCAGACATAAATTTTAGCAAGTTGTCTGAACGTATGGTAGAAAGGTCAAGGGAGTCACGTGTGACTCTTTTGCCTCCTCAATAGATGCTGCCTTATTTATGCCCTGCCATTGAATCGTCATTTTATGCTCATTATTAATAATACTTGCAAACGAACGTTCAGTCATCGCATTATCAGCATTTCGGTTTCCAAAATACTCACATTTACACAGAATATAATCAAAATGTATTTATATGAAATGCATGGATCTGCTATGCCACCAAGTAAGCTATTTTTATAGGTGATATTCCCGGCGTGGCTCGGACAATTTTATTTTCCTTTTGACGTAGTACTACGTCTATCAGGGGTGCAGCCGAGGAAAAATTCAGTCACGGTTTTTAGTTCAAAAAGTGATAAACATATCTCAGTATATCACCTAGACTTACTTTTTTTCGTATTTTTAGTAGAATAGATAATATGTTTGCTCTGTGTTGTATTGATTGAGTTATTATTTAACCAATTGGGAATTATAATTTAATTTATTCAGATTGTTCTCTTTACCTACAAGTGTTATTTTCCCGGGCAACGCCGGTAACTCTTCTATTTGTATATATAAAGAAGGATGTTTGTTTGTGGGTTTGTTTGTTTGTTTGTTTGTTTGTTTGTTTTTTATACAAATCTACAGTTTTATTCCGTTCTTGATAAAATTTCGCATACGTGATCCTCAAAGCATGAGGAATGTCACGGAATTCAAATGCCACCTTGAATGCCAATGACTCAAAGACCCATCTCCATAATCGCTACTTCTATGGTGCGAAGTGGAGGAAGAAGCGTCAGGAGGACCGTCATTAGCGTGTCAATACGCAGGAGGCCAATCAAGATCAACGGCGGGAATTACGTAATCTGGAGGAGAAAACACGAGATCGACGTCTTTGTAATGAAGAGGTTGGAGTAGAAAGACGGAGGAAAAATGTCTCTGTGGATGAATCCTCGGCACGAGCGACAGCGAATGTGCGAATGCTGTCGGCTATAAGGCGGGACGTGGATATACAAGCGACAGGAATTATCAACTCTCCGGAAAAGAGGGAGCGAGAGG
The DNA here is from genome assembly GCA_023313115.1 of Rhysida immarginata. NCBI lineage: Eukaryota > Metazoa > Arthropoda > Chilopoda > Scolopendromorpha > Scolopendridae > Rhysida > Rhysida immarginata. The sequence goes on along the minus strand of JAHWFO010111392.1, from coordinate 2,100 downwards.
AGAAGAGTGCCGTCGATGAGACCGACCTCATTACAATGCGCCGAGAGAACTGTCGACGTGGCGAGGTAAGCCGACTTGAATTATTTTACGAGGAGAACGAATTCTCGCGGTACTCAGTGCTGTACCGATGGAATTGCAACGCAACTTTGTTATGCACGCCCGAATACAGGCTTTTACAAGTGGAAAAACGGCAGTGCAGGCTTTTCATGAACTGCGTAGTTGTCAGATACGCTATTACTCCGTAATAAAGGGACTGTGGCCGTACGGACCTGAAGCATATCTTGACTACGGACTGGGGTTTGTAATATATGTAATTGGTAGTTGTCCATAGTGAACGCTAAAAAAATCGTCGGACTTTGCACAAGCTAATGCTTTCAGTCTCAGTTCTTCGTCTATTTCCGTCTCACGCCTAGAATAGGTGAAGCGCAATGGTTTCCTGGATAGATACTTACTTTCATTAAATTATCTTGTTTCGCAGTGATTACGGAATTAAGTGCGAACGAAAGATGTCTTCCGAGATATACTACCGAATGTGACTATTTCTTTCCCGATCTATATCTTTAAATGTTTTGCGTCAGTCGTTATGCTCAACGAAGTTAATTACGTTTTGGATTTCGTTAGTGCTGCATTTGCTACGTGAGTTGAGAAATAAAAATGCTCCAATTGTATTAATTGTCTTATTAGTGCACGACAAGTGTTCGTCGGGAATTGTACAATATTTGTGCGTTGATAAAAGTATTTTATCGGCCTTGAATATTTACTGATAGGAGTCTATCAGATCTGCAAACAGATTAATGCATGTGCTACAGCAGTTGTCTGTTTGAAGTATTTTGTGCTACGGTTGGTGTTACTTCCAATCAGTTTACTTATGTTACTTGTATGCCTTATCTTTAAGCGTTTAAGTAAGATAGCTTAAGCTTTAATTAGATAAGCATTTTTCAATTCATTTATTCTTTATTTATTTAATAAAAATTGATTCATTCTTAAACTTTACCCGACCTCCGTCATATTATTTTCTTCCACTGCCAGTCTTAACAATTTATCAAATTTACATATGACAAGGAAGGTCACTGTCTACCTCAGATTTCGAAAAAATAATAATTATTGATAAAAAAAAACGATATTCATGGTTATGGCAGGGCATATTAATGAGAAATATCTCATGACCAACAATGCAAAACAAAGTTTTTGCAACAATAAGTATCAACAATGGTATCAACACGCAATTCACAATCCCTGTACATGGATCAACAATGTATATCTGATGACCAACAATGCAAATAAAAGTTTGTGCAACAATAAGTATCAACAATGGTGTCAGCACGCAATGCACCAACATTATGCAAAGATTACCAATATATGTCTCATGACCAACAATGCGAGGCAAAGTTTGTGCAATATAGAATTCAATGCACAGAATTCCTGTTATTCAGGCTTTTCTTAGAAAAGAGAATTCTTAGTACTTAACAATTTCTTGAAAATCTTTAAAAATGATCAGTAACTGAAGATAATGAGTTAGCAGACTATTGAGAAGAGTGAAAGACGATAGAGGAAGCACTCCTTTAGCTCCGTGGTGTATTGAGCAAATGGTAAGCAAGTAAATAGAAGTGATAATTGGCCAATTTTTGCCTTCAAGACATTGAAAGAAGAAAGAAAATTGCAACAACATCAAGTGTACATCTAAAGTAAGATTACGTGAGTAAAAAAATATTTAGACTAGAAGGCATCCTTGGAGAGGTCCATCCATTGTGAGCCTTTAAAAAAATTTTTTTCGGTAAATGAAGTCCCGGTATATCATCTAGAATGGATTTTTTCAGTGAAGAGATAAATACTTGTCTTTCGGATTTTTCTTAGAATGGATAGTCCCTCCCCTCTATATTGTAGTGATTGAGTTATTATTTATCCAATTTGGAGGTTTAATTTAGCTTTTTGAGGTTGTTCTGTTTACCTACAAGCGTAATTATCCCGGGTAACGCTGGGTCCTCTGCTAGTCTAGTCTATATACAGGGTGTTTTTGAATTGAGTACAGATTTTTTGGGAGATGATAGAAGAGGTCCTTAGAAGTATTTTTTGTCATATGAACATGGGGTCCCCGCAGCT
>JAHWFO010111384.1:40773-60036 GCA_023313115.1 Rhysida immarginata | reverse complement strand
TGTGGATGAACTGTATACCCGTGTAGACAGAGCATGGTAGGACATTCCCCAGGCCCTCATTCAGAGCTTGTTTGACTCAATGCCACGACGTTTAGAGGCTGTAATTGCATCCCACGGTGGTTTCACCCGATACTAATGTGACAATAAAACGCATTGTACTGACCTGAAAATCTAATGGTTTCTTTTCTGACCCATGATATGCAAATGCTCTAAATTTAATGCAGATTGGGCTATTCCATCAGGGTGTTGCAATTTTTATAAACAGTAGTGTATTAAAAAAGCTAGCTAACGTTGGCTGCGAGTAAAAAAAACTATGACATCAGTATTTTCTCGGAATTTAACAATCAATGTTTTTTCGTTTGTTGGAAACAATAAAGGTTGGATTGCTCGGCACCACGTTCTATAGATATGCATTGTCATCGAGCTTCGGCCATTTTCCATTGTTTCGAGAAGCTAAGGAAAATAGATCGCGCCAGATGCCGCATAGATCGCACCAGGGCCGACCGTGACCTGCGATAGAGGTTTTTCATTGAAACTGAAAATGAAAGTAAAGTTTCTGTCTTTCGATTAGGCGGTGCTGCTGGCGTTTTTGGGCCGATTGTACATGCAGCGCCACTTTTCAATAGAGTTCCCGCCCTATTGGGAGCTAGAAACTTTAGCTTCATTTTAACAATGGAGCTCGATGACCATGAACACCTATAGACCGTGCTCGGCACTATGGACACGGGCATGGAGCAGGAGAAGTTAGCATTTTATATATAAGATGAGTATTGAAAAACAACTCATTTATTTTATATTTGTCTTTTATTTCTAATGTATTTACGTTCATTATATTTATATTTTTTAATTTCTAATTTTTATTTTGAACAAAACAGTTTCAGTTTCAGGAATAGCTGAAGATACTGATCGATAGCACAATATTGAAAGATTTACCATGTGTTTTTAAGACCATAGACTTCTTATAGGTTTTCCTGTAATCTATAAGCAAAGAACTATTTTCTTTATTTTTTTCCAAATTTTAGTCTCAGTAGTTTCGGAGATAAGGGGGGGGGGGGGGAAATGATCAATTTTCATTTTTTTTCTTAAATAACTTTAAAACTATTTATATCAAAATTATAAAAATAATATAATTAAGACCCCCACAACAAGCCTTTTCATTTGATATATCACACTATACAGTTTGCAAAACTTTTTTTTTTAATTTTCTAATTTGCCCCCCAAAAGTGACCCCCATATTCAAAATTCATTTATTTACGTTACACGTCCGTTTTTGGGTCAAAACAATACATATGTGTACTAAATTTTAAATTATTCGATCTAGTAGATTCGGAATAAATTGGCTGTGACATCGGGACAGACAGACACCGGAGTGATCCTATAAGGGTGCCGTTTTTCATTCGGACGTACGGAACCCTAAAAACTCTGATTATGAAGTGATGAAAAAGTAAGTAAAGGTCATCACTTCTGTAAGCCTCTAGAAACTAAATATTATGACGAAACAAGAAGTGATTACACTTGCTGACAAAAAAGTGAAGCACCCAGAAGGAGTGGTCCAATATTATCCTATTTAGGTACACATGCATGCCATTGATTTATGAGTAATCGTTTAGATTCGCAAGGATCTGTAATGTCTAGAACGCTCACCAGAGTGCATTCGTGATGTCACCGCCATGTTGTTAAGTTGTTACCTGTCAACTGCAGTGAGTCCGACTATACTGTACAAAATAACCCACGATGCTTCGCAGACGCATTAGACATCCTATCCACCCACTGACAGCATTTGACAGGGGCCGCATTGTGGTACTGCATGAGTTTGGTTGGTCGTATCGTGCAATTGCCAGGCATGTGGGCCATTCAGATGTCACAGTGGCCCTAGGTTGGAATCAGTGGGTACATGAGGGCACCATGCACGTCGTGCAGGTTCGGGTCGACCAACAAAGACTACCCGAAAAGAAGACCGTCGTGAGGATCGGCACCAAGCATTAAGGAATCCCATGGCATCGGCACCCGCCATCCGCGAACATGTACTGGGTACTCTTCAACACCCCGTGAGTTCCCGTACAGTGTCTCAACGACTCACATCCGCCGGATTGAGTCCTGCCGTCCCATGCGTTCGTTATTAACACCATCAACACCAACGCCTGCGTTTAGAGTGTGCCTTGCCCAGGAGGCATGGACTGAGGATGAATGGCGTCGCATCATGTTTAGTGATGAGTAACGCTTCTCCATGACCTTAGATGACTATGGTGTTCGCGAATGGTGGCGTCGAGGGTAGCACAACTTTCCCATATTGTGGAGAGATACACAGGCGTAGCCCCTGGCATCATTGCGTGAGGAGTCATAGGATATGCGTTCAGTTCACCCCCAATAGTACTTCGGCAGACCTTGACGGCACAGCGATACGTCACAGATATTCTGCGTCTGCACGCCCTAACCCTTCTGGCACAGCACCCTGGGACTTTGTACCAACAAGATAACGCACGCCCCCACCTGTGTCTGTGGACGGCCTACAGCATGTTGAGGTCCTCCCATAGCCAGCAAGATTCCCGGAACTCTCCATCATTGAACACGTGTGGGATGACATTGGAAGGCGACTCCGTCCCCGTATCAACCTGCGGGATCTGGAGGGACAGCTGCAGTAACTGTGGACTGACTTGCCTCAGGAGAGGACCAGAGGTAGTTTGACACCATTCCAAACCGCATAAGGGCATGCGTTGGGGCCAGAGGGGTGCCACACCCTACTGACCGGGCGCCAACATTCCACCTGTACTGCAACGGCGTTGTCTGTTTCATCCCAAATTGTAATCAGTACAATAAAATCACATGTTCTTTCATGATATGTCGTTTCATTCACTTTCAACCACTCCTTCTGGGTGCTTCACTTTTTTTTTTGTCAGCCAGTGTATTTTAGGTTAAACTCACATGTGCATTAGTTAATAAACTGGTGTTACACAGAAAGTGAAAGTAACATGTGGATGCCATAATCAAGAGACTCTCCTACTGGCTACATAAGGAGGAATAAAACTTGCACTAACTTCTACGTCAAGGGTGATGAAAGTGCGAGGATGATTACATGGGCAACAAGAACTTTTTAACAAAATAAACCGACTTCAAGGGTCAAAAACCTTCCCAGAAAAATATTCAGTCGAATAGCGAAAACCCGATCCAAATCGGATCAGTAGTTTTTGAGAAAATCGCGAACATGGATACATACGGGTCAAATAGAGAACCTCCTTTTTTGAAGTCAGTAAAAATGGGATTAGATGCAGTTTCTGCAAAGAGAAGAAGGAAGCATGATATTCTGTTTTCCAATAGAATCTGATTTAAGCTTTGTTGAGAAAGAAGACATTGTGCTTAAATTGTCTTCTCCAAGACCAACTGGAGGCTATTTGATGTTTGATATAGATCTATCAGATTATGTTATTCGATAAGAAATGTTTTTCCAACCATTGCTTACATTGTTAATGTAGTCTGCTGGTTTTTTTATTGTTCCATAACTCTCACAGTTAAATCATAACTGGCAATCTTCCTGACCAATCAGGAAATAATAATTATTAATGAAAAAATAAAAAATAAATAAATATTATTTATTATATATTATTTATTGATTATTTATTCTTGAAGTGAAAACATCTATAGGCGCACCGCATACAAAATTTTTGCTGGGGAGTGAATGTGTCTGATCCGTCACGCTCGGAAGTGAAACGTTTTTCGTTAAAACTCGGGAAAACTCGTATTTTTGTATTAGTAGGGAGCTCAGTATTTTGCATGATGACTTGAAAACGAATTAACTTTTTCACATTCAGTGTTCGCTAATCGATATAAGTGTGACAGAGCACGAACAAAGTTCTAAAGTGAGATATCCGGAATGGGTGCACTAATGGTACCATTATGATATCTCCTTAAAATATTCAATGCTAACACATGGCATGAAATACAGGGTGAGTCAAAATTCGTTGGATACCTTTCTCTCTTGGATACAAATGTAGTTACGCAAATCCAATACAAAGAATAAACAGGAACTTGAGGGTGCTCTATCTGATGGAGCACGTTTCATCACCTCAGATATGCATATTAGGACACATCCAAATTCTAGCACGAAAACCTTAAGAGATAAACAAAAAATTCCAATTGCACATTTGTTCAACAGCAAATTCCAAACAAAACAAGAAATCCGATGAGCGGATCACCCACAATCCTCATTGCAAGCTCCGTAACAGGACAATTGGTTCTTCTACTGTTTGTTGCTTACATACAGTCATCTGATACAAAGTAAGTCTTTCCATCAATCCAGATAGTGTTCAATGTGATGTCCACTTGCACCACAGCATAATTCCGCAAGACATTCAACGATACCTGGTTTTTGCATGATAATTTTGTCTCGCCTCACAAAAGCAGAGGACCTTGTTGATCATTTCCTGGTTAGCGTACTGTGCCATCTTTCTTTGGTCTGTTTTTTTCTCAGCTTCAACATGCCTTTTTATACAAATTGCACAGGAAACTGGTGACTTAATGGTAAATTGTGGAACTTTCCAGAACAGGATGAAGATGGTGCATGAAATAATTTGCAGAGCTTGCAGATTGTGGGTGATACGCTCATCGGATTTTGGTGAATTTTTTTTTGGTTTTGTTTGGAATTTGCTGTTGAACAAATGTGCAATTGGAATTTTTTGTGTCTCTTACAGATTTCGAGATAGAATAGATGTGTCCTAATTTGTATATTTGAGAAGATAAAAGGTGCTCCATCAGTTACAGAACCCTCAAGTTCCAATTCATTCCCTGCATTGGAATTTGCATAACCACACAGGTCTCAGAGATGGGAAGGTTTCCAAAAACTTTTGACTCACCCTCTATATCAAACACCTCGTAATGATATGAATGAATATAACGAGTAATTAATGATACATAGAATTGATTTAATAATACATGTTCTACGATATCAAAGGGTACCAATGGAAACTTTCAATGCAGAGACGTGGCATGCAATGTACCAAACATCTCGTCACGGCGTGTCATGATTGAATATAACGAGTAATTAATGATGCACAATATTGATTCAGTAGCACGTGTTCTATGGTATCATTAGAAACTTTCAATGCAAAGATCTGGCATATAAGATATCAAATAACTCGTAACGACGTGTCATGCATGAATATAACGACTTATTAATGATACTCGATATTGGTTTAATAGTGTTCGATTTTATCAGAGTAACTTTGGAAACTTTCAATGCAGAGACATGGAATGCAATATACAGGGTGAATCAAATCGTGTGTAAAATAATTTAAGGGGGTAATATGGAGGTCAAGGTAAACACAAAAAGTCCTATGAACATGAGTCCGAAATTGAACGATAACCGAGATATGAACAGAAATAAAAATGCCGCCACCAAGATCAACTAGTTAATAACTCAGACTCTGTATAAAGCCTAGTATATTGAAATTTGGAGGAATAACAAGATACATAAAAGTGTGTATACCGTTAAAGTTTGATCGAATTCCAACAAGAAGTTTCCGAGTTACTAATTCAAAATCATAACACGTGTTCACTTGTGAGTATTAACCAGTGTTAGTAACCAGCACTTGTTACAATGTGTCATGAAAGAATATAACCAGTAATTAATGATACCCAGAATTGGCTTAATAGTACCTATTATATATAACGAATAATTAATGACAGTCGAAATAGGATTAGTAATACGCGTTCTGTTGTATCAAAGGGTAGCATTGGAAACTTCCAATGCAGAGACATGGCATGCAATGTATCAAACATCTCGTCACGGCGTGTCATGAATGCATATAACGAGTAATTACTGATACACAATATTGATTCAGTAGCACGTGTTCTGCGGTATCATTAGAAACTTTCAATGCAAAGATATGGCATATAAGATATCAAACAACTCGTAACGACGTGTCATGCATGAATACAGTATAACGACTTATTAATGATACTCGATATTGGTTTAATAGTACGTGTTGGAATTGTATCGTTAACGGTACCATTACCGTACCATTTGGCTTTTCAATGCTAATACTCTATATTGTGTGTAATCTATAATTTATCTACTGGGTGTTTTTGAAAAGGATGTCATGAGATACTTAGCGATGTTCAACACCTTAAAATAAACACATTTTTCCTCATGCGTTATATCGAAATTGCATTTATTAAAGGAGTAAATAGCTCGTGAAATTTGGTTAAATTTCGCTCATAACTAAAAAAAAAAAGCCAATAAAGAAAAGTAAACACCACCACGTGTTTCATAATAGGTTTCTGCGAACTACCTGTACACTAATGTGTTGGCCCTAAACTTAACCACTCTCACAGCCCACTGAAAGATTCGTAATTAGTAGACCTCAGAAATAAACTTTTCCACGATTTAAGAAAGACTTGCAAGTGGATAAATGATCGAGAGATACAGTATTAAAGTCTCTGTTTATGACATTTATGTTGACAAACTTAAGGAAGTGTATACTTGCGATTTATCAGCTCATAAATGTTGTATTTGGCGAAAGAAACGACGGCAGTACACGAGTTGTACGAGAGCAAAACTTACGATGTTTATTCATGGAGTAGTGAGTAGTACAATAAGAAGAAGAGGGAAAAGAACAAGTATCGCCACCTATGGCAAAAACTGAAAAAGGCAAAATACTTAAAAATCTCCCGCCTTGAAAGGCTTGACTTTCAAAACGTGGCAAAAAGGAAGCAATAAAACAAATAATCAAAAACATTAATAATCGTTGGGTAATGGACAATTCTCGGAAAATTATCTTTTCAAAAGTCCGGTAGAGGTGCGGATGGTAGATACACGCGGGATGCCATCTCTGCCAGGATGAAGCTGGGTGATACGGCCGAGCTTGCAATGGATAGGTGGTTGGAGATCGTCCTTGATGAGCACAAGGGAGTCTAATTTCAAGTTGGAATTGCAGTGATGGAAGAAGTAGTTGAGAACCAGCATGCAGAAGGCGAAGATGTTCTGAAGTGACTAACAGTCTAGCCAGCAGATGTTTCCCAGAGATCAGAAGGAGGTTGGATGAGGCATACTTCTACTTAACAAACTATCAGCATCAATAATTATGTTTAAGTACTTATCTTCAAATTCTGCCGATTCAGAGTCGTCGTTTGTTTCATCTGCGTCGATCTTTAGTTGAATCTCATGAAATGAAGCGAGTAATGGTTTTATGTTGAGCAGCCGTTCACATAATAGAGCAGCATCGCGGTCATTCAATGGATTTGCAGATGAAAGTGCTCGAACATGGAATTCAAAACAAGTTAGCATAGGTTTGATGGAAGTGCGTTTTCTTTTAGGATCCACTGTGTTTTTGAAGCAGGAGGAAAATGCGTAGAAACAAGATGGCGGAATGGCGGGAAGACACTAGTGATGGCGGGAAACACGAACAGTGTTGAGCAAATGACAGCATTGAGCAGCGAGGAACAGTCACAAACACGACGAATAACCAGTACACTGAAGTGGAGGAAAGAAACATCACGATGTCTTCTCAGTAAAAACACACATTCAACAGTTCGAAGGACCAGGAGCAATCATCAACTGAGCTCACGAAAGCAAAGAGCATTCGAGAGAAATAACTTCGATAGTTGCAAATATTATCCGGCTCGAAGAACCAAAATGTTTGTTATTTATGTTGACAAACTTAAGGAAGTGTATACTTACGAATCATGAGCTCATAAATGTTGTATTTGGCGAAAGAAACGACGGCAGTACACGAGTTGTACGAGAGCAAAACTTACGATGTTTATTCATGGAGTAGTGAGTAGTACAATAAGAAGAAGAGGGAAAAGAACAAGTATCGCCACCTAGTGGCAAAAACTGAAAAAGGCAAAGTACGTAAAAATCCTTAACAGTCTCCTTAAACCAGTTTACATTTCTTGTTGGCTGGTTTGCTTTTTACGGTACGACGCACATCTAGACTAGTGACTGTTCAACGAACTGTGATTTTCTAACGTCATTCATGCGCCTTTGTTTACGTTTTGGGCGGAGTTTAAGCAAACTTCACGAGCTGTTTACTCCTTTAAGGAATGCAATTTCTACAAAACGTATAAGGAAACTTGTGTTTATTTTAAGGTGCAGAACTTTGCTAGGGATCTCGCTACATCTTTTTCAAAAGCATCCTTTATAAGTGTAGATCTAATGAGAAAACGAATGAAAATAAATGGTTTTATGTGTATATAATATTAATTTATGGCTTGTCCCTGATTCGTCCAAGTAATAACATCCATAATAATATTTATATCATTCACATATAGGGTACATTGTTAGAATCGATTACAATCGCCATAGAAGTTTTCATTTCGGACGTGTGGCCTTATACGCACACAATTATTTTATAATTTACTACTTTAAATAGCATTATTTTGTGAAAAATGCATTATTTCTTAGTCAAAACTTTTAATAAATTATCGACAATATTTTTTATATTTTATTTCGAATATTTTTTTGACAAATTTTTAACGCCAAGAAAGCATTGCTGACGAATACTTTTTTTTTATTTCTTAATAATAACTATTATTTATTGTATTCCAGGGTTTCCGTGTCTCGTCCTTCTCTCATACATATCCGTTTACTGACCAATCAGGTGGAATGGGACAAGTGAGGAGGTTTATATAAATATTTGTTTGTGGTATTATCTATTTAAATATTGGAAGTTTTTAATTTTTAACCTTTATACCTCTATTCCTAAGTTTATATTTCAGTAAAATTTAACTTCAACAATCTTAAATTTTGTCATTATAAATTTTTTTTAAAATTCGTCTATTTCCTCCCAACTCTCCCGTATACTATTACAACAAATATGACTATAAACTCTTTAAAATGAATCTGCGATCAAATTTACAAAACCGATAATGGCGTATTCTGTAAGGTTACCATAAAATATAAACTGATATATTATATTTCTGATATTCATAAGTCTTTCAGTCAAGCATGTTTGTATGGCTTATGAATCAGGTTAATAAGCAATTAGATTATTTTTTAAAATTAAACCTTTTGTACGATTTCAATGGTTTTTCAAAACTTATACATATAATAAAAGTGTAGCGATGCGAAAACTATACATTACATTTTTTTGAGAAAAAGTGATTGCTACGTGTATTATAAACGATACTGAAGCTCAAACAACAGATTTTAGAATTCTTGTGTGGTTATAAACAACACTGAAGCCCAAACAACAATTTTTAGGATTTTTATCTGTTTGTATGTATCTCTGTTTATATGTTAGAGGTTGGCGCCAAAACTACTAAAAAGATTTAGTGGAAATTTTGCAGTTTTATGTGGCTAATGGTGGGTCAACATATAGGCTCTAAATCATCATTCTCAGTGCTTTAGGGAATGAGCAGTACTTATACATACATAACTAGAATAAAAATGTAACGTCTGCCTGTCTGTGGACACATTACGCAAAAACCGCTGGACGGATTTTGATGAAATTTAGTGTTAAGGTTATTTAGTACCTCAGTCCACATTTAGTATACTTATGTCCCATTCCTACGGGAAAAAACAAAAACGGGTTCCAGCAAAAATATAATAAATTGCCAACAGGCCAACAGATGTTGCCACGAGTATTTTAAATTGCGCTATGGTTTTGTGTCTTACGAATCTATATATAAAGAGAATAATATACAAGGGCTGTTCAAAAAGTTCCAGGACTGATTTTTTAACATTTTATTGTGAACACTTACGATTTTTTCCATGTGAACTCCTTCAAAGTACTCTCCCACCTGTTATACCCACTTTTCCCAGCGTCGTTTCCACTGCAGGAAACACTGTTAAAATTGGGGTTTTTTTTGAATCACTGAAAGCTCCCGCGTCGAATTTTCCTTTATGGCATCTACCGTCTCCAATCTCTTCCTTTGAGTGACTTTTTCAGTTTGGGGAACAGAAAAAAGTCAGCGGGGGCCAAATCAGGTGAGCGAGGCGGTTGGGGAAAAACAAACATCGAATTTCGGACACAAAACTCACGGATCCTGAGGGCCGAATGCGCTGGGGCGTCGTCGTGATGGAGGAATCACGAATTTTCCTTCCAAATTTCAGGTCGCATCATCGATGTGAAAATCGCCACGAGTGAAAAGACACCTTACGGCAAAACTATCGTTAACTGGGAACTAAAACAGATATCAACAAACCGAAAACGAGAGTTTATCCAGATATAAAGGCTTCGAATGTCCTCTACCGGAATTTATTTGCAATACAACTCACCGCGCATTTTAAACTGTCCTGGAACTTTTTGAACAGACCTCGTAATACGACTTTTTTGTGCGAAACTATTTTCACACCAGCTCTGCTAGTTAATTACTAAAATATAAGTTTCATTTTTTTATGGATCTTCAGAATATTTATTTTTAATGTTCTTAATGCAATAAATATACATGCTTGAACAAATCCTAGAATTAGAATTTTACAACAGTTGTCCTAAAAATTTTTTCTTGTTACTAGAAGTTAATTTCAATACCGGAAGAAAATTATAAATTATTAATTCTGGTTTTTCTGTACAGTCTATTAAAAATAAAAAATGCCCTTATCTTGTGAGCAGCCAGACCAATTCTTCAATTCTCTACAGCCTGCGTTGAAATAAGAATGAACCCTCGCCAAACTATTGCCACGATATCGGTAGCATGGAATTTTCTAAAACATGGAGATAGATGTCAGTGTTCATAATATCCTTCACGAGAACTAGCGGACGAGCCCGAAAAATAGCCCTTAAAACAGAGGCGCCAACTTCAGGAAAATATGGGGGGGGGGGCGCAACTTTTCTATACCCATCCAGAAAAATGCCCAAAATAAGAAAGATACTGTGTTAATTAGACACGTTTCTATGTGACACAAGGTTATTGCAAAGCGCATAGAAAAAATATTGACGGGGCATGCCCCCCAGCAAAAAAAAAAAAAAAAAAAGTGTCCTGCCCCCCCAAATTCGCCGCCTATGCCTCAAACCATCATACTTCCGCCAACAAACTTTTACTAAACAACACAATGCCCTAGGGTTATTACTGTTCATCCGATATTCTCCATCCTCATCCCCTCATTCGGGCATTTTCAGCTTCGATCTTCACACAACTGTATGCGAAGCTTGGCATTGGTTATGTTAACGTTTGGTCTACAGAGATTGATTCACGTTCATTATGAGATTGATTCCTGAGTTCATATTATTGTTGTCACGTGAAGCCATTACCGAGAGGAAGAAAATCCTGCTTTAGTTTTAGGCTAGGAAAAACTATGCCACCGCGAATAAATCCGTTTTGGGAAGGGTACATAAATCCCCTTTCCGACCTAGAATTCTCATATTCTCGGAAAATGGAGCAATACAGTATCAAGTACCCTATCGCAAAGCGCACTACTGAAGTGGTGAGGAAACGCAAGACTAGCATCGAAACTGTAAACCCCAATGCAGCATTGCCCTTTCCGTCGGACTATAGCAGGCAACCGTGAGTCGCATTATTATCCAAGATTTGCAAAATGACGGCACAAGGCCGACGTTAACAATTACCGCTACACAATATCGCAGAGCGCAAGACCAATGTGCGGAAATTATATGAGCGACACCCGGCGAAAGAAAAGTTTATAAAAGTGGTAACCTTAGACGAAGCATGGATCTATTTAAGCAATTGCAAAAAGATTCAAGCGATCTTTTATCGAAAAAAGGGTCTAAAGGCCACGGAGACTTTCTTGCGACAATGTGAGGATACTTTTTCTAAAGGATTTATCTTGTGAATGGGCTTAGCTATAACGGAGAATTAACGCTGCGCAAAGTGTCACCCAAAGCAAAAATTAATGCCGCCTACTATCGACAAACATCCTGGAACCAATGTATCACTCCTATACCTAACGTCTCTACGGTGCAGAGTCAGCTTTGGTTTCACTAGGATAAGGCTTCAAGCCAAACGGCAAAATCAACGTTGTCTTCACGAAATGGATGGCCGTAGAATAAGAATCATTGTTATCGACTTCAGAAACATTAAGGTGAAATTGCTAGATTCTGGTCCCATGAAGTACTGTGCTTTTGGTCTACTCAGTAGGATCAACGACTTCGCACATTAGATTGTTTATGGAAATGAAGTCTGGGGCACTATGCCGCCTTGTGACCTTCAGCGCGCAATGTTTCCATGGCAGTTCGATGTCGTGCTACAGTCAAGATGCAAGGCTAAGACAAATAACACAACAGATGGTGGCACATGGAGTTTTAATAACAGTACACCCCACTTTCGTGCACATAAACGTGAACGAACATCAGTATATCCAATTGCTCGGCCATGAAAAACCAAAGTTAGCGAAGGTTTCGGATACTATTGATCAGTGTATCAATTGTATGAATAGTAGGGTCTGTTAATGAAATTAAACTTTGGGCTGGCTCAAGATTCATTATTTAGCTTGCTTATTGTTCCATTCATCCACGTCATTTTATTATATCCCTATAATGTATTCGCATTTACTCTAATTTGGAATTTTGAGAATTAGAGTTGAATTTATGAATGAGAATTTATGAAAGAGATGAATTAGAGATAAAAGAGGTCTACGCTTGCTTTGTGGACCTCGAAAAAGCTTATGACAGAGTTCCTCGGGAGAAGCTCTGGCAAATGTTGCAAGAGTATGGAGTGGATGGACAATTGCTGGTTGCTATCATGTCTCTGTACGAAAGCTCTGAGATGTGTGTCCGGATAAATGGAATTAAGTCAAGACCGTTCACCGTGGGTGTTGGACTCCGCCAAGGGTGCGTACTGTCGCCCCTCTTGTTCATTATCTTTATGGACTAGATGGACAGGGGCAGCCGAGGCAATGAGCGTATTTGTGTGGGCGATTGCCTGGTGGAGAGGCTGCTCTTTGCTGACGACCTTGTCCTCCTTGGGTCTTCTCGCACGAACCTTCAACATGCACTAGACCGGTTTGCAGCCAAATGTGAAGAAGCTGAGATGAAGATCAGTGTGGCTAAAACTGAGGTTCTGGTCCTTTCAAGACAGCCTGCTCAGTGCGATCTCCATATTAGGGGAGCCTCATTGAGACAAGTGGAGAAAATTAAGTATCTCGGGATTGCATTCACAAGTGTTGGACGGCAGGAGAAAGAATTGAATGCTCGGATCGGTGCAGCAAGCTGTATCAGACGTGAACTGTGGCGATCCGTGGTAACGAAACGCGAGCTGGGTAACAAAGCCAAGCTCTCCGTCTTCAAATCTATCTTTGTCCCCATTCTCACCTATGGTCATAAGGCTTGGGTAATGACCGAAAGGGTGCGATCGCGGGTACAAGCGGCCAAAATGAGATTTCTGAGAGGTGTGGCAGGTGTTATCTTACTAGATAGAGTGCACAGCAGCACAATAAGGGAGTCTTTAGGTGTTGAGCCGCTACTTCTCCGCATTGAGAGATCCAAGTTGCGCTGGTATGGCCGCGTGATACGGATGCCACAAACTGGTCTCCGTAGGCAGTTGTTATTTTCCAAGACGGTGGATAAGAGACCAAGGGGTCGGACTCTTGTTATTTTCCAAGCCTGTGGCTAGACTACATGGAGAATCTGGGTTCGAGTCGCTTCGGTATTACCAAGGAGGACATGCGCCTGATGGCGGAAGATCGCGATCGCTGGAGATCCTCCATAGGGCTGCTGCCCCCGCGACCCTAACGGATAAGCGGGTTTGAAAAGTAAGTAAGTAAGAATTGAATTTATTTATTCAACACAAGTTACCGATTTTAAAACACTTTGTTAAATTAACAGTGACAGTCATTATTAACAAAATTTAAAATTATGGCCCAAAAGCCAGGATATGCAAAGTATAGAGTAGGGCAGGGTGAGTTGATTAGGATTCAGCAGTATTTTTTTTTCAGCTATTTTTGGCAGCATCCTCGCCAGACTATTATCAATAAAAGTTCAATGCGTTTAAGCTCTGCCATCAATTGCAACCTTGAAAGAACATTTCAAAATATGATTGCTAAAGTTTTTTAAAAAGTGTGTTAGCTAACCAATTAACCCTCCATAGGAGAGTGATTTGGTTAATCAATGATCCAGCATCCTTGTCTCATCGGCGTTGTAGATGTTCTTGGGTTTGTTAATAAATGCAGTTTCTGCAAGTTGTCTTGGAAAATCTTGGAAAATGCTGCGACTTCTTCGCGACACATACTTTTTGCACGGGCAGTTGACAGACCTTCTGCTTTTCGGATGGATAACTGTGGATGGTGAAATGTTTATGCAATTGTGCTGGAGATTTACATAAATATGTATAAATGCACGACATGTACTTAAATTACGGTAATGTACAGTAGGGTGCAAAAACGTTTTTACCTGCTCCGTAGGGACTGAGCTTTCTGGATGTTGATCGGGTGCAAAATCAGGTACTTGTACTGAGACTCAAGGCAGATTAGAATGGACCTGACCCTTCTGAATGAAAATAGGGTAGCAGGTATACGCTTGGGATGTGCTCGTCGCGTGCTCCCTCCTGACAATAATAAGCGATAGCGGCTGACAGCAGTATCGTTAAAGTCTCTGCCTACTGCCTCGAATGGCAGAGTTCGAATCCGATATAGATAGACATTTTTTTTGTTCATTATCGCGTTTTTGATTTCGTTTAAGTTTTAAACAGTGTATGTAAAGAACACCATAAACAGATTAAAATGTTTTCATCCAAATGTGCAATTTGATCTGTTTATTTGAGGGTTTAAAACACTTTTCATGTTAATTGTCATGTCATGCTTTATTCTATTTATTTTATTTAGTTTTTAATAAAATATATACTAATTCATATCACTGTTACTTTTACAAAAAAATCCTCTTTTGTTCAAATCATTTAATATTCTCTACTATTAAAATATATAATCTTATATATTAAAACGCAAAGCATTTTTTGTATGAGAAAAATTGGCACTTCTGCGCATGGTCATCTGAAGCCAACAAAGAAAGTTACGACAATCCATCAGACGCCAGGGATTGTTGTAATAAGACAATATTCAATCACTGTTTTGAATTAAATAAACTGAAGATTTGCAGAAAGAAAATCCTGCCTTGATCATTTTATGACATTTCCTTGTGACTACTGAAAAACTCTGAAAATGTCATGTTAAATGTTAAATCGTTAGAAAGAGCTTTAAAAACTGATCATTTTATCCGCTGAAACTTTATGTCTCAGTTTAAAACTTTCAGAGAAATTTAGTTTAAAGATATTTTGATTTAATATATTAACTCATTTCTTATTCTTTGTGCATAATGAGATATTTAAGCTCTGATTATTCTATTGGTTGCTCTGACAATTTTTTATTTTATTATTTTTTAATTAAAGAGATGGGGATTAATAATAAGATGGGCTGTTCTCCGTCAAATTTCGAGCAGTCAAAAGAAAATAGCTTCCACTTACACCTGTAAATCACTTCCGCATCACACCATAAAGAGCGCGGTCTCAGCTTATCACGTAATCACGCATATAATTATATCGATACTGTGCACCATTTATGTTACATTATTAACCAAATAGATTAGTTTATTATTAATAAAACAAAAATTCTCATCAGATCACCCAAAATAATCTATTTGTAAACATAGTTGAGCACGTGACTTAAAACTTGCCTACCCCCGATGCTAAGCAAAGTCTGTATTAAAAATTTTAAACAATTTTAAAAATACGACTATTAAATAAGTATTTGTACCGCCATGTTTGTAAGAGCAGTCGATCCTCTTGCTATTAATTTAATGACTCCTTAGTAAGAAACAGAACAATATTGGTCCAAGACAGTGTAGTGAAAGAATTCAACCACGTCTTCCAAAACACAGCAGGGAAGCTGAGAGGGCCACCAGCTTCAGTCCATCTTGTGCCAGATGCCACTCCCGTCTTTGCCAAAGCAAGAGGCAAGAGATGCCCCACTTGCCATTGTGTGGTCTGAGACATCAGCTCTCTTGCCCAAATCATTCTGATGCTTGTGCTAGTTGACCTAGTTTTGTTTTTATATAGAAATCTTTCCGCTGCATGAATAACACTGGCGACTGCTCTTCCTGGAAAAAGTAATCTCATTGGATTGAAGTATTGTAAGGAAGCCGAACAATTTTGACTTAGGTAAAAACCTTTATGCACCCGACTGTACATAAAAAAATTTGTGTAAAACTTATTTAATGCATTATCCATTTCACCCGATCAAACATTCTCCAATTCAACGGAACTTACTGAAATCTTCTTTATGACGTTAAAAGGAAATGCCCCGTTGGGTTAACACTGCGCCAGCCTGATGGTTTTGAAGCTAATGAAAAAGCATTAGAATGTACCTAAATAGAATTCTCTATCAATAAACATGACTTCACAGTCACTGGTGTAATAGTAAATTCACTGAATTCATAGCAAATTTTGCTGTATGTTCGGCTTACCTCTGAAATATTCGGAATTTGTGGCGCCTGTTTCGGATACCGCAGCCCCTCTTAGGAAGGCTAAGCAAGACATGATTAATCGATAACAAACGTTTTCCCTTTCTCTGGTGACGTCGTTTGTGATCCAGCAACATTCAAATAACCAACTATCCAAATCACCCACGTCACCAATTCACCCTGCCCTACTCTATTGTGATCAAATGATAAAAATCTATATACTATAGAACATAAAACAAAAACTATTCAAATGGGTACTATGCAAAGTAAAAACTTGGAAGACTTGACTTCACTATATGCAAATTACAGTAACGCTCAGAAAATAAGGGACGAGTACAATTTTTTATGTAAATTTAAAAACGATTATCGGACTGAACCAATATTTTAAAGGAGGGTGTAAAAATGTGAAACACTTTATAAGACCCAAACAATTGGAAGATGATTCTCATACAAAAACTGAACAGACACTTTTGCTTGTTTGGCGACATTCAAAAAATAAGGCACAAGTCACTTTTGCTAAAAAAAAAAAAAGTAAGTTTCCATTGTCACCAGAAAATGCATAAAAATAGCTGTAACATAATACTCCTTCAATTTTTATAGGAAAATGTCAAATCAAAGGGTACATCTCGATTTGAAGGTCCAGAAGGCAATTACAAAAATCTTACAACAGAAATCTTACAACAGCACTGCATATACTTTCGATGTTCCAAAAAGTACAGTAAGAAATATTATTCAACGAAAGAGAGCAAGAAGATACTGGATCAGGAAGACCATGTACTACCACAGAAAAGGAAGGTAGACTGCTCTGTCGGTTATCGAAAGCTCAGCCCAGATTTACAGCAGTGGATTTGAACCAGGAAATACAAGAGGCTCATGGGGTTAAAGTTAGTGTTTCCCCAACAAAATGGCGTCTAGTAGAAGCAGACTTGATGATAGCTGTCCTGTGTAGAAACCTCTCGTTACAGCAGCGAACAGGAAGGCCCGACTTGCCTTTGCAAAGAAGTACCAGCACTGAAACTCCAACGAATGGGCGAAAATCCTCTGGAGTGACGAATCTAAGTTTCTGCCTTTTGGAACAGATGGAATACAGTATATTCGACGCCCCAAGAACAAGCGTTTCAATCCAAAATACCAAGTGCCCACATTGAAGCATGGAGGGGGATCTCTGATGGTTTGGGGTTGTTTTAGTAGAAGTGGGGTGGGTCCTCTTGTGCGTGTTGTTGTTACATGTTACTATTGATAAGAATATGTACAGAGATATTCTACAGAACCACATGCATCCCCACGGAAAAAACTGCATGCCCGGAGGCTGCCTATTCCAACACGACAACGACCCCAAACACACGTCCAACCTTGTTAAGCATTATCTGGTTTTCAAAAAAGTTCGAGTACTTCATCTCAACCCCATCGAACATCTCTGGGAGGTTCTGTTTCGTCGCTGCAAAGACAAAAAGGCATCGAACTTGGATGAAAAATTTCAAATGCTTCAGGAAAAATGGTTTAAGATTCTGTCCGAAACCATGACAAAGTTAGTTGATTCTATGCCTAGCAGATGTCAAGCTGTTATCAAGAGTAACGGCTATCCGACTAAGTACTAATGTAAGACATCATCTCCTTTGATTTCTCACTTTTGTTTCAGATTTGCAACATATTTTCATACATGAAATATGTATCAAAATTTAACCAGTGCCTTATTTTATGAACACACATAAAAGACAATTTTCTTTTTTACAGCAACATATTATAAAAAATTCTGTCAAGATATTTTTATTTATAAAGTTGTATTTCCATGTCGTCTACCACTTGTTGAAAAACTCGCAAGTCTTATGGTTCTGTTAGTATAAAAGCCAAAAATTGTACTCGTGCCTTATTTTCTGAGCGCTACTGTGGTTATGAACAGAAAAGGCCTGCGTTTTCGACGGTTGCGAATTTGTAATCTGTTTAAATTAATTTATACGGAATTCTGTTTTCATTCTTTTTCTTTCTCTTTTATGAATTACAGGGTGTCCATAATTTGCTGCGCACTGGAAAATATACTTGCCAATTAAGTCAATGGACATCAACTTTACGGCGATCCTATATATTATGAAAAAAATTTAGGCTATACACAGCATATACGAGGGTTGGGGCATAAGTCATGGCAACTATTTTTTTTTCTCAGAGCTAGGGGATGGTATCATAAAATGTCATATGTCTCAAGGAAGCTGTGACTGGTAGTGTGTTTCCACAACATTAGATGGCTCCGTGAGTTCCTGATGTTGCGCAGAGAGCAATGTTAAATTAGTTCTCAGTCAACCGCCGTGCAAGGTGGATGTAACCCGAGTTGAACAACGCTCGTATATCAAAACAGCCGTTCTCTATTTTGATTTCTGTTACTTATTCTGGAAGATGAAATCTGTAATCATGTTCCAGAATAAATTTTCCAGAAGCATGAAACGTATGAAACATTACAGGCTTCATGATTCCAGAACATGATACCTGTAATGTTGTCAACTACCTTAAAAACATGAGAAGCAAAGTGTTGGCGTGTTGTTAAATGTCCGTACATTTCGTCCATTCCTTGTTCTTTCATCTGTATATTTCACATTTTCCACCCATGCTTGAATTCTCATAAAAAAAAATAGTTGCCATGACTTATGCCCCAACCCTCGTATTTTCTTTGTATTATACTCGTATCATTTCGGACATAACAATTATCACATTACACAGGAGAAATTTATCTATATCCCGACTTTTGGGTTATACAATATTTGGTCTACTAAAAACCGATTCTTTCGAAAGTAAACAGCTTGGGTGTTTAACCCTTCAGCTATTGACAAACCTTTCCAATCCACTCCTTTGCCTTGCTAACAGCTCTTTCTCGGAAGCTTGGCCCGCCATATTTATTATCGTATTTGTCGTCATATTTGTCATCATATTTGTC
>JAHWFO010111384.1:5008-19408 GCA_023313115.1 Rhysida immarginata | reverse complement strand
GGAAGCGAAAAAGTCACCTGACCAACTGGGTGCTAGCAACAATCCAAACTTCATTGTCTCCATCTTGGATGTTAACAATCAGTGTTTTTCCTTTTGTTGGAAACAATGAAGGTTGGATTGTTGCTAGCACCCAGTTGGTCAGGTGACTTTTTCGCTTCCAGGCCTTGTTTTCTCGTTGGCCTCGTTGCTCAAAGAAATATACATCATATATTTAATAAACGGCGTGATTAGTGAAATATATGACGTCATTTTTTTAGTTCTTATCTCAGCCACTGGGTATCAATGCCGAACGCTGATTGGCTAACAACCAAATTGTTTTAACCTTTTAAGTATAGGAACCATCTGTATTAATCTGTGCTAACAACATGGTTTATTCGAGACGACATTGATGCGTCCGATCTTCTTGATCATATTGGTGTTCGTTCTTCAAGGAAAGGCCGAAAAGGACTACGACTTCAAACTTTTTACTATCTCACAAATGCAGCTAATCTTGATCCTGCTTATACTATGGTTAAGAATTTTAACTCAAATAGCATTAAAATATTTACTTAATATTTTCTTTTTCTTTCTTTTTAATTTAATTAAGCTTTTGACGCAAGTTTCAACTAGTGGTTTATACCGGGTGAATAAAAAGTCCCAGAACGGTCTAATATCTCGAAAAATACACGTCTTCTGTCCCACCATAGTTCAACTAGTTTTCCTTTTTTTTGCAATTAGAGCGCCATCTACAAAATATTATTTTAAAATTTTGACGTAAAATTTAGGTATTTTTTCCTTAGAATCAGAATCTGCAAAAAAATTGGGGGTTCCCATTTGAAATTTCAAACTTTCCCCCACCCCACCCCTCAACGAGGGATACAAGGGGCTAATTTTGGCACTATTAAATGGCATTTAAAAATTATTTGACACGTATTTTTTCTTTTGTTTGTCAAGACGTGTTTTTTACGAGCTATTAGACCGTTCCGGAATTTTTTTCATCCAGTATAATTATAGTCACTCTGTTTTAGACATTGATTCATCTTAATAGACGAGCCAATTCTTGTTCTTTGTTATTCTATTTCAAAAAAATTAAAATCTATCGTGAAAACTACCGTAAAATCTCGCGTGATCTTGTTATGATCGAGAATGCCAGTAAATGCGGGGTATTGTTTGAAGATTGAGCAAAATTTTACCTTCGTTTACTTTTATTAATACTGTCTTTAACTCAATTATCTTGAGTAAATTGACGTACTGTCTGGAGATCTGGTTCACTGACATGGATCACTTCTCGTTAAGACTTGAACATAAAAATTTTTCTTTAATTAACATTATTAATTCATTATCGCGTTCTTCCTCTTCTAAATAATCAGATTTTTTTCTCCCTAAGACTTAAAGCTGAAATTGCTAATTGCTATTTTAACTAATATTCTTGTTGGTAATCTCGAGGCTCCATTTTTCTTGGAGAGTATTGGCTTATCTACCGTTCTGGTTTATCACTGCCTAATAGATTTTAGAGATCAAATTTGAAATTTTGTGACTTAAGAGTCAAAATGGCTTTAAGTTTTAACGGTAATAATAAGTATGTAAATTTTTTATAGATGATTTAGTCTGTTTTCCTTCTTTTTCTATTTTTTAAATATGTTCTCTTTCTCTTTCTTCTCCTCATTAACTCCGATTTCGGGCAACTTTTACCTCTGGTGCAATACCATTGTCTGTAATAGGTTGATTTAAGTATAGATGGCAGCACTTACGCTTTATGAATCTGAGGCTATGACGCTATGGTCGAAATGAGGAGAAAATCTCGGCAATGTTAAGAATACTGTATAAGAACATGCATGTAAATTGTTCAGTTCCACAATGTTCGAATAACAATGTTAAAAACAAAAATCTCAAGTTTTATGGATTTCCTACAGATCGAAAAATTCAGTGAGGTTAAATGAGATGTCGTAGCCTAGCCCAATATTTAGCATCGTCACTTTCGTAAATCGTAATTCATTATAAAATTTGCTCACTGTTAGTCAATACTTGTTTATTTCCGTCAGTTTTCGCTCCTATTAACTGAAGCTTTTCTTTCAAGTCTTTAACTTTCATCTTCACTTTTGTAAATAAACTAGAACAAAATTTATAAACCGTAACGGATGCCATCTGGCGGATAGATTTGGCATTTAAATCAACCTATTGCCATGGTTCTTCTACCGGGTTGATACATAATAATAATATTAATAATAATAATAATAATAATAATAATAATAATAATAATAATAAATGGCAGCGCTACTACAGCCGAGGTTGAGGATTTTAGCATTAACTTGCAAAAGTCGGCATATTGTGTAATTTGCGATTTTATTTGGTAAAAAACTTTGTCTTATATCGAGTAAATACGTTATTTTGATTGATTTCATTTTTATTTCATAACATTTTTTTTTTGACTGAACCTGAACAAAGGGCGTTTATTAAATATACGGCAAAAATTCAAAGGGGTGATTCTTCGGGTTATTTTAAGAATTTTTAGTCCTTTGATGTATTTTTGAATGTCGCGTTTTCGCGAGAAGATTTGATGCATACATCCTAGCTGGTTGTAGTCATTTTCAGCAGTTATTGTAGATTAAGAAACTTTGCATGTTATATTAGGTAATAAAAGATTGTTTTTGTCGAGAACCATTTATCGCCCTGTATCTTCGAAACAAAGCGGCATTCCGAAAATCATAGGACAAATGATTCTTTAAAATAACCCAAAAAATGATCCTTTGAATTTTTGCCGAAAGTTTGCCTGTATAAACCCCGTTTGGGCTTACAACGAGCATCGTGTCGGTGTTGGTAATGGCACAACAAAAGAAATTTATAGTCAAAATGACTTTTACTTATTGAAAGGGATTGCTATCAAAATATGCACAAAAGGTATAATATATAGCGCTTCCTCACATATCATGTAATCTAACGTTGCCGACGAAATGATGATATCCTTTTATACGGAAAGAATTTTTAAGAGTTTATTTCTAAAAATTCTTCTCGTTAGTACCTTTTTTTAATATCTGAAATATTATTATTCAAACGTACGAGTATATATTTCGGAAATGAATTAATATATTTGTTATTTTTTTTTCATAATCAACACCTCAAACATCGGAGAATTAATCCCCGATTCTGAAAATTCATCTAATTAGAATTTGAAATTAACAGGAGGAAGTACAATTTCCGTTTTACCGCTTCATCCGCTGTAAA
The DNA here is from genome assembly GCA_023313115.1 of Rhysida immarginata. Taxonomy (NCBI): domain Eukaryota; kingdom Metazoa; phylum Arthropoda; class Chilopoda; order Scolopendromorpha; family Scolopendridae; genus Rhysida; species Rhysida immarginata. The sequence continues at coordinate 16,207 of JAHWFO010111384.1, read as the reverse complement.
TATCCCTTTACCTTAAATGAAATTTACATTTGATTTTTTTTTTTATTTCAGAGAAACCTGTCAGTTCTATTTTATTGTATACAATTTTTATAAGCTCAGTTTTTTAGTCACTTATCTTCGTTAAAATAAACAGTGGCAATTTCATTGCTAAATGAAAAAATTTGTTCATATCCATTGTCTAATACTGTTTTTTAAATTAGAAGAACAAACAGACTAAATCATATTTCATAGAATCATAGAATAAATTTCATTACATGCATAAAAAAAATTTTTGGGTATAAATAAATAAATATCTTTGACCTTCTTCAATATATAAAAATTGCTTCTGTTTGTTTGCTATGTAAGAAGTATACAATTAGCACTTTACATTGATATAATATTTTTATAGTGTTACATTATTAATTCATATGTTTTCAGAAAATTGCAATCAAACAAGGATTTCTAAATGGATCTAAGTCGTGGAAATTAGCAAAATCATTTGCGTGGTTCAAGAAATTTTCAAAGAATTTATTTTTCAAAGACCAACGCCTCTGATTCCCATTAACCAATCATTTTATTTATTCCTGTTGCCACTTCCGAAATTGTGGAAAAATTTATTTATCATTATTCAGTTGTCCCTTAGCATTCGAGCGAGAGTTCGACAAGAAGCCACTCTTACAATCGTCGTTTTATATCTTGCCCCATTCCTCTCCAGTTCCTAAACCATGAAGCCTGTTGTCCTCTTTGGCATCACTCTCGTGGTTCTTTCCTTGTCCGTGTGCAAAGGCGATGCACGTAAGTCTTTTCTCTGCTTACATAAGAGCAAAATATCCTATCAATCTTAAAAATCAATGACTAAACCAAACAACCTCTCTAAACCTAAATAACGCTATATTCTGTTCTCGCTGTTTCATCATCATCAATAATAATTTTCATGATAATTTCCATTTATAATCTAGCATTTAAAAAGAATATAGGCCTATGACTAGAATCCAAAATATATGCAAATTAAATTATTACATATCAAATTTCTTACTTTAATTTTATTCTTCAAAATAAGAGGTTTCTTATAACGTTTTCAGAATAAAAGCTGTCGATAAAGTACGCAGTCTTCTTCACGATGGGTTTGAATCAAAACATGATTTGGAAGATTTCAATTCTCCGTGTTTTCTCCTAAAATAGTTAAATTGCGTCCCTGTATTATTCAAATTTAAGGAGATAACAAAGTTAAACCTGATAAAATGTTAGTTTCAACTCTGAAGTTTATAGAAGACATTATATGCAATTGTATATTATGCCAAAAATTGCATAATAAAACTGTAGCCGACCCGTTGTCTTTACATAGAAAATATTTAAGAAAATCTTATATGACAGCCTGTTACCGACAGATCTTACTAACACTACCAGAAGCTAAAACAATCATTATTAGAATTTTTGTCAGTCCGCCTGTATGTTTGTCAAGGTATAGTTTAGTACACAAAACAAACAATAGATGACGCTACAAGCCAATTAAAACGCGCTATCTTTTGGTTGTATATGTTTCTTGGTGTCAATAAAGAATACAGTAGTACCCTTAATACGATCACGGTTAAGACTATTTTCCGCATAATATGCGCTTTTTGCCGATCCCTTAACTTCAGGTACTTTCTATGCACAATTTAACCCGTTCGATACGATCGTTTTCCCGCAAATTTCGCTCCTTCGCGGCGCTTTGTGTACGCGTTTGCGCTCGTTTACGCCATGGTGTCTCTCAATGACGCAGCAGACCATATGCTTCTCCAATTCTACGCGTCTCCATGTTCCTATCTTTAATGTGCCATCTTCAGTTCTTTGTTTTAATTCAGTATTGTTGCTTGCCAAAAAAAGTTCAAAATTAAAAAGTACAGCGCTCTCACTAGATGCTTATTTCAGGTAGGATATTATATATTTACATTTATAATGACAAAGTACGTGTTTAAATTATAATTACAATTTTTAATTATGTATAACAATGATTCTATGATATAGAATAATAAAAAATTAAAGAGTAACATGTATTTTGCATATTTTAGAGCTTCCCGCTTAAGACGTTTTCTTGCTTAATACGTTATTTTCGTACGGTTCCTACAGACTCATATTAAGTGGGTTCTGCTGTATTTGTATTGTATTCTCTTATGCAAAGATTATATTCAAGTACCTATTCATATACACCGAGTGCCCAAAAAATTAGAGACATCCCTTATTTGAAAGTAAAGCAATCCGAAAGTGACTAGAGTGACGCAGAGCTACTTATATAAGGAACGCTCAACTTCGGACGACGTAGTTATCACGAAGTTAATGTCAAAGTGGGTAAGACGAAAGATTTAAGTGAGTTTGAGAGAGGGATGATCGTCGGTGAAAGAAGAGCTGATGCCAGCATCTCTGAAACGACGACTCTTTTTTTTTTTTTTTTTCGCCCAACACTATCTCGGGTGTTTAGAGAGAGAGAGTGGCAATTAAGAAAAAAAAAACATTAAGCAATAAGGACTATTCTGGTCGAAAAAGGCTTGTGAACGAGAGAGGTGAAAGGCAAATATCACGCATAGTCCGCAGCAACAGAAGGCACAACACGACAAATTACAGCAATATAAAGGTTTGGGAGAAACCCCCTTAAATATGTTAACGTAACCAATCAAATATAAAGGAAATCAAACCTTTCTAACTTCGGTTTCCGTCTGTACACACTGAAGAGGAGGGCTTGGCTTTCGAAATGTACATACGTGTTTGTATTATTATTGTTTTATTATTTTACTATTGTTTGTTAATGTTAAATTATTTTATTGTGGAACAGTGGTTTCTTTTTTCTTGGTTAGCATATCATCTTGTCCACCTTTTTTTGCTTATTTACTTTAATACATCAAGGACACCTTTGGTATCACAGAACAATAGGAAAAGGCGCATGTTGTAAGCCCAGGAACGACATAATTGGTCACTTGCTTGAGGAGTGAAAAAAATAGCCTGGTACGATGAATCTCGTTTCCTGCTCCATCATGTAGATGGCACGATCAGGTTATGGCGCAAACAGCACGAGTGGTTCATGGACTCCTCCTGAAAAATGACAACTCTTCAGGCTGGTCGCGGGTGGAATTATGGTGCGAGGAAGGTTTTCCTGGAGTACACTGGGTCCTTTAATATCTGTGGACACAACTCTGAACAGTACAGCTTACCTCAACATCGTCGCCGATCACGCGCACTCTTCTATGGCTATGATGTTCCCTTCTGGAGAGCAGGATAATGCACCTTGCCACCATGCTCGATCGGTCTCAAATTGGTTTGAGGAACATCAATCAGAGTTTAGTCTGCTTCCATGGGCAGCTCATTTCCCTGACCTCAGTCCTATTGACCATTTGTGGGACGAAGTCGAAAGATCACTTCAAATCTTGGAAACTCTACCAACTAATCTGACCCAACTTAGAGCTGACCCAACATTCCTCAGCAACGGAGAACGCTACGTCCACAAATACCAGGTACGAGGTTTGTTCACGAATTTTTGCCTCCTGATGCGTAACTTTTTTTTATTATTTAAACGATTTTCAAAATTCTTTTTGTATCTGTTCGAGAAATCGCAATTTATCTCTAATGAAGAAACTATCGTTTTTCATTAAATCTCGTGGTGGATGGTAAATTTTTTTTATTATTCCAAAATATTATTTTTATTGATAATATGTACTTATATATAAATAATTCATTGTTGTGGCCCGTGGATCATTGTTGTCGTAATTTTTTTTTTGAACTAACGTGATGCGAGCTCTTACCCCGTGTGGCGATCTCCCCTCGCATCTAATTAACTCGGTCGCGAGATGTCATACTGTCTAATTGTTGATAAAAATTATTGCGTAATTAGTCTTCTTTTTGTATTCTAGAACATTCTACTTCTTCTCCTTGCGTCTGCCACTTCACTTCTCCTGTGCAGCCATGGTGCCCACTCACTTTGCCAGTATTTCGTCCTCGTTGCTCCAGCCTTGATTGTACCTTCGTAATTGCAATTGCGAGTTTGCCGACGTGGTCCCCACGTTTCATGCGTAGCAATGTTTATTCCGACCCGTCGTTCGTTTTTGCAGTCGCACCTTGTTTAGGCCTGGCCACGAAGCCTATTTCGTTCGGACGGTACAATCTCTGCTATCTTTCTCCATACCCGAATATTTCATCTGCAGAACCATGAATCTAGGCTGTTGAGTTAACTGTGCATCGCGAGATGCCATAGCTGTACTACCGCTGCGTTGAGTAATTTATTCATTTTATGTACTAATACTTATGCGAGACACTGTAAGTAATTAAATTTCTATTTTGATCGTGCATAATTTTCTTAAGTTCCTCTACCATTGTTAACCATGAGACACGCTTTGTGTTCTAATTTCTTTTTACTGTCAGTAACAAAATCTTTTATTTTTTACTATGCAAAGTGTTTGTTGACTCATTACTAGCCGTAAATCCACTATAACACCCGCCTCATCAGTATCTATTTGTCATCTATTTGGTATTCACTTTTCGACGTAGTTCCCATCCCTTTCCACGCATTGCGCTAACGCGTGACTAGTCGGGTGAGCCCGTCAGAGAGGAATTCTGGCGTTATTGTCGACACGAGGATTGAATGGTGTCTTTCACCTGGTTGTCAGAACGCAACTCATGTCCTTTAAGGTGCTCTTTCTTCTTTGGGAAATGGTGAAAGTCGCAAGGTACAAATTCTTTCATCTTTGAATTGCAGTTTTTCTTCGTTTTATTGTAGGTGCTGCAACGCCTCGTGTGTGACGATCGTGTGCGGGCGGGCGTTATCGTGCTGCAGAAGAAGATCCAAGGTTGCCATTCAATCCTGGTCTCGACAACAACCTCGGAATTCTTCTCCGACGGGTTCACCCGACTAGTCACGCGTTGGCGCAATGCGTGAAAAGGAATGGAGACTATGTCGAAACGTGAATAGTGTAAGTATCAAATACAAAAAAAGAATTTTGAAAATCGGTTAAAAGATAAAATAGTTACGATTTTACCAGGAGGCAAAAATTCTTCAACAACCCTCGTACTAGAGATGGGCGATCCCGTGAAAAACGGAATCGATTCTGAAAAGGTGACATTAATCGATTAACAAATCGATTCCTGGAAAGTGACATTAATCGATTAGTACCATTGACATCAACGTAATCTAGAGAATCGAATTTCGACACAGCTGGAATCCAGAATCTATTCGGAATTGATTCCACTCAGGAATCGAGTAATCGATTTTCGGAATCGGGAATCCCCCACCACTACCTCGTACATTACTGAACATCTACTGTCTGTGTAAGTTACACATAGAAAATGATACAAATAAACGGAACGGAATAATGAAAACTGAATCTTGCGGGTTCTTCTTCGTAAACACGCTGTGGAACGTGGTGGAGCCTTGCCGTAAATGAAAAATTTGGAAATGTACTAGCCAAATGATGAAAACAATATGAACGGACAGATAGAGGAGACCGACGTTACACTCCAGTACAGGTCGTGGAGACAAACACTGAATCCTTAAGATGTACTATTAGATATACTATATGATAAAAGAAAAATAAAGAATGGTTTCAATAACACAATAGCAAATAATCCCTTAACGGTATCACACACACACAGTAGTACCAATAAAGTTTTTTACAATAGGTTTCTTTTTAACAGCTAAAGAATCCACACAGTACTTCCTTGAACTCACCAAGGAAAAATACCAGTAGCTTTTTCTTTAATTTTTAGAGAATTGAGCTCGGGAAATATACCAGTAAATTCTTCATAGTTAATTTGTTGAATAATGCTCTATGAATTGGTTCTATAAGTTATTGAAATCAGATGAGTGGAGGCTTTCGTGATAACCATTCAGTTGTAGATTAAAAGATATTTGACAGTGGATTTTAAATGTTGCGTTTGAAACGTCTGACAAATCGTCTGAGACTGTTAATACTTCTTAATCCAAACTTTTACGTTCTTTCAAAGTCAGAATGTTTCGGTTCAAAATGTTTCAGATCTTCTCCTGAGTTTGACTTGAACTATTTATCATAGGCACTTTATCACAACTTTTTAATTAGGTTTATGAGAAACTAGCTGTTGCCCGCGACTTCAACCGCGTTAAAGTCGAAATAGATAAAATCGCCTGCGAGTATAGATTTCTTATTTCCAGAGATTTCGTGATGAGTCAGTGAGGGGCATTTCCCTTTTATATTAAGACACTGCCCCAAATAAATCGAGATCAGGAAGGAAAAATTAAATTACGACTATATTTGATGGTTGCTTAGAATTAATGTGAAGGCCAAAAATTTATGAAAAAGTTTCAGTATTGGCCTACCAGTCTCTAAGAGAGAAGGCTTATGTGTTCACTTCAGAAATTCAATTTTTTTGCCGAAATCGACTTAAAAACTCATAATTCGAAAAGATATGTTGAATTTTTGAAAAAAAAACATTTCCGTCTGTACGTATGTACGTATTTACGTTTGTATATGACCAATTTTGTGAAGCTAACTCCTATGAAACGGTAAATACCAAAACCAAATAAAAATTATACATTCTGAGAGGGTACTTTAAATTGTGCCTTAGCTTATATTTTATGTCAATTGAGCAAACCTTTTTCAAGAATTTAATTTTTTTGAAACCAGCGAACCGAACTCAATAAACTCGACATGTACGTACTCCTCTCATTAAGGCAAATTTTATACATGACTTGTTTGACTGTGATGAGCAGTTTTGGAGTTACTATCTCCTCCCCCCCCCCCTCGTCAATGTTTTTTGCTTTTTTAAAGTAATTCTCACTTGCAGGGATCCTAAAACTGCATTGACGCATTTTTTATGGAAATGGGCTAAGCCTTTTTAGAGAAATTATTTTTGTTTTGGTAAGAATGAAGAAATGGCAGAAGCATTCATTTCATCACTCCAAACACAATGTAAACGACATTAACAGCTTTTCCTCTTATTGAAAATCACAATTTTCTTTTTTGAATCCTTATTCCGCCATACCAATTTATTTGTTTTTACGTTCGTTGTTTTACCTTCGGGAGCCAAAATAAATACACTGGTGACGCGAGAGCAAGCGACATACTGTTGTCAATACAAAGTTTGTTGTATTCGAAGAACTCGAAATATAGTCCGCTCACGCAGTACTAGACATATGTATCTTGGCGACATCTGTTGGCAATTATTCTCCTTATATATAGATTCGTAAGGAACAAAACCACAGTGCGATTTACTCGTTACGACATCTGTTGACATTAAATTTTTGCTGGAACCAGTTTTGTTTTTTCCCGTGAAAAACAGTAACCTATATGTTGTTTCAGGTACTACATAACCTTCACGGCAAATTTCAACTAAATCCTTTCAGTAGTTTTGGCACCAACCTCTAACATATAAACAGATACAGACGAAAATCCTAAAACTATTGTTTGGGCTTCTGTATCGTTTATAACCACACAAAAAAAACAATTGCATAAATAAAAATATTTAATGAATTTTCAATTTGATGAAATTTAACTTACAAATAATAGTCAGAATAACGTTTTCAAATGTGGTCGAGTGAGAAGCCATGATTAATTGCAGTCATCCACGACGTGAGGTATCGTAAAGGGAAACGGGCTTCTATGCTGATTTGATGCGTTGTAAAGTCCGTTCGAGATCCTGGGCTTCTGGGTACCACTACTTCCTTGAGCGGCGACCCTCCTGGGTTTGGATGAACAATGGACGTCACTACGACAAAGAAATGACAAAATGTTAACCTTTAGCCGAGCAAAGTCTAATTCATTCACGGAAAGAAACACTGTTCGAAAAGTTCAAACCAGTGAGGGAGATTAAAGTGGCCCACTTAGATTGCTAAGCCTTTAAACTAAACTTAATTAAATACGAATGACAGTACCCCTTAACGGAGACAAGACAGCCAAGCGCGGCTCGCAGCATGAGATCTCCGCGTGGCTCGCGCTTGCAACGTCGTGGTCGTCCGCTGTCGGGCTGGGTGTGACGCTAGCAGTCGTCAAACTGAGGTACGGTGTCGTGTCGGGAAATGGCGCTTCTCCTACCGTATCTTGGTGGACAGCTGGGCTGAAGTCGGGCCTTGAATTTCGGTTGATTGGATCACTACCCGTGGCTGAATCATGCCACTCAGTTACGTGGCTATTCGACGTGAGCGGGTTGGTAAGTTCGTCGCTGCTCCATTGTCTGGCCTTGAGATTCGCTTTCGCGCCGGCTAAATCGTCAGCCGGGTCCTTAGCTCGATCCTCTCGTTTAATCCAGAGTTGACGGGTTCGGCTACCACTCCTAGCACTCGAAAACCCTTCCGTCGTATAATAATCCAATGGGGCTCTTGGCGAGGTATGAGAGTCTCTCGTCTTGGCACAAATGGACGAGATAAATTATCAATACTCGAATTAGAGAAAGTTCTTGCTTTGTCACTTGCCTGGCGATTTCGTCTGGCGAGCTTGTTTCTATACGTCCCGGGAACGATCCTAGTTCCCACTATTAAAGGCGTTCTATCCACTTTACAGTATGGCAATCGCACTCGCTTGGGCGAGCCGAAGGTCGCGCTTGTAGAACTCGATGCCTCGCCTCTTCGGATCGCCTTCCTTGGTGAAGTCTTTCCTTCTTCTGCTCGCTATCGAATTTAGCACCTCTCTGCCTATCCAGCCTTCGCCCCGGCTTTTTATTCTCGCTCCTTATGAGCTCATTTTGCATATTTTTTTCTTTAGCCAATAAACGGGCTGGCTCACCTTTCTCGATTCTTCGGCGTCTTCGATTGCTTTCTCTGGGTGGCGGGCAGTTAAATTTCTTCTTTTTCTTTTTTCTCTGCTCTCCTTCTTCTCTCCCTTTTCCTTCCTGACGCGTCGGATCGCCGCATTCTTTTATCTTCTTCCTCGCTTCAATTCGCTTTTATGTCCCAGAATTAGAACATAACATTTGCATCCAAAGCTTCTTAGGTTCTTGGCATCTATTTTTTTTCCAAACCATAATTTTGCAGAACTTTTACCTTTTACTGAACTTGTTCCTGTTCGATTTAATGTAAACACCGCATAATTTACAGCTTCAGTCCCTAGATTTTCACGTAAATCTCGTGCATGTATTGCAGATTGAGCAGCTTCAACGACAGTTCGTATTTCTCTTTCAGTACGACCATTCTTCTGCGGTGAATGGACACTTGATTTCGAATTAAAAAATTTTTAACAAAAAAAATTAAACCGACGAAAAAAGTAACTGAAAAGCAACAAATAAAATACGATAAATCTTTTTAATATTAATAATGATTAATAAGTAAATTTCTAAACTAATGTAAGTACCTAACTAATTTTGTGCCGCTGCCAAACTAACAATCATAATCGGTGGCGCCTTTGATTATTTCTTTAGTTATTTAATGATCTTGTTGATTTGACTGTTTGGCGGCGACGATAATAATTAGTTACTTAATTAGTTATTTACATTAGTTTAGGAACTTAGTTATTAAAAGAAAAATTGCTAAAATGTGTTGTCATCAAAGGAACAAACCTGTATTTGAAATTTGGAAATTTTTAAAAGCAAATGGAAAAGCGGAAGTGCTTCAAATTTCGACTGAAAGGTTCCGTACCATCTCACAAGATCCAAGAGCGAACTAATATAAGCGTGGTAACAAACGAAAAAGGTTTATTTAATGTGTGACGTTACAGTGTAGGAGTCACGTGTGTCTGATGGCAGGACTATATATATATAGAAAATTGTATAATAGAAAATTAAAATTTGTTATTATAAACTTTTTTTTATTATTATTAGTGCGTAGTCTTATAGTAAGTGTGTTCGTTGTATAAGTGGTATTGTTTGTAGTGCGTTAAGTTGTTTTGTTTATATTGTCGTTGAGATATATATATATGCTGTGAACGATCGTTAATAGTCCTCTGTTGGAGCTACATTGTTAATGTATCTTCCGAGAATGTAGCTCAGCTTCCAGCGGAGGATTGTTGCGATCGTTTTCGGCGAATTTGAAGAACGTGTTTTGCGGTTTTTTGTTGTGAAAGAGAGATATTCTTTTAGTCATCATTAAAAAGGAAGGCTAACAAGTAATGAGAGATGCCCTTTGCCTTTGATGTTGGAGACGTTCAAATACAGGAAACGACAAAAATGTAACGGACATTGTGGTTGTTCAAGTAACAGTCTATCCCACGGAATCAATTTTGAAAATAAGACCACATAATTATGGAATTCGATGCTCAATAACGCCTACAAGTCTGTCAACAACAGGGACGTAATAAAGAGGAAAGCAACAAGTAAAATGTCGTTGAAAGTATAAACTGTTTTATTGTTCATATTATTATTATACTTTTCTCTTAATTTGGTTATTCGTCCGGCACTGATTGTACGAGCGAGGCAAGAAGCGGACCATAATTCCTGATGGAACCTGTGCAGTACGACCAGTATTGAAGATACAGAACGTTCGAATCCAATGACGAAATTGAGAGCGACAGGCGTGGGATATGGTAAATCAGCGTGATTACAGAGTAATATGAAGTTCCCGGGTGAGTGCGTTATGATGTTTGTTTGTGTAAAGGCCACAGATGCACTCCCAAACTTTACAATTATCTATGATTGACGATTTTTCCTCAGAGTTACGGCTACATTGTATGGGATATATGGAGACACTCGCGGACCTGATTTTGGTGTTCAAAGCTCTTCAATTATTGTGAATTAGCAACTGTTTAAGAAATAACTTAATTGATAATTTTATTTATTCTTATTAAGCACCTAGTCATCTCAATTGGGACTCCGCAAGAATTTGGTTATGGGTATCGTGATTGGTATGACTAGCAAGCTTGACTGATGCTACAGTAATGCACGGAACGCATATGACTATAATTTTTAAATTAGTAGCGCGCTCCATAATTGAGTTTTTTTTTTTGTAGGGGCATCTACACTTACCAGGAGGGGTCACTATTCTTCCCCCCTTTCTTGATATATAAAGGAGGGGCATTGCGCTGGTAGGCGCAAATGAATGGAGTATTTGATTCGGAAGTGTAGGTCTCCTTAGAGCGGTGGTCAAGCAAGCACAGTCACTATAACTGTAATTACCCGCAACGGCAGAGTCCCTTTTATTAAGGCTAGAGTGCCGGTTGTATAAATTAATTACATTAACAGGCCTTGTCCTTGAGTTTAATTTTTAACTAGAAACATGATATATGGGGCCCCTTAGTGATAAAATAACATGTATTAGTACAATGTATATTTGTTATGGAATGGTTATATAATTAGGTG
>JAHWFO010111383.1:184751-215530 GCA_023313115.1 Rhysida immarginata | reverse complement strand
TTGAATGCTATAATATTCCATTTTCATTTTGGGAACTGGAAGCAGCCTTAAAGAGATCACAGGAATCTAGCCCAGGGTCAGACAATATTACATATACGTTACTGAATCATCTTCCATGCAAAATCCTTAGATGCATACTACATTTGCTTAACTGTATTTGGGAGACGTCTTATATCCCTGTATCATGGAAGAATGCCGTCATTATACCAATCCCGAAACCCAATAAAGATCTAACTTCGGCTCTCAATTATAGGCCACTAGCATTGACGAGTTGTTTATGTAATCTCTTGGAAAGAATGGTCTATGTGCGATTAATGTGGTATCTGGAAAAATATAATATTTTTTCTAACCATCAGTGCGGGTTTCGTAGAGGTCGTACTACATTAGATCATCTTGTACGTCTTGAAAATGAAATTCGTATCTCGCAAGCGCGTAAACAACATCTGGTGGCTGTGTTTTTCGATTTGGAAAAAGCTTATGATACGACTTGGCGATATGGCATTCTTAAACAGTTACATAGAATAGGACTTAAAGGAAAATTACCAAATGGACTTTTAGAGTCCGTATAGGCTCATCATTATCGAATTCTTTCATTCAGGAAAATGGTGTTCCCCAAGGAAGCGTTTTGAGCCCTCTTTTATTCCTTATTGCAGTAAACGAGGCTTGCACACAAATCCCCAGTACGGTAATGCACTCCATGTTTGTGGATGATCTTACAGTTTACTGTAGAGCGTCTTCGATGGCAATGATTGAAAGGCAACTGCAACTCGCCATTAATAGTATGTACGCTTGGAGTTCAAAAAACGGCCTCCGTTTTTCTCCAAAGAAAACTGTGCTAGTACATTTCTGTCGATTACGGAGGCTTCATCAAGAACCGGATTTAAAACTCAACGGAATACCTCTACCAATTGTGGAGACTCAAATTCTTGGGACTTACTTTTGACAAGAAACTATCATGGCTTCCACATATAAAAATTTTAAGAATGAAATGTCTACAGGCGATAAATATATTAAAAACCCTATCTACGACCAAATGGGGTGCTGATAGAAATATACTTCTCTTACTCTGCTTTATTTATTCCTCTGCAGCTGTTACTAGCTTGAAGACATTAGATGTAGTACATAATTTGGGAATCAGGGTGGCAATTGGAGCTTTTCGTACAAGTCCTGTAAGTAGCTTGTATGTGGAGGCCAACGAACCACCTCTGCGGTTACGAAGTTCGCGTCTATTCTTACAATATGCTACGAGGATTTATTGTCAGCCGCGTCATCTTGTTTTTGAAAGCTTATTTAGCCCAACAACAGCAGCAAATTTATCTGGCCACAACGCTCGGCCTGTTCAGGACGTTAGTAACCGGGTACGAGGACTATTAGACAAGATGAATATCTCTTTACCTCAGATGTTTACACGTGCTGTTAGCGATATTCCACCGTGGCAAGTTCCGTTTCCGCGGGTTAAATGTGACTTATTTTCAGGGAAAAAAGCTGCATTAATAAGTGAGGAGGTACATGCAATTTTTTGCGATTTCCTCCACCAGGAACCCAACAATATTGCTGTATATACTGACGGTTCAAAAATTGATAAAGGAGTTGGATGTGCTATCCTTGTTTATGAATACTTAAGGTCATATCATTTACCAGATGAATATTCTATTCACTCTGCAGAACTTTTGGCAATTTTGGTTTTATTTGAATATGAATGCTATTCTTTTTACAGACTCATTAAGTGCCATACAGACTATATATCAATATAATCCATAAAATTACTTCACGCAAAAAATACAGGAAAATCTATTCCACTTGGAATTACTTAATACACATATTCTGTTTTGTTGGATTCCTAGCCATTTGGGAATCCGAGGGAATGAAATAGTGGATACAGCTGCAAAAGATGCTATATCTTCTCTTCCAAAGATTTCCTTTAAATCTATACCAGAACATATCTATCTGTTGATAAAAGGAAAACTTTTTCGTGATTGGCAGGTAGATTGGACAGCTGCTATTTCTAATAAGTTGCAAGAAGTAAAACCTAAAATTGGTTCATGGATTACATCATTAAGCGCCTTTAGGCGTGAGGAGGTAGATTTGGCTCGCCTCCGGATTGGACACAGCCGTATGACTCATCAATACCTATTAAAAAGGGAGAATAAACCCATATGTTCATGTGGAACAGAGCTTTCCATTAAACATATACTGATAGAATGTAAAAAATACCAACAATTACGGCAGGTTTTAGGAATTAACGGCACTTTAACGGACATACTTGGAGATTCCCAGTTAAATGTCAAAAGAGTGTTTTTATTTCTTAAAAAAGCTCGTCTTTTTAAATGTATATAATAAATATATGAGAATATTACGCAAACTTGGATATATGAAGGTTTTAAGGAATTTAGTGTTTGATCTTGTAATTTTAATTGTATATATCAGCTTTTATTCCCTTTTAAATTTTTACCTCAGATTGATTTTAAGTATTTATTATGTATTTAAGGTTTTAAATTTTTAGCTCTTGATGTAATATAGGACTTTTTAATTGAAAACTATGTAATTTTATCTAGCATAGGGCGCAAATGACCTCGTAGTTGATGTGCCCATAATACCAACCAACCAACCAATCATTAGCAAGAAAACGAGACCAACGAGAGACAGCACGGCCTTCTAGAAACAACCAGGCCTGAACATGATGTCAATAAGGTATTGTTAAAACAAAGATATAAGCAAGTAAATCAAAAACAAAAGAACAATCGTGAACAGAGATCGAGCCGTAGACTGCCTAGAAATCCGAAGTTCTTGGAGGTAAAATTGGAAAGTGGGGATTCCTTTAGGACCATTTCCCCCTTTTTAATTGCAAAGGAGTTAAAGCGGATTGTTGGGGATACCAAGAACACAAAGAGACTTTACAACCGCCAACTACTTATTGAAGTCGTTAAGGATAAGCAAGCGACCAACTTGTTATCCTTAATAAGGTTCGCTGGGAAACTCGTTTCCGTGTTTCCCCATGCAACCTTAAACTATAAGAAGGGCGTATTCACGTGTCAAGACCTGGAAGGAATAGAGGATGAGGAAATCCTTGCCGAATTGGAGAATCAATTTATTGTGGACATTCGCCGGATTGCTCCAAAACGGAATGGTGTTCCTCATCCTACCAACTCTTTTATTGTGACATTCGAGGGATCAGTTTTGCCTGAGACCTTATATGTCGGATACCTTCACTGTCACGTGAGACCTTTTATTCCCAACCCGTTGCGATGCTTTCAGTGTCAGAAGTTTTGACACACAAGAACTAACTGCCATTTTAATGCAGTGTGTTTTAAGTGCGGATTACCTGGGCATGAGATGGAATCTTGTTCAAATCAGCCCTGGTGTGCAATTGTAAGGGACCCCACTCCGCCCTTTCAAGAGACTGCCCTAGGTGGCAGAAGGAAAAGAAGATCCAAGAGGTTCGCGTCCTTGGGGGTTTATCTTTTCCAGATGCACGTAGGCAAGCTGAGTTGAACGAAGCTCGTAACTATGATTCTGTGATCGTACCTCTGTTAAATTTGTTGGGACTATGACTGAATTGAGCATTGAAGATTTTGAAGAACCTCTCTTAATACAGAACCATCTACTAGTAATAGACAGAATAAGAATTTGGTTACGCCTCCAAGAACCCCTCCAAAGACAACGGACAAGGAAGATGGTAAGAAACGCTCGTCAGAGGTATCCCCTTCATCTGATGTATCTAAAAAACGTGTAGTGGACACAACACCAAATTCCCCAATTTTGGGGGGAAACTCGGATTTTTCCTTAAACCTCCAGGTGTCCTCCATTGATTTTTCCAGGGAGTTTAGACCTACTTCTTAAATTATCTGTCATGGCCCTATTACATTTTACCTTTTCGGCCAAGGAGCTTTCTTATTCTACAGACATTTCTACTACTACTTAATTTACATACACTGCTCAAAACAATTAAAGGAACACTTGTAGAATCCCCTACAGAGGGCGTAAATAATACTTTTTAGCAATTTCATCTTCTGCAACATGAAACCTACTATCTCCCTCATAGGAAATGGTTGAAGCCAACACATTTTGCTGCCAGATGTTCTGAGAAATTTGCATAGCAATATAACCCCCCGGAAAACAAAGTGGTTACATGCCAGTACACTCTTTGCTTAGAGATAACAGTCGAACATTAGAAGGTGCAGGCATTCCTGGAACGTTGTTGTTAGTGCTCTGACATGCCACAAAGGCATCTTGAAGCAGTAGAAGCTGCGAGAGCCGTAACATTGCTCCAAACGGGGCAATCATTTCGGACTGTGGCAAATGCCCTCAATATGTCCTCTTCTGTCATTTTCCGATTGTGGACACGATTCCAGGCGAATGGCTAGTATACACGAAGAGCTTGGCAAGGTCGCCGACGCTCAACAACCGCCAATCAAGATCGTTATGTGCGGACTTGTGCCCTGCGCCGAAGAACCTCAACGGCCAGAGACCTGAGAAATGACCTGCAGATGGCAACTGGGGTAGCTGTTTCAGATCAAACAATCCGGAACAGATTATGTGAAGTTGGCTTGAGAGCGAGACGACCAAATCGAGTGCCTAGGCTAACCCGCCAGCACATACAGGCGCGACTAGAGTTTGCACATCAACATGTCACTGGCGTTCTGTTCTCTTCACAGACGAGTCAAGATTCCGCCTGACCCGTTGTGATGGCTGTCTACGTGTCTGGAGACGACGTGGTGAGCGAAACACCGACGCAACAGCTTGTGAGACTGACCGAATGGGATGTTGTTCCATTATGGTTTGGGCTGGCATCTCAATAGACCATCGAACGGATCTTGTGGTCGTCCGTGGGAGAATGACCGCTGACGTTTACATTCGTGACATTCTGGAAGAACATGTGATTGTTGCTGCACATGGCATGGGGCCTGGATACCTTCTGATGCAGGATACTGCTCGTCCACACACTGCAGCTGTGACTCAAGACTTCCTACAGATGCATGGCATTCAGACCATGAGGTGGCCTGCAATGAGTCCAGACCTAAATCCCCTTGAACATCTTTGGGACATGCTTGACAGACGAATTCGACACCGCCCTTCATCTCCAGAAACACTGCAACAGCTCATCCAGGCACTTACTGAGTAACGGGACCGGCTTCCCCAAGATCATATCCGTCGACTGATACGGAGCATGCCTCGAAGGTGCATGGAGGTTACTGCAGCCTATGGCAGGCATACACATTACTGAGTGTTGCAAAAACTGATCCCTGGAAGAAACAGGGCATTCTCCTCACAACGTCCACAGGACATTTCACTTTATTTTAGGCAGGGGTCCTGTAGTTTCCTGTTTTTTCTTTATGTTTCTTCACCAGTTGTTTCAATAATGCATTCTATTGTTAAATAAACCGTCTTTTAATGATCACATACAGCAATTTTGTCCATATTATTCGTAGTTGCTTGTGCACGCTGCTTAATAGAAGTGTTCCTTTAAATGTTTTGAGCAGTGTACAATGCGTATATTACAATGGAATATCAGAGGTTTTTTTCCCTCGTCTCGAAGATCTAAAGCTCCTTGTTAATAAATATGAAATTCCCATTATGGCCTTGCAAGAGAATTTTTTATTGCCAGCTCAGTCTCCAAGGTTACATGATTTTGATATTATCCGTAAAGATAATATATCTGGTGAGGGATAGCCATTTTAAATAACAGGAAACTTCCCTACAATATTATTTCGCTTGCCTCCCCTTTGCAATCGATAGCAGCAAAAATTCTCATAGGGAAAAATTTTTATTTGACGGTATGTTCGATATATCTTCCACCCGAGGAGAAACTAGAAATGAAGAGTTTAAGCTCTCTAATTAAACAACTACCTTCTCCCTTTTTACTTTTAGGTGACTTTAATGGACACAGTCCTATTTGGGGCTCGCGTTACATCTCTAACAGAGGGCGTATAATTGAAAACATTATCCAAGAATTCAATATCAATTTACTTAACGAACCTGTACCCACGTATTTACACTTAAGCAATGGCACTCTCTCTAATCTGGATCTGTCCTTATCATCTACTACTATCACGGCCCAATGTCAATAATCGATTTGTTCAGATTTACACAGCAGTGATCATTACCCAATATACATCGACATTTACACGTCTTTTAGACCCAGATGGAATATAGCCAAAGCAGACTGGACACCTTTCCAATCCTTTTTAAATTTTGAAACCAATGTAAAACCTGAATCTATTGATGCAGCTACTGAATTTTTTACTTCTCAAGTTCTTCAAGCAGCTGAAATTTCCATTCCTAAAATAAGAAGTTCCTCCTCAAAGATCCCAATGCCTTGGTGGAATCAAGACTGTGCCCTGGCGGAATCAAGACTGTGCCCTGGCTATCCAAGAACGCAAAAAAGCCTTACGCATATTTAATTCGCAACCAACACAGGCGAATTTAATCTCGTACAAACAAAAAAGAGCCAGATGCTGTCGAATTATTTCAGAAAGCAAGAAACTCTCGTGGAGACACTACATCTCCACAATAAATACAAATACTTATCCTTCAGCCATATGGAGGAAAATTAGGAAACTTAATAGGAAACCTAATTCTCAAAAATTTCCCTTACTAAAGTACAATGGAAATTTTAAATGCAAATATCTTTGGCTCATTCTTTTCCTCTTCTTTTCAGCCCTAGTCCTTTCAGCGACAGAAAAACTTAAGGGAATCTTATTCTTTAAACTTTAACTCGTAGAAATTAGAACATTACAATTCTCCATTTGATAAACAAGAAGTTTTATCTGCGCTTAATTCCACACATATTTCAGCTCCAGGTGCTGATATGATCATATACCCCTTCCTTAAACATTTGCCACAAAAAGGATTGGATTACCTCCTTTCACTATATAATGTCATCTGGGAATCTGCTTCTATCCCTCAGATTTGGAGAGAAGCCATTATAGTCCCAATATCTAAACCAAGGAAAGATCCAACCCTCCCATCTAGTTATCGCCCAATAGCTTTAACCAGCTGTATTTGTAAACTTTTAGAAAAAATGGTTTTAGTTCGATTAGTTTGGTTCTTAGAATCTAATAACCTTATTTCAAATTATCAAAGTGTTTTCCGCTATTCCAGATCCACCCACATTAGACCAACTAGTACGTTTAGAACATGAAATTCATTTGGCTCAAAAATTAAAACATCATATGGTAACAATATTTTTTGACTTGAAAAGGGCTGAGAGGTAGAGTAAAGGTGGGTAAGTTTGCCAGTCATGTAAATTGGCTGCATTACGTATTTTTTTTTAATTTTAATTTTTAAAGCTTTCGAAAAAGCAGTAAAGGAAAAGGATGATTCTACCTGGAGATTCAAAAATTATACGACTATGGTCTAAGAGGCAATCTCTCACGATTCATAAAAAATTTCATGGATGATAGATTTTTCAGGGTCCGAGTGGGTTCATCCTTTTCGCAATACTTTATCCAGGAAAATGGAGTCCCCCAAGGCAGCATACTAAACCCAATGCTTATTCTGATAACAGTTAACGATGCCACTTCCCACATTCCCCTTTCGCTATCTATCTCATTGTACGTTGACGACATTGCCATCTATTATCGAGCCCCCTCAATGCTGTTTGTTGAACGCCAACTGCAAATAGCAGTGAAAAATTTGCAAAGATGGAGTGAAAGTGTCGGCTTCAAGTTTTCCACTCAGAAGACGGTAGCTGTTCACTTCTGCCGTATAAGAGGATTACATCCAGATTCGGTTTTACTCCTCCAAAATTCTCCTATTCCAATAGTGCCTTCATATAAATTCCTTGGACTTACTTTTGATAATAAACGCACATGGACCCAACACATCCGAAACCTAAATTCAAATGTTTACGTGAGATGAACATACTCCGCTCAATTTCCTCAACAAAATGGTGAGCTGATAGACATGCTTTATTAAATCTCTACAGAGCCTTAATAAGATCCAAGCTCGATTATGGTTGTTTCATATACGCAACAGCATCTCCCAGTGTATTGAGGTTACTTGATCCTGTCCATAACTTAGGGATCAGAATCGCCACTGGAGCCTACCGAACTAGTCCCACAGATAGTTTATATGTTGAAGCATTTGAACCACCTCTCGAAATTAGAAGAGCCAAGCTTCTTCGCCATTATGCTTCCAAGATTTGGGATCAAACACAACATCCAGCACACCATTGTCTTTTTAAAAAGATTCCCAATGGCTACATAAACGGGACACGTAGTATAAATAGAAATTTACAATCGTTAATGGAGTACCTAGACATTAAATTCCCTCCCATGCTTAATAGAGGTACACGAAATCCTCTCCCATGGCGTATTCCACTTCCTGAATTTATTTTTAAGCTTTGACCGGGGAAAAAATCCTCCTTTCTACCTGAAGAAGTTCACTTCCTTTATCGTGGATTTTTAGATAAATACTCCGACCGGATCCCTATTTTTACAGACGGGTCCAAAACTGACAATGGAGTAGGTTGTGCATTTTCGGTAAATAGCCTTGAACATTCACTGCTTTTACCTGATCATTTTTCTGTTCATTCGGCTGAATTAATGGCCATAGCGAAGGCTCTAGAACATTGCCTTTCCTTTCCTAATACTAAATTCGTAATTTTCTGTGGTTCTCAGAGTGCACTTCATTCTATTATTCAATTTAACACCCGTAATCTTTTTGCCCAAAGAATTCAAGAATACCTATATCATCTAGAAACTTTAATTTCTAAATTATGTTTTGCTGGATCCCTAGCCAGATGAGAATATTCCAAAATGAACTTGCTGATAAGGCAGCTAAAAATGCAATATCCAATCTGCAAATTACAACATTTAAGTCTATTCCAGAACACTTATATCCCCTGATTTATAAACGACTTTTACAATATTGGCAGTCAATTTGGTCTTTAAATTTAACAAATAAGCTAAGGGAAATAAAACCACTCATTAGCCCATGGAAATCCTCCTTTAGTCGTATCAGGCGTGAAGAAGTAGTTCTAGCCAGATTACGTATAGTCATAGTAGACTCACCCATAGTTTCCCATAGTGGTGCTAAAGAATGAACTCTGCTTAGCATCAAACAGGTTTTGATAGAAATCGAGAGAGGCGGGCTTGTCAAGGTTCGGGAGTGGCCAGAGGTGCAATGCAATGAAAATAACAAGCATAAACTTAATAAAGAAAACTCTTTAATACTCAACTCAATAGACAAATCATAAATACATAATGAGGTAATAAACTCAGTACAACGACTGCATCATCGATGACGAATGGCGTTACCCGTCAGAAGCCAGATCAACGTCAAAGACGACGTCGTACGGTTCCTTTAGAAAAGCACTTATGCGTGGGAGGGGGAACTACCAAAACCCTCTCGGGTGACAAACATTGGCCCGGATTTGCGCCACCAGACAACGGGTATCCTGCACGCTGGCCTAGGCGTGAGCCTTAGACGCGCCGGTGATAATGCAAGGAACCCACACCACGAGTCAGTTTATGCGGCTCTTCCAAAATTAGCAGCCCTACATGCAACACTCGTGGCAAACGGGTACGCCCCTCTTTATAAAAACTCAATCAAGCTATTGCTAATGAACTTAACACTATAAAAGGAAAGCAACTACAACTACTCTTCTCATATCACAAACGGATCAAACACAAGAGCGTTAGTTTTACAGAGCCTGCTTTATGGTGCCCCCACACGCGCTTGCAAAGAAACGGATCTCGCCGGCACAGCTCAGCTGAGAGACAAGTTCTCTGGTCCCATCACCACTACACTTCAATGTTCAAACGTCAAACACTAATTCTCCCTTCGCCGCGTCAAAATACGTTCAAAACATTCACCATCCGATGTTTTCTAAATGCTTTGGCTTTTACCCGTCCATCAGTCCCACCAGGCTTAGCAGGCCTTCGGAGGCCCAGCCGCGGCAGCGTTCAGAATTCACGTCGAGTCGGAATCGAAGGGCGTCAAAACGAACACGCATATTAAAAAAACTCTCAAAAACTAATTAAACAAACTAAAATTATACAGAAGCATGGTTCCGGAGGATGCTTTAGACCTAGGCATTAATTGAAATTGCCATCTCGTTTTCAGCGTGTAAAACACGCTTGATTGAACACACTACCAGTGTTTTTTTTTCGCAGCTTTTTGCATACGCTCCAGCGAGCTCTCGCTCCGGCTTTTCTAACAACACGGAACTGAACACATCAACAACAAAAAAATTCCTCCGTAACCAAAACAACCAAGATTACAACAATACTCTATCTGGAGGCTGACACTGTCTTCTCGGAAAAGAAAATCTCCGAGAAAACAATGTCATCTCCTACAAACGCGATCTCTGTTGCAGCGAACGTATCGTTACAACAGTGATCGTCTCAAAGAAATAAACAACAACAACAACAATAAACACGACATCGTAATAAGCGGCGTGCCGTTTTAAAAATAAATAATAACAACTAGCTTAACTTGATATTTCATCGCAACACAATATTTAAAGTAAAATGAAAATAACAAACCACACAACAAAACAGGAATAGCAAGGAGGCTATGCAATCCTTCCACCGGGCTATATGCTAATAACCGACATGGAATATCACAATACCATTAGGACACGGTGCTACTAAACCATTTCCCATTATCATTATTTACGCCTTACATTCATTCACGAGAGAGCCTTGCACGCGTGCCACTAGACCAATATCTGCTAACTAATTACTCTTATACAGGGTGTTTCAAAATTATGTACAATAAATTTAGTGACATATTCTTCAGGTCAAAAGAAGACGAAAATGTTCTATAGCACTTAGTCTGGAAACGATTTATTTACGCGATACAGCCAACTAAACCCGTGGCTCCAAATTACAGGAATTGTTCAAAGTGCCCGCCACCAGCTCGCACGCACGCTTCGGCTCGTTGCATGAGCGACCGTCTGATGTCATGGAAGAGTTCGTCGCCAGCATTACGAACGGTTTGGCATGCATTTTCAATTCGTTGTCGCAGATCCATAATGTTAGGAACTTCTATGCTGTAGATGAACGTTTTCACATGACCCCACAGAAAAAAGTCCAAGGGATTAAGGTCGGGTGATCTTGCAGGCCAGGCTACCGGTCCACCTCGACCTATCCACCGATTCGTGTATGCAGCATTAAGGTGTGCTCGCACAACATGGCTGAAATGTGCTGGAGCGCCATCATGCATGAACCACATGTTAGATCTTATCAAAAGAGGAACATCTTCCAGTAATTTTGGCAATGCATTCTGCAGAAACAAAAGATACGTTCGCCCAGTCAATCGTGGCAGCAACACATAAGGGCCAATTAAGTTATTTCCGACAATTCCACACCAAATGTTCACGGAGAAACGCTCTTGATGCGCTCGAGCTCTGGTAACATGTGGGTTAGCATCTGCTCAATGGTGCTGGTTGTGAGAATTTACGATTCCTGTCCGGGTGAAGGTTGCTTCGTCCGTGAAAAGTATCTGGCTGAGACAACTAGGGTCTGCAGCATGACGACGTTGTATCCATTGGCAAAATCGTTGTCGGTGTGGATAGTCCGTTGGATTCAGTGCCTGAACCAGTTGCAGGTGGTATGGATGCAAAAGCTGACGGTGAAGAATGCGCCAAACAGATGAGTGCGGAATGTGTACCATGGAAGAAATACGACGGGTGCTTGTCTGTGGTTCATCATGTATGATGTCAATGTGCTACAGGCCGCCCTTGTCCTGTTTGACGGCCAAAGGAACCACGCTCCCTCAAATGTCTGTCGACAGATACAAATGTTCGGTTATTTGGCAAATGTCTATTCGAAAAGCGTTCTTGGTAGAGTCTTCTTGCTTCCACGGCATTTCCGTCCACAAGACCATACATTAGGTGCATGTCAGTGTATTCTGCACTGGAATACGTGTACATGACTTTTTTTTTTACGTAAATCGTAATGCGTATGTCAAAGCACGCAAACGTTCTGAAATTGATATTCCTAGTGGATGTACAGTAGTGAAACTACAGTAATGGAAACAACCGTACACAACTAATGGAACAACCCTAAAGTAGGTTTAAATGGAACAAACCACTCAACCTAGTGTTGGGTCGAAACGCTGGAACTGCTAAAATATCGTCCGCTAACTACCGTGCTTCCCTACTGTATGATATTGGATTACTCGCAAACAAATCGTTTCCAGACAAAGTGCTATAGAACATTTTCGTCTTCTTTTGACCTGAAGAATATGTCATTAAATTTATTGTACATAATTTTGAAAAACTCTGTATATTCGTTCATGACACGTCGTGAAGATTTTTTTGATATATTACATGCCATATCTGGTTATAGGAAATTTTTAAGGGGTACCATATCTACTCCGTTCTTTAAATCTAATAAACGGAAGCGATTCGAATATGTTAACTTAAAAATAATTTAAGTAATGCAATTAAGATAAGCTTGCAACAATAGAAAGAGGGAAGGAAACGTCCACGTGGCTTTTCAACTATATAATCTCACCCTCTAAATGTATATCCCACATCATATATCTCACTTCCTTGCCTCATAACAAAAATCTCATTCGACAATATACGTGTCGAATATACGTGTCATAACAAAAATTTACTCCGTGTGTCAATATACGTGTGAGCCCCATTAACTAGCATGAGCCACTTTTCCCGCTCTGAAGGGAATGACGTCACGTAAACCCCCTTTCGTGAAGGCACCAGTCACGTGATCGAGAGAATAAATTAAGCGTGGATTACGTTTCATTATTGCTAGCTTATTTAACTACTGCAAACCGTTTACGATTTCATTACAGCGGATGAATTGCCAAGAATCCCATGAATAGGGCACTGCCAGTCTCTTTCTTTCATTTGTCTCTGGTGATGAGCCATTTTAGAGTTATAAGAGTATTTTTGTTCCGCCTGCCCCGCCAAAAGAGGGAAAAGAATTTTTTTTTTGTCATGACAAATTTCATTTTTTTTTCAATTAAATTTAATGAAAACTTAAATTTAATAGGTACCATTAGAACACGTACCTATTCCGGCTATCTCACGTTCGAACTTGTTCGTGCTCTGTCCCATATTAATGGATTCGTGAAAACAGAGTGTGAAATATTAATTAATTTAAAATCATATTAAATTAAAATCACTGTCACATTATTAATCACTTATTGAGTCATATTACATTAAATCACTCTGATATTACATTAATAACCACTATTATATTAACATGTGATGGCTAGTTTAGCCCTCACAGGTTTATGCCTGTTGTTTTGTTTTTCCCCCCCTCTTATTTAATTTTGTTGTTTCACCTCAAGTTTAATGTGAATGGCATTTTTTTATTGTCAGTTATCTGAATTTTGTCAAAACATTGTATTTTTGTTAATTGCCTTTTTGTTGTTGTTACTCATGACAATGCCTTTCTATAACAGTGCTGAATGATAGGGGGATTGTTGATTGATGTTCCAGGTGGAAGGAGGCAATATTTTTTGTCCTGCTGTTGTCATATGTATGGAACACGGTCAGCCATGATAGATTCAGTGGACTGTTTTGTTTAAGTTCCATAGAGCTTCTGGATGTGTTTCAAAACAAGTTTAGTTTTCTGTAACAGTAATGGAAAAATTTGGTATAACTTGTGACACAGTTGAAGATAGGACAGATTTGGATGCAGTAGCTATATGAAGTTCTGGTTGGAAGACATTTACATGGTAAGATCTTATTGCATATTGTATTGACCCAATTACTGAACTTAATTAATCATAGATTGCATATTGGATGTATATTGTCTATGTCGTATTTGGAGTATTTAAGGAGAAGCTTCTCGATCGTTGTGTAGAACCAGTTGCCATGAACATTGATGCCAGAAAAGGAACTGTGACGTGGATAGTCCTCATCGTGCAGAACTGTGGTAACATAGTTTAAGTGGGGGTTTCTGTAGTACAGAAAGGCATTGCCAACAAATTAACTTTATTAGAATGTCAAATCAAACCCTGAAGAGTGTGTATGTTACATCGAATTGTCAAATAAATACTTTGAGTATGACAGTTTTATTGGAGTCATTTGAACACTGAGGTTAGGATCCAGGATCTTACCTGTTGTCCCCCAGAGGATTATTATAAGTCTTCCCTGGGCTGGGACACCACAAACAAATGTAAGAAAAGAAATGAATTACTCTTTACCCCTCCGTGGGCACTACCTTGACGTGGTGGAGGGGCTTAGTGCCTCAGTGAGCTAAGGGTTATGCTGGATTGGGTCACCCATGCTAAACAGGCCATAGCAGAGAAGCCAGACTAAGTGTCCGGTTGGTTGTGGACCCTTCCAAAGGGACCGGTACTCGCAGTGGAGGCATGTTTTCGACATGGGTGTTTGCCGTGCGTAGCGACCCTACTTCTGGGGAAAGGGGGATCCTGGTGGTTGAGTGAAAGCTTTCCGGAACAATACACCACTTTGGCCCCTGCTTATCGGATGAGCCCGTCCAGATCAATCGGCTGGTCGTTGCTCCCTGGAGTTTCGGCCATAGGGTTAGGCGTTGCCTGTATCCTCTTCGTATCCCTGGTTCCGATGTGCATCCCCTTGTTGGGCTCGGTGGTAGGTGAGGAGCGAGGGAGATGAAATTTTTCTTTCATTTATCATGACAAAAAATAACCCGAAGATAAAACAAACAAATACAAATCGAGACGAGAGACCATCTGCCAGAGTGCCTTAACATCCACGGTTCTTGGAGATTAGTCTGGTAAAGGGAGAGCCTTTTAAAACGACTTCCCCTTTTGTTGTAACCAAAGAACTAAACGGTTGATTGGGAATATTAAATACACTAAAAGGCTATTCAATGGACATCTCTTGATACAAGTTTCAAAGGATAATCAAGTTGAAAAAGTTCGCGGGGAAATCAGTTTCGGTATTTCCCCATGCGACTTTAAAATTACAAGAAAGGGGTCTTTACGTGCCAAGATCTTGAAGGAATGAAAGATGAGGAAATCATTGCTGAATTGGAAGATCAATCTGTGGTGGACATTCGAAGGATCTCTTGGTGTTCCTCATCATACTCATTCCTTAATAGTCACTTTTGAGGGAACAACCCTACCTGACAGTATAGCCATTGGTTATATTCATTGTTGTGTGAGGCCTTTTATTCCCAACCCGCTGCGTTTTGGCCACACAAGAATTAGCTGCAATAACCCACAGGTTTGTTGCAAATGTGGACAACCGGGACACGACATGGAATCTTGCCCGAATAATTTTTTTCTGTAATTGCAAGGGTTTACACTCGGCTCTATCTAGAGATTGCCCTGTATAGCGGAAGGAAAGGAAAATTCAGGAAGTTCGTGTTCTCGGAAATTTATCTTTCCCTGAGGCTGGAAAGCAAGTGGAGAAAGCGGAAACAAGGAATTATGGTGATTAAGAATGCTCCTGTATGCAAATCTGTAGGAATTATGACAGAAATGAGCTATAAAGCCTTTATAAATGAAACTGTTTCATATAGAGACTCCTGTTGCAGCACTGCTCGGAATACAACTCTTTCGACTCCTTCAGGAACTCCACAAAAAATAAGAAGATGGTAGAAAACGATCTTCAGAGGCATATCCCTCTTCAGATACCTCTAAAAAACGCATTGCGGATAGTACACCAATGTCCCCAGTCCTGGGAGGAAAGTTAGATTTCGCATTAAATCTAGAAGTGACTCCAACTGAGGAGATGGAGTTAACACGGGATTTTAGGACAACTTCTTAATACTGTATATGCACTATGGCCTTATTGCAATGGGATGTTAAGGGTTTCTTCTCCCGCTTTGATGACTTGAAACTGCTAGTCAATAAGTTCTCCTTCCCCTTATTAGAGTTGCAAGAAACATTTCTTCTGCCTTCCCAGTCCCCTACTCTGAAAGGGTTTATTTTAAACCGAAAAGACTATACGTTGGGAAATAGAGCCTGTGAAGGCATTGCCATTTTAATCCACAGATGTGTGCCTTTTACTTGATTGATTTAACATCTCAGGCTGTAGTAATAAGGGTATTATTTAAACACCTTCCTCCAGTAACTGTATGTTCTATTTATCTCCCCCCTGCTAATTTCATTGATGAAAAAGTCTTTTCATCACTAATACAGGATTTACCTCACTCTTTTTTACTATTAGGCGATTTTAATGCCCACAACCCTATCTGGGGGTCTGAACGTCTGACTGAAAGAGGATATATGATATAAAGAGTGTTAAATTCTTTTAACATTAATTTGTTAAATAATGGCTCACCAACATTTCTTCACTCGACTAATGGTACTTCTTCTTGTATTGATCTATCAATATCCTCCTCTGCTTTTGCAGCTAATATATCATGGAACATACACACAGACTTACATGGCAGCGATCACTTTCCGATTCTTATTCCCTTGAGCTCTTCTTGTTTTAACCCGACGTTACGTTGGAAATTGGCTAAAGCAGACTGGCAGGTCTTTCAGTCTCTCTCTCGTATTCTCAAAACGGCAAAAGAATCCATCCCTATAAATAGAACCAATTTTATTAAAATTCCAGTACCTTGGTGGAATCAAGAATGTGTTATAGCAGTCCGAGAACGAAAGAGGGCTCTCCGTCTTTCTCGGCTAATCCCACTCAAGAGAATCTTATCTTATATATATATATATATATATATATACCGAGTAAATACTGTATTAAGCGCCCGGACGCTTATTTGCAAAAATTCAGCGGACCCCCAGGCGCTTAATGCAGGCGGGCCGGTATTACAGGTCTGGCGCTTATAAAATTCTGCACAACTGTGATGGATACTATTATGCAAAATTCTTGCCCTTCTCCTTCATTTTTTCTAAAGTATCCTGCTGTGTTTTCCATTCCCGTTAGGATCAATGCAAAACTGTTTGGTTGTAGCCTCTGTAGAATGGTTTTCATCCTACTTTACTGTTGCGAGATTAAAATTGATGCTATAATTGTGAAGTTTTCATTGTTCATGCGTGACTGAATCCAAAATTAAAAGCAAGAAATTATAAGACAATCATGCTGGTATGTAATATCCGGTTTTGCAGTGGCATTTGGGAGAGCAAACATTCCCGTGAGAGAGCAGCAAGAGAAGAAAAATCCACGAAATGAACTAAAATAAGCGCCCGGCGCTTATTTGCAAAAATTCAGCGGACCCCCAGGCGCTTAATGTAGGCAGGCCGGTATTTCAGGTCCGGCGCTAAATACAGTATTTACGGTAACTAGCAGAGGTACCCGGCGTTGCCCGGGATAATTACACTTGTAGGTAAACAGAACAATCGTATAAAATTAAATTATAACTCCCAGTTGGTTAAATAATAACTCAATCAATACAACACCGAGCAAAGGGACTATCCATTCTACGAAAAATACGAAAAACAGAAATTCTAAGTGATATACCGGGACTTTATCTAAACTCTTCTTGACTGCCTCACCACTGTCGAGCATCACCAGATATTTTAGACTCAAGTTTTTCTTGTCCTTGACGTAGAAGCTCTTATACCCTCTTGCTCTGTTGTTCAGATGTTTCAAATGCCCGTATAGCTTTTTCTGTTTTAGTTGCAGAGTTTCTCTGACCAATACTCGTTCTTTCTCTTTCCTTTCCAGACACAAATTTTTGTCAGTCGTCTGGACATTTGATAGGGAACTCAAGGGAGACGCGCGTGACTCCTTTGCCTCATCAATAGAGGCTGCCTTATTACTATTCTGTCACTGCATCATCATTTTATGCTCATTATTAATAATTTTTGGAAACGAACGTTCAGTCATCGCATTATCAATATCTCAGTTTCCAAAATATACACTTTCCCACAGAATATAGACAAAATATATTTTTATGAAATGTTTGGATCTGATGGGCTACCAAATAAGCTAGGGGATAACCCCGGCGTGGCTCGGACGTTTTTTTTTTGGATTAAATTTTGCAATATCTTAAAACTAAACACAGAAAAACGCTTAGAATTAATACAGTAAAAATTCTTAATGAAAATTCGAAAAAAAACTTTATAAAGGCTCAAAATGGATGGACCTTTCCAAGGACGCCACTGCTATTCTATATAATTTCTTAGCCACGTAATGTTACTTTAGATGTACACTTGATGTTGTTGCAATTCCGACTCTTCTCTCGATGTCTTGAAGCAAAACTTGGCCATTCCTCACTTTGTGTAGTCTAGCGGTCGCCTATTCTATTTACTTGCTTACCGTTTGCTCAATACAGCACGGAGCTAAAGGAGTGCTTCCTCTGTCGTCTTTCCACTCTTTCTCAATAGTCTGCTAACTTTCCATTATCTCCAGTACTGATCGTTCTTAAAGATTTTCAAGAAACTGTTAAGTACTAAGAACTCTCTTTTCTAAGAAAAACCTGAATAACAGGAATTCTATGCATTATTACAAATTGAAACTTATCTATTTTGCACAGACTTTGCTTTGCATTGTTGGTCATAAGATATATATTGTTGATCCTTGCATAGTGTTGGTGTATTGCGTGTTGACACCATTGTTGATACCTATTGTTGCACAAACTTTTCCTTGCATTGTTGGCCATGAGATATGCACTACATGATCAAAGGAGTTGGGACACCCCTGTGAACACCTACCGTAATTCTGGGCCCGCTCATCAAAGTGGACGGAAACCTCAATGCTGATGGCTACAGGACCATTCTGGATAACGGGGCACTTCCAGCGCTGCGGGAACACTTCGGTGACGCGCCGTTCCTCTTCCAACACAAAGCAAGATCCATATCTGACTGGTTTGACGAGATGCGGGTTGAAGAGCTGGATTGGCCCGCCCAGAGTCCTGATCTCAACCCCATCGAACATCTTTGGGACGAATTGGAACGACGTGTGAGATCCAGGATGGTTCGCTCTACATCTGTCCAGAAACTGACCACGACACTCCTCGAGGAATGGAGGTCAATACCTGTGGACACATAACGTAAACTTGTGGACAGTGTGCCATGTAGGGTGGAGGCAGTGATAGCAGCTCGGGGTGATCCTACACACTACTGATTGAAGCTTTTTGCGGCTTTACGGTAGAGCAACAGGTGTCCCAACTCCTTTGATCATGTAGTGTATATTGTTGATCCGTGCAGGTGTTTGTGAATTGCGTGTTGATACCATTGTTGATACCTATTGTTGCATAAACTTTATCAACTTTGCCTTGCATTGTTGGTCATGAGATATTTCTCATTAATATGCCTTGCCATAACCATGAATAACGATTTTTTTATCAATAATTATTAACTTTTCGAAATCTGAGGTAGACAATGACCTTCTTCATGGTTTGAAGGTCAAAAATGCAAAATTTCATCAAGATCGGAATAAAACTGTAGATTTGTATAAGAAACAAACCCACAAACAAACAAACTTCCTTCTTTATATACACTGAGTGGCCAAATTATTATGACCACCTGACAGTTTTAGGCAAATGAGCTATTGTGTCACAGCGTTGCCGCTAGAGGGCTAGATAGCTATAAAAAGGGAATGCAGGTGAGGTGAACCATCAGTTGCACTGAGTTTTTTGCGACGATATGAGCAAAAAATGTGATTTAACTGAGTTTGAACGCGGAATGATCGTCGGCGCGCGCAGTGTCGGAACCAGTATCAGCAAAACAGCTGAACTTGTGAAGTGTTCAAGAGCAGCAGTTATTAATGTTTACAGAGAGTGGACTACCAAGCAAACAACCGGTTCTCAACGTCAAGCGTGTGGTCGTCACAGGCTCCTCGATGCTCGAGCTGAAAGGAGATTGGCCAGAGTTGTCCAGGGCGACAGAAGAGCAACAGTGCGTCAAATAGCGGCAAATCATAATCGAGGACAAACTGTGACCGCCTCTGAACGAACTGTTCGCCGCTCATTACACCGTTTAGGCTATGGAAGCCGACGATCAATTCGAAAGCCTCTATTGTCAGCCTTGAACAAGAACAGACGTCTCCAGTTCGCCAAGGAGCACACGGATTGGACAGTAGATGACTGGAAAAGGGTCATGTGGTCCGATGAGTCACGATTTCAAATGCATCATGCAGATGGCAGGGTTAGAATATGGAGAAAACAACACGAAAGCATGGACCCCACCTGCATCGCCACAACACTTCAAGCTGCTGGCGGCGTATTATGGTTTGGGGGATGTTTTCTTGGAATTATTTGGGTCCTTTGATTCCTCTGCACGGACGTGTGCGTGCCCAAGATTATTTAAGTATTGTCGCAGATCAAGTACATCCCGTTATGTTAATGGTGTACTCTGATGCTCCTTGTCATAAGGCTGGCATCGTCCTCAGATGGTTCGAAGAACATGCCGGAGAGTTTATCTTGCTTCGTTGGCCTGCACAATCGCCAGATCTCAATTCCATTGAGAATTTGTGGGATGAGATCGAACGGGCCATCAGGCAACGGGATCCAGCACCATCAATTCTGCAAGAATTGGAAGGTGCAGTTCTTCATAGTTGATCTCAAATTCCTCCTACAACCTACCAACATCTCATAGAATCCATCCCCCGAAGAATGCAAGCAGTAATAAGAGCGAAAGGTGGCCCAACACTGTATTAAGGGGGTGATCATAATAATTTGGCCACTCAGTGTATATAGAAGAAGAAGAAACCATATGTTTGTGATTTGTTTGTGGGTTTGTCTTTATACAAATATACAGTTTTATTCCGATCTTGATGAAATTTTGCATACTTGACCTTCAAAGCATGAGGAAGGTCATTGTCTACCTCAGATTTCGGAAAAATAATAATTATCGATAAAAAATCGATATTCATGGTTATGGCAGGGCATATTAATGAGAAATATCTCATGACCAACAATGCAAGGCAAAGTTTGTGCAACAGTAGGTATCAAAAATGGCATCAACACGCAATTCACAAACACTCTCCACGTACCAACAATATACAGGGTCTTTATAATTAAAGTTCCATTTTGACATGGCCATAAAAAAAAAACTACTGGACCATAATATAATACTTGGTAATATTATACAAGAGGGCATGGGAAGTTCATAAAAAGCAATGCAAGGAAAAGTTTGTGCAACAATAGGTATCAACAATTGTGTCAACACGCAATGCAGCACACTATGCAAGGATGAACAATATATATCTCATGATCAACAATGCAAGGCAAAGTTTGTGCAATATAGATAAATTTCAATTTGTAACAATACATAGAATTCCTGTTATTGAGGCTTTTCTTAGAAAAGAGAGTTTTTAGTACTTAACAATTTCTTTAAAAATGATCAGTAACTGGAGATAATGGAGAGTTAGCAGACTATTGAGAAAGAGTGGAAAGACGACAAAGGAAGCACTCCTTTAGCTCCGTGCTGTATTGAGCAAATGGTAAGCATGTCAATAGAAGAATCGGCGATCGCTAGACTACAAAAAGAGATGAATGGCCAAGTTTTGATTCAAGACATCGAGAGAAGAAAGAGAATTGCAACAATATCAAGTGTACATCTAAAGTAAGATTACGTGAGTAAGAAATTATCTAGACTAGCAGTGGCGTCCTTAGAGAGGTCCATCCATTTTGAGCCTTTAAGCGTTTTCATGTGTTTATATTTAAGATATTTCAAAATTTATTCCAAAAAAAAAGTCCCAGCCAGGCCGGGGTTATCACCTAGCTTATTTGGTAGCAACGTCTATTGATTAGGCATAATAGTCACGCGTGTCTCCCTAGAAGGGATAGTCCCTTTGCTCTGTGTTGTATTGATTGAGATATTATTTAACCAATTGGGAGTTATAATTTAATTTTTTGAGATTGTTTTCTTTACCTACAAGTGTAATTATCCCGGGCAACGCCGGGTACCTCTGCTAGTAAATTATAAAAAGAAAAGGGCTAAGTGCAAACTATTTCCACAATTAAGAAACTTTGCTAGAGGGATTTCATCTCTTGTATTAATAAGAACGGATCACATCTTTGCTCTAAGGCAAATCTTTGAGAAATCCTGGGAGTATGCAAAAGAGGTCTACGCTTGCTTTGTGGACCTCGAAAAAGCATATGGCAGAG
Source organism: Rhysida immarginata (assembly GCA_023313115.1). Classification (NCBI taxonomy): domain Eukaryota; kingdom Metazoa; phylum Arthropoda; class Chilopoda; order Scolopendromorpha; family Scolopendridae; genus Rhysida; species Rhysida immarginata. Next base: position 193,601 of record JAHWFO010111383.1, on the reverse strand, counting down.
TTCCTCGGGAGAAGCTCTGGCAAGTGTTGCAAGAGTATGCAGTGGATGGGCAATTACTGGTTGCTATCATGTCTGTGTACGAAAGCTCTGAGATGTGTGTCCGGGTAAATGACATTAAGTCAAGACCGTTCACCGTGGGTGTTGGACTCCGCCAAGGGTGCGTACTGTCGCCCCTCTTGTTCATTATCTTTACGGACTGGATAGACAGGGGCAGCCGAGGCGATGAGCGTGTTTGTGTGGCGACTGCCTGGTGGAGAGGTTGCTCTTTGTTGACGACCTTGTCCTCCTTAGGTCTTCTCGCACGAACCTTCAGCATGCATTAGACCGGTTTGCAGCCAAATGTGAAGAAGCTGGGATGAAGATCAGTGTGGCTAAAACCGAGGTTCTGGTCCTTTCAAGACAGCCTGCTCAGTGCGCTCTCCATGTTAGGGGAGCCTCATTGAGACAGGTGGAGAAATTCAAGTACCTCATTCACGAGTGATAGACGGCAGGAGAAAGAATTGGATGCTCGGATCGGTGCAGCAAGCTGTGTCAGACGTGAACTGTGGCGATCCGTGGTAACGAAACGTGAGCTGGGTAACAAAGCTAAGCTCTCCGTCTTCAAATCTATCTTTGTCCCCATTCTCACCTATGGTCATGAGGCTTGGGTAATGACCGAAAGAATGCGATCGTGGGTACAAGCGGCCGAAATGAGATTTCTGAGAGGTGTGGCAGGTGTTACCCTACTAGATAGAGTGTACAGCAGCACAATAAGGGAATCTTTAGGTGTTGAGCCGCTACTTCTCCGCATTGAAAGATCTCAGTTGCGCTGGTATGGCCACGTGATGCGGATGCCGCAAACTAGTCTTTCTAGGCAGTTGTTATTTTCCAAGCCGGTGGGTAAGAGACAAAGTGGTCGGCCTAGAACCAGGTGGCTAGACTACATGGAGAATTTGGGTTCGAGTCGCTTGGATATTACCAGGGAGGACATGCGCCTGATGGCGGAAGATCGCGATCGCTGGAGATCCTCCATAGGGCTGCTGTCCCCGCGACCCTAACGGATAAGCGGGTTTGAAAAGTAAGTAAGTAAGTATTAACAAGAACACTCCTCTCCAATCTATATGCAAAATGATTAGAAAAATAAATCTGAAGAGACTTCCGGATAAACTTTCTTCTCTCACCAAAAATGGTCAGACGTATTGTGACCCGTATGACGTAGCTAATATTCTTGGCAGAACATTTTCTGATGTTTCAGAATCAAAAAATTACTCAGACCCCTTTCAAAGACACAAATATATCCAGGAATCATATGCTTTGAATTTCAATTCTAGGAACCTTGAAAATTACAATCTCCCGTTTTCTCTACGGGAACTCCATTACGCTCTCAGCTGCTTCAAGGATTCGGCTCCTGGCCCGGACGAGCTCTTATGCTTCCTGTGGTAGGTGTTGTAAGAAGGAGTATATGTTTACCTTCTTTTTTGTTCAACTATACAGGGTGTTTCAAAATTACACCACCAAACTTGGCAAAACGTCACAGGGGATCAAGTTGAACATCTTTTGTTAAAAACGTTTTATTCTAAAATTATTCTGCAGTCAAGTTTATTACGTGGATTCAATTAATTAACATGAACGGAAACACTTTTATTCACATCATTACAAAGAACATTAATTAGACAAGTCAGTAATGTCTTATTACTACATAATGTGCTCGAAATGTCGACCACCTGTTTCAATGCGATCTCATATCGTCGTAACATGGAACGGTTGATGCGCTGAAACACTCCAGGCATCTCGTTTACCATCGCTGCAGCAGCCACCACACGTGCCACAAGATCTTCCTGTGACTCAACAGGAGTTTCATACACCACACTTTTCATATGAGAAAGTAGTCCAGACGACCTGTGTGGCCAGTTAATAGGACCTTCACGACCAATCCATTTGTTTGGAAATCTTGCATCAAGGCAATCACGTACTTCCCGGGAGAAATGGGGTGGTGCCCCATCATGCTGGTACCACATGTCTCGGCGAATTCTCAGTGGTATGTCTTCCAAGAGTTGTGGTAACACATGCTGAAGAAACATGTACGTATGCCCAATCAATTGTTCATGCACAATTCCACACCAAACGTTAATACTGTAGCGCTGTTGATATGCACGAAAAAAAACGTGCGTGTGGATTCTCATGGGCCCACAGGTGTGCATTGTGTGAATTAAACATTCCCTCTCGTGTAAACATGGCTTCATCTGTGAATAATACACGTGATGTGAATGTAGGGCCCGTGTGATTTTATGCTAAATACCACGTTGCAAATGCTTCACGAATAGGGTAGTCAGTTATCTTCAATGATTGGACCTTTTGCCGGTGGAATGGATACAGCAAATATTCGTGCACAAATCTCCAAACATAAGTGTGGTTCAACCTAGGTTGTGCGCTACTGCACGTATACTTGTTTTGGGTTATCAGCAAATTGTTGCAGAATCTCGTCCTGTAGCGCTACGTTCCTGTTACGTGGTCGTCCTGCGTTGCCCATGTTCCTGGAGAAAGATCCAGTTTCACGAAGTCGCCGATGCAGATTCGCGAATGTCTGATAATGAAGCACACGTCTGGTGGGGTATCTTTCCTGGTACAGCCTAACTGCAGCTCTCCCATTCCCATTGGCTGCTTCATACACGAAATGCATGTCAGCCAATTCTTCATTTGAGTACGTCTGCATGCTGTGCTTGCAATGGTTCGGAACCATTGACAACCGTTCCAATTGACAACTAATCTTTACAATTGCTTTCTGTACTAACCATGTTTCTAATTGCATACTACTGTATGAATTTAAAGAATGAACCATTATTCTGTAGTGGGTAAATTAATGTTATTCAAAACATTAAGCAATACTGTCTTTTTGCTAATGGGACTTCGAATAAGCAGGATGAAACAGTGGAATCTTTGTACTGTAGCTGACTGCACAGTTATTTTAGAATAAAACGTTATTAACAAAAGATGTTCACATTGATCCCTTCTAACGTTTTGCCAAGTTTGGTGGTGTAATTTTGAAACACACTGTATATGGTCCTCAGCAGAGATCCCCATTCAATGGAAGGATCAACTGTTGTTCCTATTCTAAAGCCAAATAAGGATCCGTCATGTTCATCAAACTATAAACCGATTGCTTTAACCAGCTGTCTTTGTAAGACCTTGGAAAGGATGGTGTCAGTTAGACTCATGTGGTACCTGGAAAAACATCATCTGTTGTCTAGGTTTCAATGTGGGTTTCGTAGAGCTCACTCAACTACTGATCATCTGCTCCGGTTGGAACATGAGATCCACCTTGTAAAAAAATATAGACAACATGTTGTAGGGATTTTCTTTGACTTGGAAAAAGCCTTTGATACCACGTGGAGATACTGTATAGCGACTCTTTTGAAGAAATATGGTCTTTTGGGACGTCTCCCTAACTTAATGTGGAATTTTATGCAAAATAGAACCTTCAGAGTACGAGTGGGTTCTGTATTTTCTGACTACTATTATCAGGAAAACGGTGTTACTCAGGGCAGTGTTTTGAGCCCATTCCTTTTTCCTATTGCGATTAATGAAGCCTGTTCGCAACTGATCTCTACCGTGAATTACTCCTTGTACGTTGACGACATCGCTATTTATTGCAGGGCGTCTTCAATGTCTAACATTGTGCATCAACTGCAAATACGAGAAAACTTACTATTAATAAAACTTACTACTTGGAGCAACGAAGTAGGGTTTAAATTTTCAACCCAGAAAAATGTGTCAGTGCACTTTTGTCTTTTGCGGGGTATCCACCCCGATCCAGCTCTTTCACTATATGGAACTCCTATTCCTGTGGTAGATAGTTATAAATTTTTGGGTCTGAATTTTGATAAAAAAATTAACTTTAACTTGGCTTCCACATATCCAGAAATTAAAGGCAAGATGTTGGCAGGCCATAAATATCTTGCGTTCGAGTTCCGCCACAAAATTGGGCGCAGATAGGAAAATGCTATTATTCTTATATGGTTCCTTGGTCAGATCAAAATTAGATTATGGCTGTATTGTATATGCCACAGATTCAAAAAGTAACTTAAAACTATTAGACCCAATCCATAATCTAGGTATAAGAATTGCCACTGGAGCATTCCGAACAAGTCCTGTAGAAAGTCTAGAATAGTTGAGGTTTATGGCACAGAAGAGCCAGACTCCTCCTTAAATATGCTGCTAGGGTATATGGTCAAGGTCTAGAGCCTTTTGGGAAGTCTAAAACTCTCCTTTCCAGCCATGCACAATAGGGGAGTCAGAGATATACCTCCATGATTCTTCCCTTACCAAACATTGAATATGGCAAAACACAGAACTTTATAGAAGCAGAAATCAAAGCTATTTTCCGTAAATACCTGGAAAATCTCCCAATTGGTTTCCATATCTATAAGGATAGCTCTAAATCAGATAAAGGAGTCGGTTGTGCATTTCTTATAAATAATTTCATCTTTTCATACCGTCTACCAGACGAGTTTTCTGTTTTCTCAGCGGAGCTGACTGCTCTGGCGAAAGCTCTTGAATTTGCGTTCAGCTATCCTCGCTCCAATTTTTGGACATTTTCCGACTCCAAGAGTGCTCTGCAATCTTTGGAAAAATTTAATTCTGACAATCCTTTTTGTTTAAGAATATTAGAATACCTTTTCTATTCTAGAATCTCAGAGCACTAGAGTTTCGTTTGTTTGGATTCCTAACCACATGGGAATTCCGCTCAACGAAAAGGTGGACAAGGTTACAAAAGACGCTATAACCCACCTTCCCGTCACTGAATTATTATCTATACGGGAACATTTGTTTCCGTTGATTAACAAGAAACTTCTATCTTCTTGGCAGGAATCCTGGTCTAATAAATTGTTTGAAATAAAAACTGTTATTAGTCCCTGGATCCTACCTAATTTAGGCATTCGGCGCGAAGACGTTGTCCTTACTCGTTTAAGGATAAGCCACTGCCGTCTTACTCATATTCATCTCTTGAACAAAGAACCAGCTCCACTGTGTTCGTGTGGAGCAGATTTGACTGTTAAACATCCTGATTCAATGTCCTCTATACAGTAAGCTGCGTCGTTCGCTGGGGCTTGAATATTCATTGGATTTTTATTGGGAGAAAATCCAGTGATTTGTAAACAAATATTTTATTTCTTAGAGAATATTCACATTTTTAAAAGTATTTAATCATCCTTTTTTTTCTCTTTTCCTCCTTTTGATATACTGATGTTAAATACTTTTTATTCTTTTTTTTTAAAAAAGAAAATTTACATTTTTAAACTCATCTAATCTTTTCAAAGTTTAATTATGTATCACAACAATGTTGCAGTATATGTTTTACCAATTTTACGTTTGTTTTAGCCTGCTGGAATTTTTATATTATTTTTAGAACTTCATATTATGTTTTAACGCTCAAGATTTTACTACCCTTTAATTATTGGCTATTTATATTTTTGGTCGTGCGTGGCGTCTTAGGCCAGAATTAGGCGCAAAATGACAGTAGTTGGCGTGCCCTAAAACCCAACCAACCAACCAACCAAAGACTCTTTAACCACAAAACTAAATAAAAAAGAAAAATACAACCTTATTCTGTAAGCGCTTTTCGAGGGCGAAGCTCTCATCATTCAGCAAGTAGAATACGGAGTAACACACCAGATGATACTGAGTGTGAAAGCGACAATCGAACAGTGAAGTGTACATTTGTTAGGATGGGACGAAAGCGCTTTCACAAAGCTCATCGAACCAGAATAAATTCCAGATGAATTAAGCTGAGGTAGTCAAGAAGCCTGATCAACCCAAAGGGTCTTCCACATTTTACAAAAAGAAAATAAGATTGACTAGGGTTCGTGACTATAATAAGTGGAGGGGCACAAATACAAAATTTAAGGTTTTCTCAGGCCTTTTCGTACAAAAGTTATAGCTTGATTTGTATTTAGAGCCTCGCGGCCCCTGCCGAGGCCTCAGAGGACTATATCAATTTTAGTGTGCTATAGCTAAAATTTTAAGCAAACATTATAAATATAAAACACATTATAAAAGGTTTCTGAACTTCCGGTTTTAAATTTATAGCTTGATTTGAGATTCAGGCCGCAACTTCCCTGCCAAGAGACTTATAGAATTTTTAATATAGATTAGCTAAATTTTTAAATACCACACTAAGATTAAATAAAATTTCAGATCGTAGGCCTTTCCGTTCAAATTTTATAGCTTCTATTGTATTTGAGGCTGCCAGCGGCCCAGAAGCCTATACCAGTCTCCTTGTATATTGTCTATAATTTTTAAGTAACGCACTGTAAAAATATAAAACTTCAAGTTCTTAGGCCTTTTTATTATTCAAATATTAGAGGTTATTAGTGATTTGGGCTTCAGGGCCCCTGTGGAGACCTAAGAGCCTTATACCAATTTTTCGTGTATATTAGCTAAATTTTTTAGTAAACTGCTATACGTATACAAATTTTCAGATTTCTAAGCCTATTCGTTCAAACATTATAGCTCTGTTTGTGCTTAGGGCCCCTGCCAGGGTCCCAGACGACTATATAAGTTTTAGTGTATAAGAGCTAAAATTTTAAGTAACACACCATGAATATGAAAGAATTCAGATTTCTGGACTTCCGGTTCAAAAGTTATAGTTTGATTTGTGACTGAGGGCTCAGGGCCCATGTCGAGACCCAAGAGGCTTATACCAGTTTTTAGTGTATATTAGCTAATTTTTAAGTAAGTTTCTGTATGTAAACAAAATTTCAGATTTCTAGACCTTTTCGTTTAAAAGTTGTTACTTCTGTTTGGGGCGACTTTCGGTGAAAATCATGAACGTTTGCCAAAAGTATGCACGAAACTGTAAATCCTGTGGGGCTCTGCTGGGGCCTAAATTACTTTTTTTGTATATTTGCCATATTTTTTTTTTTTTTTTTTTTTAATGAAGTCCGGAACTATGCAGCAGTGGTTAAGAGTCGTCCTTCTATTAAGTCTGTTGGAACAATGACTGACTTGAGTATCGCAGACTTTTCTTGTGGAACTTCCACCTCCACAGGACCATCTGCTAGCACTAGTCGGACTTCGAAATTAGTTACACCACCTGGAACTCCTCCAAAAACTTCGGAAAGGGAAGAGGGTAAGAAACGCTCGTCAGAGGTGTCACCTTCCTCTGACCCCTCCAAAAAACGTATAGTAGTTTCTACTCCAAATTCTCCAGTTCTGGGGGGAGGGCCAGACTTCCCTTTAAACTTGGACGTGTCTCCTACTGAGGAGATGGAGTTATCCCGGGAGTTTAAACTTTCATCTTAAAACCTCCATCATGGCACTGTTACAATGGAACCTTAATGGATTCTTTTGTCGCTTAGAAGACCTGAAGCTTTTAGTCAATAAGTTCTCCTTCTCCTTATTGGCTTTGCAAGAAACGTTTCTCTTGCCATCCCAGTATCCGACCCTAAAAGGGTTTAATTTTATAAGGAAGGACTATACAATGGGAAATAAAGCCTGTGGCGGTGTTGCCATCTTAGTTCAAAGATCCTTGCCTTTTACTATCATTAATTTAACATCGAATCTCCAGGCGGTAGCAGTTAGAGTGTTATTCAAAGACCTCTCACCTCTAACTGTTTGTTCACTGTATCTACCTCCAGATCAATATACGGACGAAACATCTTTGTCATCTCTACTGTGTGAACTGCCAAGCCCCTTTCTAGTTCTGGGTGATTTTAACGCCCATAATCCCATTTGGGGGTCTATAAAGCTCTCTGAAAGAGGATATATGATAGAGAAAGTTCTGAATGCTTTTAACATCAATGTGTTAAACGATGGCTCTTCAACATTCCTCCACTCAGCCAACGGCTCTCTGTCATGCATCGACCTATCTATATCCTCTTCATCTTTCACACACAATTTAGCCTGGAGCGTATTCTCAGATTTACATGGTAGTGATCATTTCCCGATCAGTATTTCCCTGAGTTCTTCTACTTTTTCCAACCCTCAACCACGTTGGAAATTGGATAAAGCAGACTGGAAGGTCTTCCAATCCCATCTACAGTTTGAGAATAAAACACCCTTTCTGTCTGTAGATGAGGCTGTAGAGGATTTCACTTCCCGCATCCTCTATGCGGCAGAACAATCCATTCCCAAGTGTAAATCCTCGTCCACGAAAATTCCAGTGCCATGGTGGAATGAAGAATGTGCCCGAGCGGTTCGAGAACGTAAGCGAGCTCTTCGCATTTTTACCGCACAACCCACTCTTGAGAATCTTATTTCTTATAAGAAAAAAAGGGCCAGTTGTAAACTAATCATTTCCAATAATAAGAGACTCTGTTGGAGAGATTATATCTCCTCCATTAATAAAAACACTCCTCTTCAATCTGTATGGAATATGATTAGGAAAATAAATAGGAAAAGACTCCCGGATAAACTCCCTTCTCTCATTGAAAATGGTCATACATACTTTGACCCAAAGGAGGTAGCTAATATCCTCGGAAGGACATTTGCCGAGGTTTCACAGATAAAACATTACTCAGCCTCCTTTCAAAGACAAAAACGTATCGAAGAATCGCATGCCATAAATTTCAAATCCCGAAACCTCGAGAAATACAATCTCCCGTTTACTTTACGGGAACTGCATTATGCCCTTCGTTGCTCCAGTGATTCTGCGCCAGGCCCAGATGGAATCTTATATGCTTTCTTGAAGCATCTACCGAGGGAAGCTTATGCTCACCTTCTCTCGTTACTTAACTACGTTTGGTCATTAGGAGAGATCCCAACTTTGTGGAGAGAAGCAATTGTTATTGCTATTCCAAAGCCAAATAAAGACCACTCTTGTCCCTCAAACTATCGACCAATAGCACTAACTAGCTGCATGTGCAAAGTCCT
>JAHWFO010111383.1:155310-169751 GCA_023313115.1 Rhysida immarginata | reverse complement strand
CATAAATTCTTGGGTCTGACATTTGATAGAAAATTATCATGGCTCCCACATATTCGTAATTTAAAAGCGAAATGCTTACAAGCCATGAATGTTTTGCGCTCTATTTCCGCTACCAAATGGGGTGCGGATAGGAAGATGCTTCTTTTTTTATACGGCTCTCTAGTTAGATCTAAATTGGACTACGGAAGTATTGTGTATGCATCTGCTTCAAAAAGTACTTTGAAGCTGTTAGACCCCGTCCACAATCTAGGCATAAGAATTGCTATAGGAGCGTTCCGAACAAGTCCGGTAGAGAGCCTTTATGTAGATGCTTCTGAACCCCCGTTATGGTTAAGAAGAGCCAAACTCCTCATGAAATATGCTCTTCGCATATATGGTGAAAGTCAGCACCCAGCTTTTGCCTGTCTATTTGGTAAACCTTGAATTCCTCCCCATCACTCTTATAGAAGCATCAACAATTGGTTCCAGAATCTTCTGGAGAGCCTGAACCTCTCATTTCCAGCCATGCATAGCCGAGAGGTCAGAGATGTCCCTCAGTGGATTCTTCCCCAACCAGATATAAACTACAATTTATTCGGTGGGAAAAAATCAAATTTTTTGGAAGCCGAAATTAACGCACTTTTTAAGGTTTTTTTAGAATCCCTTCCTGATGGCTTCCACATATATACAGATGGGTCCAAATCAGAGGACGGGGTTGGCTGTGCATTCCTTATAGATAATACTATATTCTCCTATCATTTGCCAAACGAGTTTTCCATCTTCTCAGCGGAATTGGTTGCGTTAGCCAAAGCGTTAGAGTTCTGTTTTCAATATCCAAATTCCAACATCTGGATATTCTCTGATTCTCTGAGCGCTTTGCAATCGTTGGAATCTTTCAATTCTGAAAATCCTTTTGTCAAAAGAATCCAGGAATACCTTCATTTCCTGGATTACCAAGGTACCAGAATTCATTTTGTCTGGATCCCTAGTCATATGGGTATCCAGCAAAATGAACGGGTCGATAAAGCGGCAAAACACGCTATTACTCAGCTACCGATCTCGGAATTGCTGTCAATCCCCGAGCATTTCCACCCGGTGATTTCCAAGAAGCTCAAATCTTCTTGGCAGGAGTCTTGGCCTCTTAACCCAGCTAATAAACTTTTTGAAGTCAAGCGTTCCATCACACCGTGGTCCTTACCTTGTCTAACAAATAGGCGGGAAGATGTTGTTCTTACTCGGCTTAGGATTGGTCACAGCCGTCTTACTCACATCCATTTATTAAAAAAAGAACCAGCTCCATTGTGTTCTTGTGGAGCAATGCTAACTATTAAGCATATTTTAATCCAGTGCCCTTTACACACTAAGCTACGACGCTCATTAGGGCTGAATCATTCCTTAGATTTTTTGTTGGGTAACAACCCCATAATTTTTAAAAAAGTGTTTCTTTTTTTAAAAATTTTTCATGTTTTTAAATTCATATAATCATCTTTTTATTGCTTTTGCATTATATATATTTGATCATTAAGTATAGGTTTCATTTAGTGCCATTCACACACTAATCATATTCATCAGTTTTTATTAGGTGACAACTCAAAAAAATAAATTTTAATCATCTATTTTATAGTCAGTTAGTGCCCTTTACACACTAATGATTTACACAGAACCTATACAAATATTTCTTATTACGGGAGAACCCTGGAGGAAAATGTCGGTTTTTTAAATTTATTAGGGTTTTTAAAATCTCATAGTCATAATTTTTATTGTTTTTCCATCTTTGTCATTCACGTTTTTATGTGTTTTTTTTCCATCTGATTTTTTAAACTTTTGGCCCATAAACTGTGGGTTTTTAAACTTTCTGTCGGGCGCAAAATGGCCATAGTAGCCGACGCCCTAAAATTCCAACCAACCAACCAACCAACCATAATCAGAAAGACTTCGAATTTCACTTAGGTTTCTTATATATATATAAGAAAGTACCAATTTATGTAGGGATAATCTTTTGAAGTGTCCACAAAAAACCAACTATGTACCGGAATCTATCGGACCAGCTTACTTATTGAAACAAGTGTCAACTTCCATGCAAAACCTCCACAATGGCTAAGTGAAGTAGAATTAGAATGTTCCGTGCATTTTGTATTAAACTGAGCATTCTTTATTAGTAGACATAGAAGGATTACTACTGTTAACAAAGGGCAAAATGTAACGTAAAAGAGCTAACCTTTAAGCACACGATCGCTACCACGAACTGGCGGCGTAAAATGCTACCAATAACTGCCCACTGCTAGGCAACTGGTCACTAGCAAGCCAAAGCAACCAAGTCACAAGATTGCCGTATAGCAATCAATGCTTCAAGAGCGATCGTCCATAGCTTTCAAACGGAAATATTTCAAAATTCAACATTGTTAAATATACAACTAATACATTAATCAAATTCTATGAATAATTAACTATTAACTAAGATTAAGATTAATTTCAATTGAAGCTTATAATCAACCTAGCTTATAATTGATGAAATGTTGCAATTTTTGTGTGTTAATATTCAGAAAAAAAGAACAAATGAAAAAAGCTTAGAATTTTTTTTAGAAAAAATTCAGGTTTTAAATTCTGCTAAAGGGTCGTATTTGGAGATGCCATCCATTGGAAGCTTTTTAAAAGAAATCTTTTCGAATTTTCAACATGAATTTTTTCTATTTAAATTTAAAGCTTCTTTTCGTTGCTCGAATTCGAAGAAATTTTGATTCATCTGAATGTAAATGCAAGCCAAAATGAATACATGAAAAAAAATTTAGAATTAATGCAGTAAAAATTCATGTTTAAGAGTCGAAAACACTACTTTTAAAATGCTCCCAGTAGATGGTGACACAAAATTGAAACTAAAACCACGCCCGAAAAATTGTTTTAAACTGCTCCCAAAGGATGGCACTGCCATATGAATATCGATTTTTATCGAATAATATCGAATTTTTTTTTGAGAAATGTCAGATAGACAGTGCTCTTCCTCTTGCTTTGAAGGTCAAGCGTGCACAAGAGAATCAGAATAAAACTGTAGGTTTGTGTAAGAGACAAATAAATATACATACACACATACATTTTTATATATGTAGATAAACATAAAATTATGTCTATTTCATTTAGAGTGTCATAATTAGAAAGTCATGTCACTAAAAACAAACAGCACAGTCATGACATCTCACACTCGCCACAGCACAGAAAGTAAACCACATGGTCATTAGCTCACACCACTCCATTTTTAAAGTAATAAAGGGAGTTCCTGGTCATCACATTTCATTTCGTCATATTCAGTTTTGGTCATATTCACTTCGTTCCAAGATCATTTTGTCACTCAGTCAACTCGACACATTTAGCTCCTCACATTTATTTTGATACTCACAATGCGACATGTCATGAATTTACTTGAAATAACTTGAATTACTTCGACCCTGGGGGATTACTTGGTCCCAATCGAAACATTGTTTCAGGATTTCTCAAGGGATAGTTGAAAAGATATATAAAAGGTTAGGGAATTTATGATATATTTCAAATTTAATGACCACATACAAAAACAATCTTAAAACTGAAATGTACCTATCTTAAGTGTTTTATTTCCAGATCCTAAGACTTACTTTAGCCCATTGCCCCTTGTAATTGCTTAATTCATTGAAAATTGTAGCATGGATCCAAGTAACCCCACTCGGGGTTTTCTTGAACCCAAATTTCATGAATTTATTATACATATGCAAAATTAAAATTTCGATTCAAAAAAAACTTAAGCTCCAAGAAAAAATGTCACAAAAGTAGTATGAATAAGGTTAACAGCACAATTATCATTAAGTAGGGGAGAGTGGGTAACAGTGAGACACACTTTTTTCTAAAGCAGTTTTTCCATGTTACAATGGATCAAATGCAACGAATTTTTTCTGTGAAATACTAAACTTATACAGCTATGACATAATTTAATTTCAGCTTCGATGAAAAAAAATCAAACAAATCTGAAGCACATTGTCTCGCTCTTCCCTAGGGTTGGGGAAGAATGAGACTTGCTTTTTTGGTGCATTTTTGATTTAAAATTATTAGAATAATTATCAATTGAATTACAACATATTCTTCTAAATTTAAAAAAAAAACTTTGAAAGATTAAAATCATACATTAACACTGAAAAGGAGTACAAAAAGGAGAATAATAACACTATTATAATATGTTGGCTTAAAATTTTATAACTATTGTGATTTAAGGAAAATATAAAATATGAAATTCTTTTGCCATACAATAATGATTCTTTGATATACTACATCATGCAGAATTCAACATGCTGTGGTGGGTAACACTGAGGTACCCGTCTCACTGTTCCCCAAATCCTTTTGTCTCACTGTTACCCACACAATATGGTTTAATTTTTCAAGCCTGTAGGCCTAAGTTTCCATTTCATTTTTAAATCGCTGATAGATTTCAGAAAGCTTAATGAATAAGCATTCCATATATAGCTATCTCTTTATCAATTGTTATAAACGTGGTAAAAATGTACTATAATTGGCAATCAAAAAAATGTACATTACTAACCTTAACTTACGCATGTACAGTTTTCTTGAGCCTGCAGGGATCCTAGAGAACTGAAACTAGATGGGTGCATAGATGATTAAGTTCAACTTTTAGCTATGGTAGCACTAGTTGCTGGTGATGTCTTTTCTGGATGCTACATTGAATGTCTCACTGTTACCCACTCTCCCCTAAATCATTATTAAGAAATGTCTAAAAGAAAAAGCTTGCTTTTCGGATTCAAGTAACTTCCAAGCTACAGTAAGGCAAAATGCTGCCTGTGGTGAAGGTACTGATCCATTCGTTTCTATGATTGCGGGCCCATAGCTTTTAGAAATTTGACAAAACAAAATTGGAGTAGGTGTATAAGAGATAGTAATATTTGTCATTTTTCGTAATGGTAAGAGTCGCACAGTGGTAAACGCTGTGCATTTTAGATAGATTTAAAATCCCTGCGAGAGCATAGAATCTCTCCCCTTGCGACTATCACCGTTTTGGATCATTGAAAGAGTTCTTGGGAGGGCAGAGGTTCCAATGAGGAAGTGAAAAAGGCTGTCCTGACGCGGTTTCGACATCAGCCTGAAGATTTTTACAGAACCGGTATCCAGATGTTCCCAAAACGCTGGAAAAATGTGTAGAGAAGCAAGGAGAGTTCTTTGAAAAATAACTAGTGTGTGTGTTTGTGTGGGGTTTTTTTTTTGGTTTTTTTTTAGTTTCCTGATTTTATAAAAACTAAAGTTCAGGTCAAATTTGAACGCCCGTATTAATACGCATGGTGTGAATTTCGTCACAGCAGTTTTTCTTCCCTCCCCCCGTCTCTGTTCGTTTGAACCCGTCCTGTATAGAACCCATTTCATAATGAACGTTTTTAAATATGCTAGTATCTCGAAACAATATAATGATACCTTTCAATTAAAGGCATTTTATAACTTGTTCGTTTTTCGCGCTGAAGTGAAAACAATGCAATGGCATGACATTTTTACTACGAAGCGACGAAATGGCCGCCATGCTAGTTTCACTAGATCAGTGAGGTGGAGTAGAGATATCACTCCTTAAGTGGCGAAAATTGGTCATTGAAATTTGGAGTGACAAACTCTCCTCTCACTTCAAAATTTTGCATTAGTGATGAGATGGGGACAGACCTCCCCTCCAATGCAGTTATTTGAGGAGAAAACCTTTCGACTGCTTAGTGATTCGACCCTAAGGGTAGTAAAATCATTAATGCTATAAGGTAATAAAAAAATCATTACCATTTACGGGTAATTGAGAATAGACTACGTTAATAAATTTTTTGATTTTACTATATGTGTAATATACCCTAAGTGAATTCAACGAACATACACAGGGTGTATCTAAACCCCTGTCACAAACTTCTGGTGGTGATTCCCCTCAGCGAGATGAAAAGTTGATATAAACATGGTTCGGATAACGAACCGTATATGAGATTTCCGCAGTTAAAACTGAAGTTTCAGCAGCTGGTTTTGCTATTCTGTGGATGGCAGATGACATGCGGAGAAGCTACAACAAATGTTAAAGTTTCAGCAGCGAGGTGGTGGTTCCACCTGAATGGTTAGGTACACCTGAAATTATTAGCAGGCGCACCTGTTAATAAACAATAAATAGAACGTTATTTCAAGAATTTGTTGTAGCTTCTCCGCATGTCATCTGTCATCCACAGAGTAACGGAACTAGCTGCTGAAATCTCATAAACGGTTCGTTATCCGAACCATGTCTTCATCTCGCTGTGGGGAATCGCCACCAGAAGTTTGTGGCAGGGGTTTAGATACACCCTTGTATACTATTAAATCGCTCCTCTTTCAATAGCATCCTATGTAAAAATCCTCTGAAACACATTCGTGCCTATTTCTTCATTTGGCAACTATAACCTTAAACGACAAATGTATTGTTTTTGCTAATGTTGTAGATGTTGTTCACTCGTTTCTTTCTTTTCGAACTCACAACCATAACCTACTACACTCATCTCTTTCACATGTTGTACAGGAGTGAGCACAGAGTCAATAAACAACATTAGAAAAATGATTTCGAGCATTTTCGGATTTGCTCAATAGACTTATCCGAACAATAAATGACTATAACTCGGAAACTCCTTGATGCCTGCCACTGATATTTGTCATGCATTTATCCAAGGATCTCGTCATTGTTTCATACAAAATTAGCTTCCTTTTTTACGGTCCCTTGTGAGTACACCGATCGCACCGTTTACAAATCCATCTTCCACATCGATATTCACTCTCAACATGTACTGTACGGTGAGTCAATAGCCAAGCATGTAGAATAATTCAAGCCTCCTAATTCGACAATATCCATCTTGTGTAGTTGTGTACTTGCTGGATCTAATTCTCTTTTGCGGCCATAACCATTAATTTTATTACTGGCAAAACAACTTATTACACATGATAGCATTCTTGTTGGGAGCATCAACGTTGATGTTGCGATGAAACAGCTTAACTACATCGGGCAAATTTTCCACGCACCATTGTTTACTTCTAAATCTTCTCTAAATCGACTGCTTTCTCCTGAGGAAGCAATCTTTCACCATTGCCGATCTTGGTCAGTCTAGTTGAGAATATTTCATTATTCAGGCACATCACTCATGACAAGTGAAATGAATTGTCGATGATATTGGGCATTACTCGTCTGAACTGACCATACTTATCTTATCAATTATTTACACATTTCACAAAAAGGAATTGGCGATGATATTCTTGTAGGACCTTAGGAGTAAATCCGCTGACCCTTTTGCTCTGCGGTGTGATTCTAAATACAGAGTGTTCAGATTCTAAACAGTGCAGAGTGCTTCCGTTCAAGTTCGCTGCAGCCTTACCAGTGGACGCAGAGACTATATAAGCATTACGAATTGTATTCTGCCGTTGTCCGAATCAATTTAAAGTTTAATGTTTCCATGATTAATTTCTATCGTAAATATTTTGCCATTGCCAACAGTACGGGCCAAGTACACATGTATGCATTCGCTATCGCGTGTGCATATTCTGGGTATAAATTCTAAGATCAACTCTCTGTTCACATTACTCTGCAGATGTTTGGACATCACATTGCTACACTTTCTTACAAGTGCGATAGCCTTGCCGGTCTCGTATTCGAATTCATCGTTGTTCTCATAATCCGCCTCGCCAACAACATTTCGCATGTGACTCATCTTTCATTTTGTTCTCTTTGCAAGTTGTTTGCAATGTCGTCTTCTTTCTTGCACAGTTCTCTAAGTTCTTCCATCAATGCATCTATATCTGTTGCTTTCGTATTCTTTCCTTCTGGCTAAAATGTTAACCTCGTTCGCATCATACAATTGGATGAATTTGTGTAAATCTAATACATCTACAACTTCATTGCGAAATGGATAGAACAATGTAACCATTTCAGGCTTGTAATTGATTGTGTCATCGATGCTGTAATGACAGTATCTAATCACTCTGTGCTCACATTTCTGCGTCTATATGTATTGATGTTTGAACTAAAAATGTCATAGGTCCATCGTTTTCATTATCAGTATTTTGTTGTTCAGTGGCTTCATGGCCATCTGTATCATCAACATCTTTCTCTTTATATGTCTTAAATTCATTACCGGTGTCTACCATGCAATAAAATGAGCTAAACTTATGCTATCTAATTCTGCCGGTCTCTCACCATATTTTTGATTCATAGATTTAGCCTGTTGAATTTTCATCTAAATCTTCTTTGTCCGTCTCTTCTTAGCTTTGTGTATCTGTTCTGGCAAAACGATCGAAATGTTGGCGACTAGTCTACAAATGTGGCTCATCAAATGGTTGACGCAGAAGATACTACATCCCGCGTCTTAGGCACACATTTGCAGCGTGTCTAATAGTTTTAAATTTGTTCTACAATGAATGCACAGCATGAAATCATTCACATTGGGCTGATGAAACTGATGGAGCAAACATATCACACTACCGTTATGTGGGTGCTGTAAGTCCTTCTCAAACTAAAATCTATTATAAAAACATTACATGAATATCCAAATTCATTGTTAATGAATATAAAACGAAATATGAATTCAGTTTCCCAAATTTTCGCATATACAATATGGTCCCTTACTATTGTATGTCGCTCCTTACTTAAATCATATTTGATGAAGATGCTGTTGATATTGACGGTTATGGCTCGTTATGGACTTCCACTGATTGAATTCTATCACTCCATGTAGAAACGTTTATGTCATCAGATATGTTATTTGCGTCGAACTTTCAGTTATTGGCGCATTCGTATCGAGCCTTTCAGTTATTGGCGCATTGCGTTCATCTTGGCGGCGCGGCGCCTCAACTTTGAAGCGTTCCTGTTGAGCCCATTGACCCTCAACATCGGATATCCGGGACTTTTTGGATTCCCCATCTCTCGATCTATATTCCTGTGACGGTTTCTATAATTTTTCTCGTCTTTATTAGGCATAAATTGGGAAATTCGGTAATTTTTGCGAAATTTCCACACTTCGAAGGCCGATATCTTAGACACTATTAAATATTTAGGTTTAAATTATTTTAAGCCATTTTATAAAGCGCAGAAAGATAAAACAAATGATACCTCAAACGCCGTGGTAGCACAAAGGAAGCCGGAGCTAGACTAATTTAATATCCGCCATAGAGCAGATTTTCTGACTCAACTTTGAACTGCGATTGCGTCAGCCAATGAGGTCAGCACGAAATCGGTGGTGGTGTAAAACATGCTTTGTTCTATACTCTATCAAGAGCTCATAAGCTCTTGCTCTATCGAATGCGATATCGATCATTCTTCTATCATTAATAGTTTTCACGTTATTAAAGTTTTCGTGACATTCACGATTTAAGCGTGGCATCCTAGTCTCGAAACGTAAGACGTATTCTACGTCAAAAAGGTAAAAGTCTGGTAGTGCATTGAATATTAAATGTCAATAAGAGTACTGGCGCGTTGCGGCAGGGACGGTACTCAATGGAACATAGTTGTGCGCATGCGTTTCTTTTGGGTGCAACTAAAACCTGATAGCATGCAGGCCAGCCTACACCACCGCGAAGATTTATAACGAAATGTCAGTGTTTTCTCTCAATGAAATGCTTAATGAAATCTCAATGAAATGTTTTAATGAAATCTCAATGTGAATATAGAAACCATTCATTGTTGTTGTTATTATTATTATTAGTTTTTTTATTTAATGCTAATGAAATGAACAAATTTTTTTTTTTAGTTTTTTTTAAAATTTATTTTTTAATTTTCAGTTGAGATCTATGTGTTCGTTTCCCCTGAACTTAATTTTTTTTTCTTACCTACGTACTTAACTGTAACTTAACGTTTTTTTTTATATCATTTTGTAGATTTTTTTGAGATATTAATAATATAATTAAAATAAAATTTTCGGTTTATAAATATTTATAATGCCTGTCCGCATTAGATCGGAGTTCGCCAGTTCATTATTTTTCCAGTAGTATATAATTTTCAATTATTCTCAATATTTGAACACGCAAACTTATTGGAGTAATAATATCGTAGCGGGTGGATGGATGGACTGGATGGTGGGTAATTTCAAATAAACAAGGAATTTATTTTTCTAAACGGAACTGAACTATAAAAACTACATTATTTTTATAAACTATATTTTTCTAAACTATGTAAGTATAACTTTCATAAACCTTATTTTTCTAAACTATATAATTATAGTGTTATTAAAAAAATAAAGAAATGCTTATAATATTCATACAAGCGAACAAAATTAAATAAATTCGACATGTACGGACTCCTCTTTAAAAGAAAATTTTTTTTTTTGTAAAAGAATTGTTTGGCTGTGATGATCCAGAAATGGTGAACACCCACAAATTGGTTCCTGGTTCGAAGCCATATCGGGACCGCTCATTAACCACATGGTAAGTTGGGGGGGGGGGGTTCAGGATTTGACTACTTATGACCACAAAAGGGAGGGAGGCGGATCAAGTACTAACCGCGTGGTCAAACTAACTTTAAAATGAATCAGAAATCTGCACTTTAATTAGTTGGGTGAGGGTAACTAATTTCTTTGACCACGTAATGTTTAAGGGTCGGTTCAAATATGACCACCATTGACCACAGAAAAGGGAAGAGAGGGGTAAAAAAAAGTGAAGAAAGATATGGTGTGTAATAAACCCCCACCAAACAGGAAATAAAAAATCATTAAAAAATGCGAATGTACTAATTTATGTATGGATTGTGATGCAATTAGAGATATAAGGGTCGTACAAAGGAAAACGAAAATTTGTGTGGGAAAAAAAAAGACGACGTGTAGGATCGTAAGTTTTTGTTTTTAACAATTGCGAAACCCCACATGCAAATTGAATAATAATAGGTTGCAAGTGTTGCATCACGTGAGAAAGAAAGATAGCTCGTGCTTCGAAGCTCTGCGCGTGATCGCTTCGTCCAGCCCGAAAGCAAATGTCAAAGTCGTCAATGGAAGCATTATCGGTCACCACCCGCGAAAAAATCAAAAGCAATCGCAAACAGCATGGGGAAGGTGATGTTGACCGTGTTTTTTGGTTGCAAAGGCCCGATTTTTCTGGACTTTCTTGAAAAAGGCACGACAGTTAACGCAGGATATGGGGAAACATTGAAGGCACTGCGCGCGGCCATCACATGCAAGCGTCCCGAACTTCTTACAGAAGGAGTGCTTCTTCTCCACAACAAGGCGCGTCCTCACACACTTCGAAAGCAACGGTAGACCTCATCAAAAAGTTCAACTGGGAAGCAATACAGCATCCACCCCTGACTTATCCCCATGTGACTTTCACGTATTTTTTTTTATAGGGATCTCAAGAAACATGTGAAAAAGGCCGCAGGTTTCAGTCGGACGATGAAGTGAAGGAAGAGGTTTTTGGAATGGTTCCACACGCAACAGAAAGACTTCTTCCATAAAGGAATTACACGCCTTGTTACACAGTGGGACTTAACACATAAATGCCTTAACGCATTTGGAGAGTATTTTTAAATTCCTTGTATAAACTTTGGATAAAATAAACAATTTTCGTTTTCATTCGTACGACCCTTATGTATATGTGTATATTTTAATCTAACCCATAAATTAACCCCGTTTTGGGCTTTGCCCGTTGGGGAGCAATTTCTTTTTTCCATTTTCTCTTATATAGAGTTCGTGGTTGAGAGATGCTTGTTGCTACAATACAATACAAAATTTAAAGTAATAATCCTAAAAAAATTATATGAACCTCTTTTTTAATAATTTAGTTTTCCAAATTAATGAAATAGAATTAAAAGAAATAAAAATCTTAAAATTATATGCAGAAAAGTCTTTTATTAAATAAATATCCCAATTAACATTTGTAATTAGAAGCTATTCATGAACAGAAAATATTCAAAAAATGTATAAATGGCATGAAAACTTTAAGCACAAAACGTATAATAATACACACAAATGATGCAACTGCTGTTGTTATTATTATTATTATTATTATTATTATTTTAAAAATTATAATTATTAAAATTATTTTATTCGGGATCTTTGTCCGAATTAAATAAATAAATAAATAAATAAATAAATAAATAAATAAATAAATTTTTAATAATATATTCCTATGATATGTTATAATTAATTTTTGATTGAAACTTTATTTTTTTGTAATTTTTTTTGTAATCAAAATATCCGTTTTTCCAAGTTATAATTTTTAAAATTTTCTATCAAAATATAATTGTCAAAGTAATTTTTATATTTATATCAAAAACCTGTATTTAATAGTTTCTATTTTATTAAATTATTTTATGCGGACAGGCATTATAAATATTTATAAACCAAAAATTTTATTTTAATTATATAATTAATATCTCAAAAAATGAACAAAATGATATAAAAAAACGTTAAATTACAGTTTAAGTAGGTAGGTAAGAAAAAAAAATTCAGTTGGGGAAACGAACACATAGAAAATTAAAAAATAAATGTAAAAAAAAAACTAAAAAGAAAAATTTATTCATTTCATTAGCATTAAATAAAAAACTAAATACTCTTTTATACTCTTTTATTGTTCTATTCTCTTCTGCTGTTTTTAAAATTAAATGTACCCCAATATTCCGAAGCCCCATAAGGGCTTGTATGGAAAAATGAGGGCCTATAGACAAACATACACGTACTAATTATTTTATGAAATGATGGGAAATTAATAACAAAATACATAAAACAAACTAAAATACACAGACACATTTAAATCGTCAAAAATTACAAACAATAAGATCTCTTCCTAGAACTTAATATACAAGGTGATTATAATTAAAGTCCCTTTGTAAAAATGCTATAAAAAAACAACCATGAGTCCGAATGACTTCAAATTTGGACTGAGCATTCTTGAAGAAGGGGCATTTGATATGGGATAAGAAAAAAATAGTTCCAAAATTTATCACTAGATGGCGCTGTAAGCGGCATAACGGAAGCGGATTCAGCTAGAAGTGACATTTTGAATTGAAATACGACGGCTTTGGCATGAGTTGTTTATGGCATGATGTTTTTACATTAAAGTTGGTCAAGGAATGCAATTGACACTAAAACAAGTTAAACATGATTTTTTTTTTATTATACAGTACAGTATTAGCAAAAAATCAACTGTACCGGTCAATGAACATGATTGCTTCGGGTTTGATGATGGAAAACATGACTTTCAAGTCATTTAACAGTTGTGGCACTGTTAGTGCAAAGCCCATCCACCACGGCAAGGTCGTACCACATCGGATGGGAAAAATCGGTTTTTAATTGTCCTTGGGCCAAAAACCGCATAAAAAGCACATGATGATTCGGTTTTTAATTGTCCTTGGGCCAAAAACCGCATAAAAAGCACATAATGATTCGGTTTTTAATTGTCCTTGGGCCAAAAACCGCATAAAAAGCAACAATGGAAACGCCTATTAATTATCTCGGGACTTGCGCAAGACATGTTCAATATGCTGTCCACCATTTTCCTCCACAAGTTTTAACCGATAAACAGCATGTTCCACAACAGACCGGAGTGTCTCCGGGGTCACGTTGTGAACGTGGTGCGTAATCCGAGCCTTCAATTCCGCTAAATTTGCAACTGGGCCACTGAACACATGATTTTTAAGGTAACCCCAGAGCCAGAAGTCACAAGGATTGAGGTCCGGTGATCTTGCAGGCCAGGCTCTCGGAAAATGACGGCTGATAATTCTATCATCTCCGAAATGTGTCTTCAGCAGTTGCTTCACTGGCTTTGCAATGTGCGGAGGAGCGCCATCTTGCATGAAAATTATTCTATCCACGCATGCATGCTGTTGAAGTGTTGGAATTACCTGGTTGCGTAAAAGACACGCATACCGTTGACCATTGACTGTACAGGTAACGGGACCCGCAGGACCCACTTCCTCGAAAAAAAATGGCCCTATAATCAATGATGCTGTCATCCCGCACCACACAGTTACCTTTGCAGAATGAAGCGGTATTGAAACACATGCGAAAGGATTTTCCGTTGCCCATATCCTGCAATTTTGTGTATTGACAACGCCGTGGAGATAAAAATGGGCTTCGTCTGTCCACAAGATGTTCCATGGCCATTCATTGTCCACTCCATGCGAGCTAGAAATTCTAAAGCAAACGTGTGTCTAATTGGCAGGTCAGCAGGAAGTAACTCCTGAACATGGGTAATTTTATAGGGATAACAATGCAGGATATTGCGTAAAATTTTATTGACCGTGCTCACAGGCATGTCTAAAGTTCGGGCAATTCCCCGTGCACTGCACGTTTGCACACCACTGTTCGACCCTTCCTCTAATGCTTCAGCCACGTCTTCTACTGACGTCAAAGCAACTGCTTTCCTCCCTCTGCCAGATTTCACTGCAAAAGAACCTGTCGCTTCGAATTTTTTAATCATACACCCCAGAGCCTTTGCAGACATCGGACCACATCCTTTTTTCATTCCCTTTAATACCC
>JAHWFO010111383.1:91044-125310 GCA_023313115.1 Rhysida immarginata | reverse complement strand
CGCAAATCCGACCCCCCCTGGAACAATTGGGCCTAAACTTCATAGTACTGTAGATCTTGCCTAGAGGAATCTGGATACCGAATTTCACGCCTTTGCGTACCTAAATAGCACATAGATATGTTGCACTTCTGAATCCCACCCCCGTAATTCCGTTCCCAGTGTACCAATCAAAACCAAACTAAATAGTACAAATGGGCATGCCCATAATAAGCTACATTCCGAATTTCAACCTTCTACCTCAAAAAATGTAGAAATTATGAAGGGGTACACAGTTAAGACATTATAAAAGCAATAAGTAGCTCCATTCTTCGGCTACTTAATAATATAGATTACGAGCACTTAAGCAATCGTGCGTCGACAAAGCGATTCCACGTGCGCGCGCCGATGACAGTAATGCTTAAAAGATGAACAGAAAGTAACAATGTATTCCTTCTTGACAAATCGATTGTTATATGACATGCCATTATCTTTGTATTCTTTACATTCACTGTTTTAGCACGTGAATTCGACTTGAAGGGGTCCACGAAAAATTCTGAAAAGTTGATAAGGCCGAGCTAAGACTTTGATGGTCATATTTCTGAAAACAAAATTTGAAAAAGTTAATTCGTTTTCAAGTTATCGTGCGCATTCTTATAAGTAGCTTTTATGCTAAAGCTCCTAATAAATGGGTTAATATTAAACTCCTCGTAACTTTTAGTTAGAAAATACATGCAAGGCCAAGGAAATAATGAGACTTTTAGTTTAATCAATTATTTTATTTTGTTTCAAATTTTAATTTATTCATCACTTCATGTGAAGCTGTATTTCAGTCTCAGGTCACTTGTGACATGCATCTTCCTGTATTACTGGTGAAAACTAAACAAAGTATCAGAAAATATTTCATATCACTTTTCTTGTACGTATTCCAAAAAATTATTACAAAATTATTTGTTCGCATAAGAATTTAGCAATCGATATTTGAAAATTACTGGCAAGAAATACACAAAAAAATATTAAAATTAAAACATTTGTTATATCTTCCGATCGTGTAATAAACCGTTAGGTTTAAACTGTTTATTTAATGGGTTACTGAATTAACTATTACATTAACAGTACCATGATAACTTATTATTTTTAATGTTATGAAAAAATTCCAGTTACTTTGTTAAAGAACGATCATAAACTCTTAATAATTATATTAATTTGTAGGCAATTAAAAAACAACAAGGGAGTCTCGTTACTTCGACTCTTGCTGGACTTTTTCTTATATTTTCTGAAATTTTTCTTATATTTTCTTATAAATTTTATCAATCTAGCTATCAAGACAGAATGGGGGCTTTTTTGTAAGGAGACTGCCACACGTTCTCGCGATTATCAAAATCTTTTCAAAATAATTTAAACTCATTTACATTTATAATTGAAGTGAACGATTTGATTCGCATGAATATTAAGCGTACTCTAAAACGTTAATTGCTAGCAATAATTTGTTTGGACGCTCTTCTTCAGTACGATAACACCCGCCCGCACACGATTGTCAGACGCTAGAGGCGTTGCAGCGCCTGCAGTTCAAAGATGAAAAACTGGAGTTCAAAAACGAAAGACTTTGCACTTTGCGACTTTCACCACTTCCCAAAGAAGAAAGAGCACCTTAAGGGACATGAGTTGCGTTCTGGCTACGAGGTGAAAGACGCCATTCAATCCTCGTGTCGACAACAACCCCGGAATTCCTCTCCGACGGGTTCACCCGACTAGTCACTCGTTAGCGCAGTGCGTGGAAAGGAATGGGGACTATGTCGAAAAGTGAATAGTGCTTTACATAGAGGACAAATGTAAATATCAGATACAAAAAGAATTTTGAAAATCGGTTAACAAATAAAAAAGTTATGGACCAGACGGCAAAAAATCTTGAACACCCCTCGTAGATATGCGATCGCAGGAAGCCGCTACTGTCGTGATAAGCGTTTTGATGACGTTTACGGGCAACAGCAATATCAAAGGCCCCAGCGCAGAGTTGTTTGACTTGTTTTCATTAGGCTATGGTTCCAATCTTCCTGCAAATCACGACGAACTCATTCCGGACGAATCCAGGGATCCCGCTTTCAACGCTTCAAAAGACAGCTTTTATCCATGACCCATGGGTCTAGGAAAGCTAAACCATAGAATAGCCAATGCGTTGATGAGTCCTCCACTTGTCCCTCGACCATCTTTATCCTTCATAAGGCGCTGCTTAGCACTAACTTCAAAAAACGAACACCTTCACGACTTTTCCAGCCGACTGAAGCGCCATGCGCACGAGGAATCCGAGCAAGTCCATTGTTTTATCCATCACGAAGACTTTGTTGTAATTCACAGACTCAAATCACCGGCTGCGTTCAGAGAATAGCCACTTTTCCACTGTTTCCACTTTGTCGTTCGAGAAACCGCCACCAGTGAATTCATCGGCCTCGGTAGCTCAGTGGTTGCGTGATCGCCTCTGATACCCGAGTACGCGAGTTCGATCCTGGCCGAGAACGACGAAGATTTTTTAGGGGGAAATCCTGAGATCACGCACATCCTTCGGAAGGGAAGTAAACCCGTTGGTCTCGTGTAGTCGTTTGCCAGCTGAACGTTAAAGAACCCTTGCGAGGCAAAATTTGCGGCCCCTATAACGCCGTCCTGATATGACCGTAGTAGTTGGAAGTCAAGTTAATATCCATCAAATCAATCACCAGTGAATTCACTTTTTCTTTCCACTTTTCTCTATCGCCAAAAGCTAGTGGAAAAAGTGAAAATGACGTAAGATGGCGACGACCAATCAAAATTAAAGTAAACTAAAACCAGATCGAGTATAATAAAATTTACAAATGACAGCGATGTACCGCAAACTGTTTAAAAAATATGTCACACAAAGAAAATTATTAATATATATACTTTATTTAGATAAAATGTAGGCTGTTTTGTGAACAAGATACGCTCATAATTTATCTTCATTTTGTTAAATTAATTTTTTTCTATTTTAGTTTTGCACAATTAGCGTTTCAGTATTCCATCTTTTTTATTTGCTTATATTTTATTTCTCACTAGTTGTGCCCGCGGCTTCGCTTACGTGGAACTCTGTGAGGGATAAGTCAGCGCAAAAAAGAAAGTTCAAAAACTGAGCCAAAGGACAAAAACTAAACAATAACAACAACCAATACGCAAAAGAAAATTTCGAAGTCCGCAATTTGCCACCTTCAAAGAGTATCAAAACCGGAGTTAGGGTTGCCACCTTCGTCAAACAAAATTTCTCCATCTAATCTAATTAATAATTTTTCGGAGATATTAACATTTTCATTGAAATTTAATTTTTCTTATAAATTAAACATTTCTTATTGTGCAAATGGACTTTTTTCAAAATTATGATGTCTTTTTACACAGGCTGGTGTACTTTCTGAACCGTCCTGAAATGCCCCCCCCCCCTCCCTTAAACCATGGTAGTTGGAGGGCCAAGGATTTTGAGTTGTTTCTGAAATCGAAACCTTCATAGTGACTTGCGAGTCCTGCAGTAATGGCTGCAACACCAGAGAATGACGGTTTGAAACTGGAGTCCGGAGAAATAAGAGCAATACGGGAGTCTCCAGCGCAATACCGGAGAGGTGACAACTCTTGTCGTAGAATTCTTTTATGTAGTATAGTTTTAACTTCAAAAGGAAAAATTTAACCATAGCGCGGTTTAAAACACTCGTGTGACATCTTTGGCAAGCTTTTGAACATCACATGGTTCCAGTGTTTGTTTTTTCCCGTGAGAATATGACATTTCCCGCAAGAAAAAATAGCCTAAATGTTGACCCAGACTATAAGCTATAACTATACTAAGTTTTTCCTTCACGTACTTCATTTGTATTTGTCTCATTCTCGAAGCATTTTTGGAGTCCTGAGAAAGATTTTACCTCTTTTTGGAAGGCATACAGTTATTTAGAAGACATATCTCTTATCTGGCGACATCTATTGGCAAGGTTAACTACTGCTGCGCGAATTTAAAAACACGCAGCGACATCTGTTGGCAAGTTTAACTACCACTCCACCACACCGTTATGGAATTTTCCCGTGGGAATGAGGCATTTTCACGCAGAAAAAAGTACACTAGTTGAAGACCCAGACTGTAAACTATAATCATACAAAGTTTCATCAAAATCCGTGCAGTAGTTTTTGCGTGATGCCTGAACAACCACGGACACGCAACAGCTTTATTATATATATATAGAATAGAATAGAATAGATTATCAATTTGAAACGAATTTTCAATGAAAGAATTTTCTTTGCACTCCAAAACACAGCAGAGTATGTTTTCTTCCTCTTCCTCACTGTAGGTGTCCTATATTTGCTCATTTAACTGACAATTCCTATGATTTTGAGAAAATAATATTCCAAAAGAAGCGATCAGCGAGTTCACATTCTTCATATTGGATTAGTGGTCAAATCACCGAGAATTCACTGAGGCGTTCGAGACGTACGTGAACCTCGAATTCTCTCGTGTTTCACGGAGAATTCTCTGATTCTCGAGAAATTCACCAATGGCTGTTCTCAGAACGCACCCATCAAAGGCGAAACTCGATTGTTTCCTAAACTGTCAACTCACAAAATATTAAATCTTTTAGAGGAATTGTTCAAAACTGTATATTTTACAAAATTAAATAATCAAAAGTAAATTTTCGAACTACTATTCAATGGTTTTCTCCCCGTCTTTTATCAACTTCTTATTCTATATCTCCGGTTTTCCAACCTTTTTCGGTTTTTAAGGCAAAAATAATATAATTTATGGTTTATAAAAAGGCGTTATAAACCATACTAGATAGTGCGGCTAGGTAAGACAGCGAAGTCTAGTGGCGCTATTCTGTTACCATACTTTCTATACATTTCATAATATCTCTGTAGTAAAGACTTAAATAAAAATTGACAGTCAGACAACAATGGTCAGGTGACTTAGCAGCACGGTCTCGAATACAATGGTCCGAAAGCTCCATTGTAACTCCATTGTTAAAAAGTGGTAAATGAGAAAAAATAAAGAATAAAGAAACAGGTCCAAGAAGAAGTAATACGGTAAACTATTTTTAATACCTTAAAAAGGGGCATTAAAAATAGTTTACCGTATCAATTTGTCTTGGACCTGCTTCTTTATTCTCTGAATATTCAGTGATAATATACAGTCAAGGCAGTATGGACATCATGGATATCATTATCATGTTAAAAAATAAAAACAACAAGCAAGAAAATAAAAAACAAAAAACAAATAAACAAAAAAAAAAAATCCAAAGCAAGACAATGCAAAATAACTCAAAAAACATCCATTTTTAGCACATTTTCTATATATAGAAATGTGCTCATGTGATCGATCTGTCCGTCTGTAGACAATCCCACAATTCATTGCGTTGCAATAGAAAGAGTGCATGTCAAGGATAATAAAATAACAAGGATTGCTTATGCGATGCTACCATCTAGCGAGGAAATTTGCAAACAAACTAACCGTGACGTCACACCTAGACACGACGAGCTGGAGAAATGCTTGGAATACGCTGTTCTGCTGCCGCGTATAATATAATTTAATAACTATCAAACCTGGCAACGCATAAAATATTTGACATTTCCAAAAGATAAATGTTGAAAATTTTTGGTGAACAAATTTAAACGCATTAAAAAATTCAATCTGAAATCATGCCATGATAACACTGAATACAGTGGATCAGACGTACTTCCAGCGAGATCTTCAATACGACTTGTTAGGTCTACCAGCGAAAGAGTACCACTCGAAAAATTTTAAAGAAGAGTGCTTTAAAATTAAATAATACCGGTACTTAAATTTTTAATATCAGACACTAGCATCGACGTAGCCAAACGCGCAAAGTACCACCCCCCTTCCCCAACCATAAGTCAGGTAAATGTATTTTTGAGTGAGCACCCAACCCCTCTCGATGTTTAGGAAAATGAGAATATTCGTCTGCATTAAGTAATTGAATTTAATGCGAAAACTTAAAAGATCTGTGCACTTTACTTTTATAAGTAGGCTTCGGATTTGCATATAATGCATATTTTTTCCCGAACTAATAATTCGCTCAAATGATGTTTTTAAGCACTTTTAGTCCTTTTTGAGCCTTCTAGCTTAAGTTTTATTGTATATAAAAATGCATATTTCTGACTTTAGCGCATATTTTTGAAGTGATGTTGCTTACAACTACTGTTCATTTTTGTCTAAGTATTTGCTGCTGAACAGGTAAGTTTTTACTGCATATTTTGGCGTTTTTTTTTTGTTTTTTTTAGCGCATATACCATAGTTGCGCATACTTTTTGCACTTTTTAGTGCATTAGAATACGAACCCTGATTACAAATAAGATGCAATAACCTGCTCCTACAACCTCTGACAATTAAGTTCGGTGAATGAGTTCACACAACAAAATGCAAAACAGATAGAGCCACATTTACTTTATTGTCCTTCGAAATAATCACCCTGGAAGGCAATACACTTTTGGGATCGGGTGTATAAGTCCTGGAAGCTCCTTAGGGATGGCTTTAAGTACACGTGTCACATTTGCTTGAATGTCTGGAATGTCCGCAAATCTGTGTCCCTTTAAGGCCCGTTTCAGGCGTGGGGACAAGAAAAAGTCTGCCGGTGCCAAGTCTGGTGAATAAGGTGGATGAGCTATGGATACGACCCCTTTGTTGGCCAGAAACTGTTGCACGATTACGGCAGTGTTCCTCTTTGATCCATTATCCACAGTTACGTGCGCACGCTACACCTTCAACTGAAGAAACGAACATCTGCTAAACCATTGCACGCACAAATGTGACCTGTCTGAACTTGCTTAAACAATGACTGGGCTTGTATTCACATGCATTGTTACTCGCGTAAAGCTCGCACAGATTAGGGTGTGACGTCATTCACCGAACTTAATTGTCAGAGGTTGTATATTATAGTTTATCTGTGGTTCAGTTGATTTTTCCGAACAGATTGGCCATTTGTTTTCCAGTAATGTGTTAAATTTAAAAGAATCACTGGAGAAAATGTATCATCATAACATTATATTTCATAAATTTATGTTTTTGGATCAACACTTTATTAAGAGTCGTGTCAGTAGTTTTTCATTTTTTAAGAATATTTATGTAGCCCCGCTCCTTTTTTTCTTTCCAATATTGACATTTTCAAGTATTCAATTAAAAACATCATTTGAGTAAATTACTGGTTCGGGAAAACATATGCATTATATGCAAATCAGAAGCTTACTTATAAAAGTACGGTGCACAGAGCCTTTAAGTTTTTGCATTACAATAAAAACGACATTTTCGGTTTATGAATTAAGCTAATATTGAATTAATAAAAAGGGCATGAAAAAAATAAAAATAACTTATTAATATATCAGATCAAATATATTCATAATTATATGTAATATTTTGCAATAATATATAATAAATTTTATCAAAAATTTCAAATAAATAAAAGATATATGTTAATTGTTGCTGTGTTCATATGCTTTTCCATTGAAGCAAGGTCTAGGAGTAACGTCATCTGCACCAGCCAATCACGTTAATTTACCCGCATTAGCAATCCTTGTAATTTTATTATCCTTGAGTGTATGATGTATTGAATTGCTGGAAGACACGAATTATCCTCGCATCCTCCGCGAGTGCTCTAAACGTTAATGAGATGGTGCGCGTGCAGGATGCTCGTGTTTGACGATTATTGAAAGGGCAGTTCGGTCTCTAAATCAAGAGAATTATTTTATTCTAGGGAGCTTAGTATTTATTAGGATAACTTAAAAACGAATTAACTTTTTCAAAGTCTGTTTTCACCAATCCATTAATATGGGACAGGGCACGAAGAAGTACTAACGTGAGATAGCCGGAATAAGTACGTACTATAATGGCACGTGCTTTAATGGTACCATTATGATACCCCCTTAAAAACTGCCTATAAACAGATATGGCATGTAATATATCAAACAAATCGTCACAACATATCATGAACGAATATATAAGAGTAACTAGTGATAGCAGGTATTGGTCTAATGGCACGTGTACGTGCAAGGACGTCTCTTGAATGAATATAACGCATAAATAATGTTGGTGTGAAATGTTTAATAGTACGTGTTTTAATGGTACCAAATGGAACTTTCAATGCTAATATATGGCATGAAATATATCAAACAACTCGTAACAACGTGCCTTAAGTGAATATAACGAGTAAATATTGATAATGGTTTTTGGTTTAGTAGCACGTGTCCTAATGGTGCCATATGATACCAAATGGTACCATTGGAATTTCAATACTAACATATGGCATGTAATATATCAAACAACTCGTAACAACGTGCCATGAGTGAATATAACGAGTAAATAATGATAATGATTATTGGTTTAGTAGCACATGCCCTAATGGTGCCATGTGGTACCATATGGTACCATTGGAACTTTCAATGCTAAGATATGGCGTGTAATATATCAAACACTCGTAACAACGTGCCATAAGTGAATATAACGAGTAAATAATGATAATGATTATTGGTTTAGTAGCACCTGCCCTAATGGTGCCATATGATACCAAATGGTACCATTGGAATTTCAATGCTACGATATGGCATGTAATATATCAAACAACTGGTAACAGTGTGCACTGAGTGAATATAACGAGTGGATAATGATTATTGGGTTTAGTAGCACGTGTGCTAATAGTGCCTTGTGGTACCATATGGTACCATTGGAAATTTCAATGCTAAGATATGGCATGTAATATATCAAACACCTCGTAACAACGTGCCATGAGTGAATATAACGAGTAGATAATGATAATGATTATTGGTTTAATAGCACGTGCCCTAATGGTGCCATATGATACCATATGGTAACATTGGAACTTTCCATGCTAAAACATGGCATGTAATAAATCAAATAACTCGTAAGAACGTGCCATGAGTGAATTGAACGAGTAAATAAAGATAATGGTTATTGGGTACCCGGTCATATGGCCGACGGACATTTGACCGACGGACACTTGGCCGATGGACATTTGACCGAACGGACATTCGACCGAACGGACATTTCACCGACGGACATATGGCCGAACGGAAATTTAACCGACGGAGAAATGCCTGCATTTCATCGACATTTGGACATTCGGCGTAAAGAGATGTTTTCGGCAATATAATTCATTTAATGGGGGAAAAAAAATGTTTAAAGGAGGTTATTTCGTATAACGAATAAAAAAAGAATAATTTTATAGGTCCATACCAAGGTTATTAGAATAATAAGGTTGCGCGCTCAGAGCAGATCTCGCAACTTCTCGTACAATCTCAAAAAGATCTCGGCGTGCTGTGACGTCATCCAGAGGCGAAGTGGCACGATTAACAAATGAATCAGCGCGAATTTCGGTTTGATTGAGGCATTATTAGGTACTTTCGTGGAACTCATGAAAGCTATTTCGGAATAAAATTGTTGCTCGTACTGCCTATATCGTGATGAAGTGAATATAGAGTAATTAAACTTGAAATTTTATTGTTCAAATGGTTTGCAACTGTGCAATAGCGTGTTGCCAGAATGGAAGAGAGGTGAAAGCATTTCGTTCTTCTCTTTTCCCAAGGACTCTTTTGCTATAACCCTAAACAATGAATTCATTTTATTACGCATCTAATTTTTATAGTTTCTTTTAAATTTGACTATTCGAGAATTCTCTTGTCGATGAAAGTTTACTCCATCAATTTTCATTTAATCTGTCGATTCAGACTTATTCATATAGACAGGAATAGATGAGACTCCTCATATGTTCCTGATATAACTTTATTTACTGTAAAATCAAAATTCCAATAATTTCATCGTTTTATTTTAATATTCAGAAATTACATTTCATGCCATTATTTAATATTCAATTAAATTCCGACCATTATTATGTAAAATTGAATTCATACTTTTTGTTTACAATATACCGTCGTGATCGTATCGTTTTCTGTTGAATCGCTTCATTCCCTAACGCACCGCTTGCCTCTGGATGACGTCATCCGCTTTGCTTGAATTCGACCAATCGTACGGAACCTTCCTGAGCGCGCAACCTTATTATTCTAATAAACTTGGGTCTATACAATATACTTGCTTAGTAGAAAGAATTATACAGATTTGTCTCATAAGATTCGTTATACGAAATAACCTCCTTTAAACATTTTCCCCCATTAAATGAATTATATTGCCGAAAACATCTCTTTACGCCGAATGTCCAAATGTCGATGAAATGCAGGCATTTCTCCGTCGGTTAAATTTCCGTTCGGCCAAATGTCCGTTCCGTAGAATGTCCGTTCGGCCAAATGTCCGTTCGGTCAAATGTCCTTCGGCAAAGTGTCCGTCGGCCAAATGACCGGGTACCTGGTTATTGGTTTAGTAGCACGTGCCCTAATGGTGTCTTATGATACCAAATGGTACTATTGGAACTTTCAATGCTAAAACATGGCATGTAATATATCAAATAACTTGTAACAACGTGCCATGACTGAATATAACGAGTAAATAATGATAATAGTTATTGGATTAGTAGCACGTGCCCTAATGGTAACATATGATACCATATGGTACCATTGGAACTTACAATGCTAAGATATGGCATGTAATATATCAAACAACTCGTAACAACGTGCCATAAGTGAATGTAACGAGTAAATAATGATAATGGTTATTGGTTTAGTAGCACGTGCCCTAGTGGTGCTGTATGATACCAAATGGTACTATTGGAACTTTCAAAGCTAAGATATGGCATGTAATACATCAAACAACTCGTAAATACTTGCCATGAGTGAATATAGCGAGTAAATAATGATAATGATTATTGGTTTAGTAGCACGTGCCCTAATGGTGCCATATGATACCAAACGGTACCATTGGAAATTCAATGCTAAATTATGACATGCAATATATGAAAGAACTCGTAACAACGTTCCCTGAGTGAAAATAACGAGTAACTAATGATAATGGTTATTCTTTAGTAGCACGTGCCTTAATGGTGCCATATGATATGGTACCATTGGAACTTTCAATGCTAAGATATGGCAGGTAATAAATTAAACACTCGTAACAACGTGCCATAAGTGAATATATCGAGTAAATAATGGTTATTGGTTTAGTAGCACATGCCTTTTTGGTGTCATATGATACCAAATGGTACCATTGGAATTTCAATGCTAAAATATGACATGGAATATATCAAACAACTCGTAACCACGTGCCATGAGTGAATATAACGAGTAAATAATGATAATGATTATTGGTTTAGTAGCACGTTCCCTAATGGTGCCATGTGGTACCATATGGGATCATTGGAACTTTCAATGCTAAGATATGGCATGTAATATATTAAACACTCGTAACAACGTGCCATAAGTAAATATATCGAGTAAATAATGGTAATGGTTATTGGTTTAGTAGCACATGCCTTTATGGTGTCATATGATACCAAATGGTACATTTGGAATTTCAATGCTAAAATATGACATGTAATATATCAAATAAGTTGTAACAATGTGCCATGAGTGAATATAACGAGTAAATAATGATAATGGTTATTGGTTTAGTAGCGAGTGCCCTAATGGTGCCATGTGGTACCATATGGTAGAATTGGAACTTTCAATGCTAAAGCATGGCATGTAATATATCAAACAACTCATAACAAGGTGCTATAAGTGAATATAACGAGTAAATAATGATAATGGTTATTGGTTTAGTAGCACGTGCTCTACTGGTGCCATATGATACCATATGGCACCATTGGAACTTTCAATGCTAAGATATGGCGTGTAATATATCAACCAACTCATTATGAGTTGTTAGATCTATTGTTATCCATAGCTGATTTGTATCAAGGGCATAATGCTGTTAGGCTTAATGTTATCTAAAACTCACTACTGTCATACATATTGCTAATTAATAGTAGTTAATCGCTTGCTTCAATAGTAGACGATAACATAGAAACACTTTAGTAATTTAATATGAAAAAATAATAGATGCTTACACAATGCTTCAGCAATTGAGGCTCACTTCGTTTAACATTATGTGGGAATTCTTACAAATTAAAGAACTTTAATTTTTTTAAATGTATGAGGAATAACTTTACTCTCCATTTACTCTTCAGTTCTTCAAGTTTATTCTTTTAAATTCCCTCTATACATTAGTTTACTTAAATAGTAATTTACAATTTAGTTTTCATATTTATTTTCTCTTAAGTGTTTTAAAATGTTGATTAATTCAATATATCCATGTACGATGCTATAACATGAAAATGCGCTCCATTTATCCGCTTTGGCGGTAAAATCATTCTTGTTTTTTATTTTTTTTGCTTCACGCTTAAAATAAATTAAATTTACCACCTAAACATGGTACTCTACGAATTTTCCTTCGAAAGTGGGTGGTTGAACAAATGACGTAACAATTATTCGATTTCGTCTAAACACCTGCAGATTTTGAGTCCTAAAGGGTCACTTTTACATGCAGTCTGCCCTTCGACGATTCTTTTTCTGGTCCTACGTAGAGTCGCTACGATCACAGGGCGATTTGTTGTGTTAAAAACATTTTTGTAATCGTATTAGATATCTCGCCGTGACCACGGAGTCGTCTACAAACGCCTGCCAATTATCAGTCCTAAGACGGTTCACTTTTTCGGACAGTTGCTCCTTCGAGAGTTTCGCTGTTTGAACAGTCGTTGTCCTCCTTCGATGGTTTCACTGTTTGAACTGTCGTAGTCCTCCTCCTTTCGCCGGCCAGGCAGCCGAGAGGGCTAGAACGTAGGCTTTCTAATTTCGAGTCCACCTGGTCGGGCTCGAATCCCGCCGTGGGCATGGATATTTGTGTTTGTGCTAGGCTGCGTACAGATATAACTATTGTAAAAGGCGCAAAATGACCTTAGTAGTCGACGCCAAAATTTCTAATAAACCAACCAACCAACCAACCTCCTGATAAAAATTGAGTTTGCTCACCTGACGTTCATCGTGAACCGCTATCCGAAGAAATCGCCGAGGACAACTTACCAAGAACCGTTTTAGTCAGTCCTCTAGATTTCGGTGTAAGAGCCCTAAGACGACGTCAGTAACAAAGTTTCCAAAATAAAAGTTCACCTTAAATTCTACATCTTAACGCAAAGTTGATTAGCGTCAATGAATCCCAGAAAGACAGAAAGCTCGTACAGCTTAAACTACTCTTACCACTATAGTCTCTTACCAACTTCATAACGCGCAGAGAGAAGAGATAATTGTTGTTTGCCCGAAGGCACCAGCTCAACTGCCCTAAAACTAAAACCCAAAGGGATAAATACTAAGGGTGTCGTCTCCCATATAAGAAGTTGTTAGGAATTTTTGTTTTCTTCACAGAACATTACGAGCGCTGATATCACCGCTGTAGATCGCTGATTGGTTCTTTAATTTTCATGGAAACATGGTGCAATCATTAAATTCACGAGAAACGCTTTTACAATGTGGGATAAAAAGAGTTAAAACAATATAACCCTTTTGTTAGGGTTAAAAGGGGTTAGGAACTATAAAAACATTTGTTTTATGTTCTATATATAATCTCATAAAATTGGAAAGCAAACACTTTTCTTGAATATGAGAGAACAAAAATGGCATTTTCAATAGATTTCAATTCAGGACCAACCAATTTTGTAATGCAGGTTAAGAAGATTAGGACATAACAGCTTGGTATTAGGACATCACGATTGCTTCCTGCAGTAAACACACAAACAAATAAAAACAAATTACCGTAATTATCAGCAGAATTTGCAAATAAAATTTACCGAACGCAAACATGTGCACGAAAATGAAAGCGGTAGAGACCATCTGAAAAAACAGGTTTGCCAGATCGGGCGGGCAAGCATATTCGTGACGTTATTGTTACCACCGATGCCACTCGCCTAAGCTCAGCTAACTGGCACTCAAGCTTAAATCCGTCCTTTAAACTTCGAAAGTAAACAAACCAAGAAACAAATTGAAGTACAACATCCAGCGAGTTGGATTTCATTTTTGTCAAAAGGAAAATTAAAATCTCCTTTTAGTAAGTTGTTATGAAATGTTCATCAGCTTGAAAACCACTTCATTGATTTTCATGGTAACTACGTATATTTCGAAAGAAAAAAGAGTATTTGATAAGCTTGTTAATTTAGTAAACGCAAAAATTCCAGAAGAAAATCAAATACCCACTGAGGTTTTTATCTGTTAGTGAGAGCAAGAACTTACGTTAGAATTTAGAAAAATTAATTGTAAAATTAGTGAGGGTAATTTACAGCATTAAAAAGAAAATAAATAAACTTTTAAAGTAATGTTAAAAATTTTTATTTTGACTATGGTTTTTGCTTTTTATAATTTTTATATCGGTATGTGGAATAAAGAAATTTTTTTTACTGTATTTCGAGTTGTTTCTTGGTTTGTTTATTTTCGAAGTTTAAAGGACGGGCTAAACTTGAGCGCCAACTAGCTGAGCTGGGATGAGTGGCATCGGTGGTAACTAGGGAAACTGGATGTAGGCCTACATCCAGTTTCCCTAGTGGTAACAATGACCTCATGGTTGCCCGACTATGATTGCCCGCCCGATCTGGCAAACCTGTTTTTTTCAACCGTGGTAAAGACTGTCGTTATGAACGTGTCACGCGTGAGCGTTTCGCAACTCGTTGTTATGTGAAAAATCGGTATAGGGCTGTGGAGTCGCCGGGTGTGGAGTCGCCCGGGAGTGGAATCGCCGGACATGGGGTCGTCGGTCGTAGATTCGCTGGGCGTGAAGTCGCCAGCGTCAGAATTTCGCGAGAACAAAACAGAGGAAACAACTAAAGGTGCATTCCCATAGCTCGCTTAAGCTTTGAAGCAAATTCTACTCGCTAGAAAAATATGGCTTGAAAAGTTCACCTTGAAAAGCCAAGCTAGCGTTGAAGCTATCCCATAGCTAACGTGTCTCGCGAGAAATCGCAGGCGTGAATTTCAAAAAACATGGCGCCTTCAATGCACGAAAACGTTAGTTGTTACTGAAAAGGAATTTAATTTTAAAAAGCTATTGCTAATTAATCTAAAATGTATTTTGATACAAAAATTACTGAATTTATTTTATTTGATTTTCTTTTATATTGTTGTATTATGATTATTGCCAATTTATTGTTCTGTTATTGTAAATAAATAAATAAATAAATAAATAAATTTTGTAAAAACGGGTAAAATATTTCTAATTTAGCAAAACGTGATATTTATTTTTTATTTTCGATGAGGCTGCAAAAAATGGAATAAAATAAAATAAAATACAACAACTAAATTTAAATAAATAAACTTAAGTAATAAATAAATTAATAAAAAGACTAGTAAAATAACAAATAAATATAATAAATTCAATAAAAATTTAATGGATTAAAATTAAATTAATGAATATTATATACAGGATTGAGTCAATGAATTATAACCACATATATAACAATCCGAATAGCCTCTTTTTGCAGCCAAAACAGCAGCTAGGCGACGGGGCATAGATCAATGAATGCTTGGAAGGTGGCAACAGGTATCTGTGTCCATGTGAACAGGCCGGCCAGGTGGCCGAGAGGGCTAGGGCGTAGGCTTTCTAGCTCTCAAGTCCGACTGGCCGCGGGTTCGAATCTCGCCGTGGGCATGGATGTTTGTGTTTGTCCCGGGCTGCGTACTGTTATAACTTGTGTAAAAGGCGCAAAATGACCTTTGTAGTCGACGCCAAAATTTCTAGAACCCCCCCCCCACCCCATGCGAACAGCAGAGCATCACGAACTCATGAGGATTCCTTGGTGGAGGGTCTGCAGCCTGACTTGTCGATCCAGATGTTGTCAATACTGGTGATTCATGCATTAGTTAGGAAAAAATTTAATAACTTAATAGCTTTTAAAAATATAATAATTGTTTAGAGATTAGCACATTCTGCATTATATTTACAATTTAATGGTATAACTAGAAAGGTTTCAAAATGTAATTTGATTTACGTACACAATTTCGTTTCACAGTAATGTCTTAAACTGTCAATTACTGGTACATCTACCTTAAATCAAATTAAATCAAATTAAATCCTAAGTAAGTAATTTAGCTATCTAAATTACGAAATTCATTGCATGTATACGATTCTTATTTTTTAACCGACTTCAAAAAGGAGGAGGTTCTATGTTCGTCTGTATGTATTTTATTGCTTGTTCATTGTAATAAAAAATAATAACATTCAAATTAAATTTTTAATTTGATTAACAATTCAAATCACAACTAGGTAACATTAGTTTTTACATTTTATGATATTCGTTAAATGTGCATAGTAAAAATTTTTCAGTTAAATAAATTAATAAAAAGGAAAAGTCATGAAATAGGAAAAAAAATCCAATCGAATAAAATCAAAAGCAAATAACATTATTTTTTCTCATTTTACGTATAATATTCATGAAATGTCTATATTTAATATTTTAATTTTAAAATATAGTGGTCATGCAATATGCCCCCCCCCCCCAAAACAGTCTGCCGAGGAAATTGAGCAATAAGGGTGGTAAAAAAAAGAGACCGACGAGCCATTTTCATTGAAGCGCAAAGTTTACTTCTAATAGGTGTATATGTGTTTTTGTGCTAGGTTATAACTCTCAAATTGACAATAGTGACTTTGTCACAGTGTAACAGGACACATTGTATTAGTATCGCTTTCATATTGACAGCGACTTATTTGCTATTGGCAGTCTTCTCAATTATGACAGTCCTATCACAGACGAACTTTTATAATTAAAACCGAATTTACAGATTCACCTGTTATGGCACCGTCGTATGACGGGCTTTATTACTAGTTTATTATAATACTTGTTCTGCTCAAGGGCCGCCATCTTAACACAAGCAATTGTTATATTTATATTTAATTTTAACTAACCTGGTTTTACAATGTTAGATTTATTATTTGTTTGTGGCCCATGGGGACCTAACTTGTCGGGCCTATTGGGCCTCTTTGTACTATTTCTAACACGTTTGCTAAATAAATAAATAAATAAATAAATAAATAAATAAATAAAATGTTGTATTTCTTCATAGCGTGGACATCTGTTAACCAATAACCAGTCATAATAGCAACACATCGCAACGCAAACTATTTTTCCAATAACGAAGATGTCGGCTTTTGTGTCAAACAAACGGCATTTGCGGGAAGCTTTGCTTTTCTGCTTTAACCTGAAAAAAAAAAATGTAGCTGAAGTACGTCATTTGCTTGAGGAGGCCTACGGCTAACATACACCATCGAAAACTACCTCTGAAGATTGGTTTAAACGCTTCAGAAGTGGCGATTTTGGCACGGTGGACAAGGAGCGCTCCGGAAGACCAAAACGGAATCGTGTACTATGAGCTGCTAGAACCGGGCGAAACTGTCAATGGGCATCACTACCGACAACAACAGATCAGTCTGAACCATGCATTGTTCGAAAAACGGCCAGAATGGGAGACGAGACACGAACGAGTGATCTTCCAGCACGACATCACTCCATGCCATCGCGCTTGCATCGTCCGGGAGCATTGCCATCAAAACACTGCTACCGCATCCGCCATATTCGCCAGACCTGACCCCTTCCGATTACTTATTCCGGTCGATGGCGCATGGCTTGACTGGGTTACACTTGACTTTTCGAAGAAGTGCAAAATTGGTTAGATGAATGGTTTCGTTCCAAGGACGCGTCGCTTTATCTTCGCGATATTCATGTATTGCCAGAGAGATGGCAAAAATGTGTAGCTGGCGAGGGACGATACTTTGAATAAAGCTTTTGTTGTATTCCTCTTGACATTTTCCCTTTTTCATTGATCCAAAAAACCCGAAACTTAGTTGCACACCTGTTATTAATTACTAATTGGAACTATCCTTTTTTGTTGTTTATAAATAATTGATTTTACCACTAAAAGAGAAAGTTGTTATTTCACAATAAAAAGTAAAAAATAATTTTTGTTGCCGCGCGTTAAAATAAGAATTCATAAAATTAAAAAAAGCCAAAGGTGTAGCAGCGTAGTTTTTTTTTTCATTTTAAAATTTAAAATTTAAAATTTAAAATTTAAAATTTAATATGAAACGCGTGCTCTATGTAAGGACACTAAACGTTGTGCCATATTGAGCAACAGCTTCATCTGCTATTCTTCTTGCAAATCGAAGCGCCGCCCTGGCGAGCACTTGACCCCAAGTCCCTTGATTATTCGCTGAGTTTCCTCCTCTGGTATACGAGGCGTAGCAATAAAGAAAGCGGATTAATGCTGTAACCCTTTATTGGAGAAAATATCAGACAATGTAGTCCCTTCCACGATTCCTACACCGCTCCATGCGAATCTTCCACTGTTGGAAGCAGTGCTGCAGGTCATCTTGTGTTATGCTGTTCAAGAGTTGGGTCGCTTTTGCTTTCACTGCATCCACGGACTCGAACCGGGTTCCTTTGAGCGCAGACTTGACTTTCGGAAAGAGAAAAAAAGTCGCACGGTGATAGGTCCGGAGCGTACGGTGGGTGTTCCATCACTGGAATGT
Source organism: Rhysida immarginata (assembly GCA_023313115.1). NCBI lineage: Eukaryota > Metazoa > Arthropoda > Chilopoda > Scolopendromorpha > Scolopendridae > Rhysida > Rhysida immarginata. Next base: position 106,844 of record JAHWFO010111383.1, on the reverse strand, counting down.
TGATTTTCGCCAAATACCTCTTCACAGGTACCGCTTTGTCCTGATGAAAAATCCATAAGGCATTCTTCCACAAGTCGGGTCTTCTTCGTCGCATACGTTCACGTTCGCCGTGCAAAATCTGTGTAACACTTATTGATGTTGTTAAGTTCAGAAATTGCTCGAATGCTCAGTCGGCGGTCTCCTCGAACAATTCTAGCGACCTTCTCCACATTCTCTTAATTTTTCGCAATGGAAAGACGACCCGATTTTTAGATCTTCCCCGACGTCTTCCCTGCCCTCGAAAACTTGCGTGCGAGATAGACACTGATCACCATAAACTTTTGTGGCAGATTTTCCAAGTTTTGTGAGGAATTTGATGTTAACACGCTGTTCTACTTTTGCACTCAGCATTATTCCGACGGAGCTCACACACGCGATCCGCTTCTAACACTGTGCTAGAGCCATAAAAATCATGTGTACCTGTAAGTGGCCATGCCCGATTGAATAAAAGTACTCCCAGCGCCCCTAGTGTATATACTGAGAAGTTACGAAAACTAACTTTTGAAACATAATAGATAGAGAAAAAATTGCAATTACAAAGTTGTAGAGCATCTCTGATTTAGTACAAATCCACTGTTCATAAGGAAAACAAAAGCATAAACCTCATAAAACGGGGAAAATAATCCATGTATGGAATGCCTTCTGGAACCATACGTTGGAATATTCACGCGTAGAATAACAAACGTACAGAGTCGCTCATATTTAATACTTACCACAATAGAAAATTGAATAAAATTAAACAAAATAATCATTAAATTTCAACATTTCAAGACGCTCAAAACAAAGAGAGAAAAAGCCGAGAAGTGCTCATCTATTCCTCATTCAACCCTGCATAAGTGCTAATGGAGATGAAACATTAGATCCAAAGGCCCAAAAGAATATTTTTTGTGGTCGAAAAATATTCAAAATGAAAACTCTGATTTAAAAAAAGTGACCAAGAAAATTATGAAAAATTGGTTCACAGGTGCATATTTTCCACAAGTGGGAAATGAAACAGCCGTCCTCCTTGACTCTTATTGAAGCCAAAATGACAATAAACTCATCGCATTTGTTATGCAGATGAAAAATCAGTTGAATTCTCAAAATCCCCCTTGGAACAATTTCTAGATGCTTTTGCATCCCTTCCTTGGAAAAATTTTATACAAAATTATTTCAGATTATGTACTGGTGGAGCAACTTGGCGTCGTTTTACATAAGAGGAAAAAATATTTAAATTCCACTTACATGTTATCAATCAATTTTCTTTTCCACGATCCAAGACCATGTTTTCATATGGACGTTTTGAGAACGACTATCTCGAGAACGACGACTTTTGTTCGAGCTCTTCAATTTTGCTTTGATATAGATTTATGATCTTGCAATTTTTGTCAAAAATACAAGTTTAATAGATATGCATGGTGTAAAAGTTACTTACATTTACGCCATTTCTACTCTTTTTACTATTATTGTCAACATTTTAAAGAATATATTTTGCACCAGAAGTGAATAGAAAAATCGATATATAGACTGGATGGAATGTTCGGAGCGGCAGTTAGTAGTTGTTTTGTTCAATTTAATTCAATCTTCTATTGTGGCAAATATTAAGTAGGAGCGATTTCGTGCTTTTGTTGTTCTACACGTGATAAATCCAACGTGTGGTGTCCAAGTATTCCACACATGGACTACTCTCCCCCGTTTTACGAGTTTTATTAGGGTGACCAGACGTCCCGGTTTTCCAGGATTGTCCCGGTTTTTGAGAAATTATCCTGGCATCCCGAAAAAAAGTTCTCGGGACTCTATTATGTCCCGGTTTCACAAAATGGGTTTCGCTCTAGTTTAATCCAATTTTTGGTATTCCGGGATACTATTTCCAGGATTCTTTCTTTTCGTGTAAGGTAGTAACTACAAATAGAAAAGGGAAGGAAAAATTCAGCGACTCAAACCAGGGACCATGCGTTTTTCTGGCACCGCTCTTACTAATTGAGCTACCACCTACATGAATGAACCGCCAAGTTGTTACAATATGTCCACATGGACTTTTATGAATCCACAAATCAGCTCAATCGGCAGAGCAGGCTCCCGACTCGCAAATCGGGAATCCTTCTTACCAGTGGCGTAGCTAGCTTTTCAGCGCCCGTGTTCAATTTTTCATTTTTAGCTTTTTAGCCCCCTAATTCGCTGCGCCCGTGTACTTTGCACACCTTGGCTCCCTTATCTACGCCTGTGCTCCTTATCCTTCACACAAATAAATTGAAGAAATTCAACTCAAAGAGTAGGTATTGATATTACTAAAGAAACTCTTCAAACGTATCAGAATTACAAATGGAAAAGGGAAAGAAGTCCATATGAACATATTGTAAGAGCTCGGCGATTCATGTCCGTGGTAGCTCAAATGGCAAGAGCAGTGCCAGCGAAAGACATAGATCCTGGTTCGAGTCCAGGTCGCGGAATTTTTCCTTCCCTTTTCGCGAAATTATGCTATGTTTAAAGAGCTTCTTCAGTAATACAAGGTACGTCAAAATGATGGACCTGATTTCAGAAGTTTATTCTATGTAATCTAATGAACATATGATATGTATTGTGAAACATGTGCTACGAAAGGTAAACGTTCAAAGTGCCTCGAAAAATGATTATTGTGGATTCGTGGTTTCTCGTCGTCAGTTTAATCACAGATTTGTTTACATGATAGTCAAGCATAACGAACGATCTCTGTTCTCCAGTCAACACCACTTACCTTAATCGCTCGCTACTAGAAAATGAAAACATGTCCTTCGAAAGGTTAACTTTCACAATTTAGTTTCCACGCAGTGTTTTCACTTTCTACCAGCGAGCGATTAAGGAAAATGGTGTTGACTGGAGAACATAGATCGTTCTGTGTGCTTGGCTATCATGTAAACAACTCTGTGATTAAACTAACGTCGAGAAACCACATATCCACAATAATTATTTATTGAATGTTTTAACTTTCGTAGCACATGGCACATGTCTAACAATACCATATGTTCATTAGATTTCACAGAATAAACTTCTCAAGTCGGGTTCATAATTTTGACTTAACTTGTATATTACGTGCAATTTTATTACTTGCCTGTTTCAAAGTTTCATGTTATTTATCGTTATTATATATATTAATGCCTATATGTATTTATTTGTCTACTTTACTGATTTCCTTTAGCTATAACCATAACGAATAGAATTAATAAGTGTGATTACTCTGGTACTAGTCAATACTAAAATCAGGCGAGATGGCGGATGTGTGAAATAACAGCGCTGCTGTCGCTATCGACCAACTTCGTAGCGAATCCTGCTTACTGCAAATGGCAATTTCACGTTTCGTGTTAAGTTTCTGTCGTATATTTTATTGTTTCACTTATACACTGAGTGAGCATATTATTATGACCACCTGACATGTTTATGCAAATGCGCGCACGGACATCGCCACAATATTGCTAGCGTGCCGGACCAATAAAAAAAGGGAAGCTGAGTGTCGTCGACAACAGTAGACGTGTTCCATTCTTCAACTATGGGTAAACGACGCGATTTAACAGCCTTCGAACGCGGGATGTTTGTAGGTGCTCGGAGCTATGGAGCGAGTATCAGCGAAACAGCAGCATTCGTGGGGTGCTTAAGAGCAGCCGTCGTTAAAGTATTTAAAGAATGGACGGTTAGCCGGAAGATGGGGTCTGAACGTTCGCGTTGTGGCCGCTCGCGGATGGTTGATGATCGGACAGAACGGAGACTGTCACGACTGGTAAAGGATAACAGAAGTGCAACTGTGCATCAAATCACTGCTGACCTTAATCAGGGGTCCTCCAAAACGGTCTCTGAATGCACTGTCTGCCGCACACTGCATCGCATGGGATACGGAAGCCGAAGACCTGTCCGCACACCTTTGCTGTCTGCAGCCAACAAGCGGAAACGACTCCAATTCGCTCAGGAGCACAAGGACTGTACTATCGAGCAGTGGAAACAAATCATGTGGTCTGACGAGTCACGATTCCAGTTACATCATGCAGATGGTCGCGTGAGAATCTAGCGGAAACAGCACGAAAACATGGATCCCGTATGCATGAGTACAACCCTTCACGCCGGTGCGGGCAGTGTTATGGTCTGGGGAATGTTTTCCTGGCATGCGTTGAGTCCGTTAATACGTGTTGAACAACGTCTGGATGGTAAGCATACCTCCGTATCGTCGCCGATCAAGTCCACCCTGTCATGTTGATGGCGTACCCCAATGGAGATGGCTACTTCCAACAAGACAATGCGCCATGCCACAGAGCTCGTATTGTGCAGGAGTGGTTCCAGGAAGATGAGAGGGACTTTACCTTACTTCGGTGGCCCCCACAATACCCAGATCTCACTCAAATTCAGCATTTGTGGGACAAAGTCGAACGAATCATCAGACGGCTGGATCCACCACCCGTTCAATCTAACACAACTAGACAGTGCTATCCATCAGGCATGGTGTCAGATTCCTCCCACCACCTTTCAACATCTCGTGGAATCAATTTGGATTTTTTGAAAATTTTTTTTAGATTAATGCATTATCACCGACTTTACGTATCTGTAGAATCGAAAGCGGTTCTCGCGGCAGGACTTCTTCTTGTTCCGCTGATTCTCCTGAGGGGACGAGAGATCCAATTTTAAATCTTCCGAGGCATTTTTCTTAATAAAATATTAGGATAAATCGAAAAATTTGGAATGATAAATATATTTTATTACCCTGGATGCAAAAAAATAAAGTCGAATTTTTCCGCGGAGTTTACTTTTAAGAAGCAGTAAGAAAAAAAAATCGTGTTTGAAAATTAATTTTTAAAACTACTGCTAACGTTTCATCTTTTTCCTTGTAAGCCAGTGTTAAACGCACTCAGTGACATCTTGTGGATGTGTCAAGAAACTACGCAAGTAATCACATTTATTTTATTCGTTATGCTATAACTATATTAGATTGAATTTTTAACTCTGAGGTTTTATTTATTGCAATTTTATAATTTTGGTAAAATTTGACTAAATCAGAAGAGGGTTTTTTTTTTTTTTAAAAAAAAAGAACAAATATAAACTAATTTAATACCGTAACCCCACTTTGTATACCGGGGGTAATTTTGCTGCTCTCAAAGAACTTATTTTGTGTTCTTAGACAAAAGACATCATGGCTTCTTCAACTGCAGTTTCCACCTTTGGAATCGCCGACTATATTGTTCTATTAGCGATGCTCGTTCTTTCAACTGGAATTGGCGTCTACCATGCCTGCACTGGAGACAAGCAAGCGACAACGAGAGAATTCTTCTTGGGCAACAGAAATCTCTCCTTTATACCTATATTTTTCTCTCTTTTGGTATCGTTTGTTTCGGCAACAACGCTTCTTGGAGGAGTGGCGGAAGTTTACACATTTGGAAGCCAGCAGACCACCTTGATCCTCGGCATGTGTATGCTAGTTCCCATTGTCCTTAATTTCTTCCTTCCAGTCTTCCACGAACTAGGCTCAATTAGCGTCAACGAGGTTAGTTTAATAAATTATAACATTAAAAATTTTTGTGAGTAAAAAATAGGACTTAAAAGTTCCAAAGTAATTCAAAATATTTTTTATCTTTTGCAGTATCTGGAGAGAAGATTCAATGTATTTATCAGGACCACCTGTTCCGTTATTTATGTTATTCAGATGGCAAGTGTCTTCCCTAAAAATATTTAGTATCTTTCGCTTAAATACAGATACAGGATATCTCAAATTAAAGTTAACATTTCGTAACTCGCTACAGCAAAAACTAATCATCAGAAAATCATTAATTTAAAAAAAAAAACTAAAAAAAACTTAAGTTAGTTTCAAATACCGCCAATGAAGGCGCTCTTTAAGAGGACGTTTTACTGGCATATGCTAATTTTGGTTATGTAAAGCTACTAATGCAGAACTGAAGTCATAACTCTTTATCATGTAAACGAATATGACTTTGACTCTTCCAGAATGTGTTTTGCTAGTAAAATTGTTTTACCAAAATGGTGAATCTGCTACTGAAGCTTTGCGAAAATTCGTTCGTTGAAGCAGTTACTCACTGGCAACGGATTAAGAAAAATGGTTGTTCAGCCAAAAAGAGGGCGAATGCATGTTGATCCTCGGGTGGTTGATGAAGTAGCGACGCAAAGATGGAGGACAGGATGTCAAATTTCATGGCCAGCACTAGTGTTTGGCGTATTGCAGGAGTTGTAGAGGTGCAACTGTTCATAAGATTCTTCAAAAACATTTTGCACTACAATTGTGTAGTTCATTGTTACGTTCTCAATAAAGCTATAACACGCTCTCTAGTAGGTGGTTTTTTTGAACTAACATTGTTTTTTGCTCTGGAATAAATTCCCATCATGTAATTCAGGTATTCCCAAAATTTCTTCATTTTCTGATGAATAGTTTTTGCAAACGATGAAATGTTAACTTTAATTTGAGACTTCCTGTATATGTTATATGATATTTTTTTATAGTTTTTTTAAATATTCATTATTTTAAAAACGATTAAAACATAAGGCGCAGGTTTTGTCACTCAAAACCACCTAGTTGCGCGTTCTAACTCCGCCGAGGGCATAGATGCTTGCGTTGTACCTTTACTAACAAGCCTGGAATACCAAGCAAAAGCTCAGTAGGCTGATTCGCAGTTAAGTTAAATTTCAAATATATAACATCCCCAACACCGAAAAGGTAAAGCTGCAAATTTTTTATTCATGGAAACGCTAAATCAAACCAATTATATGGATAGCCGAATTTTCAAACAGTGAATCACATTCAGAGTGGATTATAAGGGAGCGTCACTTAAAAAAAAATTAGCGTAAAAAATTTACCATGCAATTTGGCGTTGTTTACAAACTGGTTGCATATTCATGCATAAGAACCAATCTTTAATTCTCCTCGTCAACCGTTTCAAAACGCTGCTGAAGAATTCTACATTCATTTTGCTCCTGAGTAACTATTTTTTCTGCGTGATCCTTGTTCAACTGCAATTTCATTACTCGCAGTTTCTTCGATTTTAGTGATATTCTCTCTGTACTCAGCTGATTTCTTGCAAAATCATTTCATTGCCAGTAACGAAAACTTCCAAGAAACATTAGTCTTCCGCCAGAAGAAGAGAATCCTCATGGAGCAAACAACTTAACAAAGTCAGTACTTAAAGCCAACTTAAAGTCCTTTGAAACTGGATCAAATGCTAAACTATTATGCTACCATGTACTTAAAGGTCTCTACTGTCGGCTTTATATTTACTTTGTCTTTTTATCCAGTTTCTCATAAAATGTAGAATTTTGCTACTTGTCTTTGAAATGTCAAGCTCTCGCCGCTAATTCCAGTAATTTCGAGGAAATAATTCTGTAGTAACTTCGTCATTTCTAATCTTCTTGTTTTCACAGTAAATGTCTAACCTAACTAGAATACCAGTTTGCTTTTTAATTTTTTAATGATAAATTTCATATGAATATCTCAACTAGCAGAAGCACCCGGCATTGCCCGGGATAATTACAGTTGTTGATACATAATAACTCAAATTAATTTTCAGTAATTCTGCAATTTCTTGCTGTAGACGAAGCTCCCGGTGTTCAGATGTTTACAACGCCCACATACATGTAAGTTTCTGTCTTCTCTGACTAATACTCGTTCTTTTCTTCCGTGACATTTCGATAGATATGAATTAACATATATCCTTCGAACGATTATTAAAGAGCACAAAACTGCTTGTTGATTTGAAGAGTGAGTTGATGTATGCTTTATTATCAGTTTTGTCAAAAAACTGTAGCCCGAGACCGACCGGAGTCCTAATCCTTATATACCCAATCCACTGGAAGAGGAAAGGGAAGCTGCCGTCGCGTCTGAAAGATTCTACACTGTTCAAGGGCTCCAAACAGACAAATCGTCTGAACATTTGTTAAGGAGCTGAAGAGAGACTGCCCTACCTATATCGTGCTATATACTCATTTCCTGGTCATTGTTAATAATTCTATATTAAAGGCGACAGAACATTCTATCATTGCATCATCTTGAAAATATTGTTGCATCATCACTACAGTTTCCATTGCATCAATATTTCCACGGCTTGGGTAGCAGTGGATGAACATGATCGTTTTTGTCTGTGTGCTCTGCAATCCCAACAATCTGAATAGGTTTATTCTCTACTTGGTAATCTGTTGTTGCAATTGCACTCTGCTCTCTATGTCTTGGAGCAAAACTTGGCCATTCATCACTTTGTGTGGGCCAGCAGTCGCCGTTTCTACTGTTGACACACACACCATTCGCTCTCTACTTGCTCAGTTGCAGCAGTGCGCTGACGAAAAACCAACACAGCACCGAGCGAAGGGATTAATGGTCATGAGATATATCTTGTTAGCATGCCCTGCCATCATTAAGAATATCGATAATAATCGATATTCATTATTTTATCGAAACCTCAGACAGTGACCTTCCTGTTGCTTTGAAGATCAAGTGTGCAAAATTTCATCAAGATCTGAATAAAACTGTAGATTTGAATTAGATACGTATAAACAAACAAACAAATACTCTTTTTTATAGATATAGATGAAGATTTGTTTTCTTATGTCTTACAGATTTTATATTTAGCAGTAATAATTTACACTCCATCGCTTATTTTATCTCAAGGTAAGAAAATTAAACCATTTTATTCTAATGCTGTCTTAAATTAGATCAAAATTTTGATAATCATTCAAATTAATTAATCATTGTAATTTGGAGTAATTTAAACATTTCAGTTACTGGGGTAAATTTTTGGCTTTGTGTCATAATCTCAACTGGAGTTTGCACGTTCTACACAGCAATAGTAAGTACCCAATATTAAATCCACATATGCCGAATAAGTATACATACACTGACTGCTCACTGGAAAGTGAACACTTTCGATTTTAGACGTTTTTTCGAACATCTAGTATTTTACTTGATGAATTATCCTGAAACTTCAGGGGTGTAAAGAGTTTGTTACACTTCATATATTTCAGCGAAGGTTTCATCCCGAAGACAAATAGGGGACCAACAATAAACGAAAAAAAAAACTGAGGAACAGCATGAATATTCATGGAGATATAAAGGTTTCTTTAAAACATCGAAATTTTTTCGTAAGTTTTTTGTTTATAACACATGCAGGGTTTTCAACCCCAGCAATGATATTTTCAGGAAGCGTGACAAACTGCAGTAGAGACACAACCTGCAATCAGAATATAAAAATAGTAAATACTAGCTGATATATCTGGCTCTTTTTTGATGCAAGTTTGCAATATCTGAATGGGAATATACAGTTAAAATTATCACATTAAAAAGCTTAGAATTAAAACAGTAAAAAAGTCATATAGAAAAACCGAAAAAAATCTTTTAAAATGCTCCTAATGCATAGCCCTCTAACAGTTCTACCCGGTTCGTGTTGGAATGTTGTGTATAGCTAAAGCGAGGTTAACGTAGTGCCGGAGAAAAAATGTGTAGAATAATGTGTATGGCTTCGACAGTGGGAGGAAATATAATGAAAATGAAACAATAGTTTGATCTGACTTTTTTTCAGCCCAGGCTATGGCTGCAGTTCTTCTGTGTGATCTGACCTTTAAGAATTCATTTGTTTATCTAAAAATTTAACAATTCCTAAATTCTCTTCTTAGGTGGCGATGGGTGTACATGATCGTTTGTGTCTGGGCTTATTCACTACTTGGTAAACTGTTGTTGCAATTCATACTCTGCTCTCGAGGTCTTGAAGCAAAACTGGTGCAGTTATCACTTCGTGTGGTCTAGCAGTCGCCGATTCTTCTGTTGAGACATTTGCATCATCGACGACCGCCTGGGATAGTCGACGGCCACTAGGTCACTCACCACTTGTTCAGTTGCAGCAGTGCGGTGGAAAAACCCGATACAGCACCGAGCGAAGGGGCTGCTTTCTCTGCCGTCTTTCCACTGATTCTCCATAGTCTGCTAACTCTCCATTATTTCCAGTTACTGCTCATTTTTAAAACTTTTCAAGAAAATGTAAATTCTAATAACTATCAATTCTAAGAAAAGCACGAAGGACAGGAGTTCTATGTATTGTTAAAAATTCTGACGCCTTCTCACTGATTCTCAGAGGAGGAAGACCCTTCCAGCTGTATGCTGACGACCATTACGCGAAACTTTAAATTATGATCAGGAAATTAGAAAGCCCGAAGAACATTACATTTTATAAGAGGGTGGTCCTCGATTTACGCATGTAAGTCGTGTGTCCTCAAAATATTGTTGTTAATGAAATTTACAAAATGATCAGTCTTGAGATTCATTTACATGTCTTAATGAACATGTCTTATCTACATAACTATTTGATTGGCTGAACCTGGTATATTTTCCCCAATTTTTGTATTTAATGCCATATCATTTTTGGAATTCTGTGTTGCTATCACTACTGTTGAACAGTCAGAGCAGTCTATTGTTACACAAACTTTACCTTGCATAGCTCGTCATGAGATATATATTCTTGGTCTGTGCATATTGCTGTGAGATACTTCCTATCAGTATGCGCTGCCATCAATCTGAATATCGATTATTATCGATAAATATTATTTTTTCGAAATCTCTTGTAGATAGTGATCTTCTTCTTGCTTTGAAGATCAACTGTGCAAATTTCATCTAGATTGGAATAAAACTATAGCTTTATATAAGAAAGAAACACACAAACAACTTTCTTCGTTATATATCTATATACAGGGTGAATACAAAAGTCTGAACCCCCCTTTTATTTTTTGAACCGAAGCAGATATGTCAGTTTTGATGAATCCAATGAATAGGAAGTTGTGGGTGGCCTATCCCATGGTGCACTTTTGATCATCCCAAATATGCAAATTAGGACACATTCAAAATTTATCTCAAAAACCGTAAGTGATATAGAAAAAAACCCAATTGCAAACTTGTTCAGCATAAAAAAACAAACAAAACAAAATAAAAAAATCATCCAAATCGGACCAACCAATCACCCACAATCACGTGGTGAACTGTTTGTAGCTTACAAACAGTCACACTGCACAAGGAAAATTGAATGTTGATATTTCCACCATGTAAAGCATGCAAATCAAAAAATTAACATAAATTACCATACTCACATTCACTTTCATGCGGAAAAGCAAATAAAAGGCATGTTTCAGCACACAGAAGACAGAACAATTCCAGGATGGCAAGCTACACTGTTCCGGAAATGGTCAACATGGTCAACGTGATTGTGGGCGATTGGTTGGTCCGATTTGGATGATTTTTTTTTGTTTTTTTTGTTTTTTTATGCTGAACAAGTTTGCAATTGGATTTTTTTCTCTATCCCTTGCGGTTTTTGAGATAAATTTTGAATGTGTCCTAATTTGCATATTTGGGATGATGAAAAGTGCACCATGGGATAGGCCACCCTCAACTTCCTATTCATTGGATTCATCAAAATTGACATATCTGCTTCGGTTCAAAAAATAAAAGGGGGGTTCAGACTTTTGTATTCACCCTGTATATAAAATCCAAATAACTCACTCACTGACTCACTCATCACGAAATCTCCAGAACTATGAAGCCTACAGACTTGAAATTTGTCATGTATTTTGAAATTTGTCGCGCGGGAATGCAGTGTATCTTTTATTTTTTATCTGAACGGCATTTTTTCTAGCGTTAGAAGTTGTGACGTCGTTGTTTGCTTTGTTTAATGAAGACTTTTGCGATTGTTCTGTGAAACAGCATCAACAGTAACTGGAAGTCTTTCGCGCGGGAATTCAATATATCTTATTTTCTAAAAGGGCATTTCGCTGCGACCAGTATATAAAGAATCTGGTTGACTGACTCATCAACGCACTGAAGCCACCAACTCGAAACTCGGTGAGGTCATAGGACTGATAGCGTAGGGGCGTACTAAGACCGGGTTACTCGAAATTTGGACTCCCTGTCCACCCAGGGGGGCAGAAAGGAATTCCACGTTCGGTCGCTTGCTCCGCCCCCAATAAACGGAGATCTTCGAAATTTTGCAGGAAGGTTTCTAGCTACCGTTCCTATAAAGTTGTTTCCCCGATTTTCGATATTGAATTTTAAGGGTGCGAAAACTGATAAAAATCGTTTTTCGGGGGCGTTTCACTAAATTTTCTGATATTTTGATGCAATTTCGCGGGGAATAAAGATAAAGTAACAAAATTCGGAGGGAAGGTTCTCGGGGATAGTTCCGCTTTGTGAGGGGCGCCAGGAGAGTCCAAAGATTGCCTCCCCCCCCCCCTTTAGTATTTTTCCGTCTAACTCCAATGCACTACATGTATTTTGCGAGTAAAAATAGGTCTAGAATAATGAAATTTGGTACAGTGATGGCAATTGACAAGAAGAAATGTCTGTTTGGTTCATATTTTAATTATCTGGATCCAATTTTCCGGTATTCTATGTTTTCCGGATTTTTTGCGGATTATTTTTTTGGTTTTCATAAATTAACGTACAAACTGGCATGTTGAAAGCGTAGTTTTTCCATTGGTCATAAAATATCGATTTTGTTATTTGATTTAAAATTTATTTAAAGTATCCAGGACTATTTTTCGATTTATTATGAAGTAGTGATACAGAAAAAGTGAACATTATTCTCTACCTTTCATCTCCGGCCCTGCGTCAAACTCACTCAGCTAAAGGGCCGGTGATTGGAGAGGGGTGAAACAGAATACAATAAGAAAATTTTTAATAACTTTGTCTGTCTGTTTGTCTGTTTGAACACGTTAATCTCCAAAATTACTTGACGATTTTTCATGGGGTTTTCACAGGTAAGTGTAGGGTAGTTTGCGGTAACCTAAAAGCTTACGAAAAAAAAGTATTTTAATTTGAAGTTTTTGGAGTATGATCAGCTTAGTACAGTTCGTAGAAAAGTCAAAAGATGGCGCTTCAGTAGTTGATATCAAAAGGCGCTCATATATAACAATAGCGAAGCATTGCCGGATCTGCTAGTACTTAATAAAAGAAGTATATTTCGTCAGGAGATGGCGCTGCTTCATCGAATAATGTCAAATCAAATATAACAACAGCGACCCCTTGCGAATGGGAAAAGCTAAGAATGAAGAAAAACAACCGCATGAACGAAAGAGAAATGGTCGAAATCTATGGTGGTCGCGCGATGCTATCTCCATCGGGTGGCAAAAACTGTAAGTGGACAAACAAACAATAACAAACGGAGTAAACTAAATAGCGAAAGCGGTAAAAAAAGGGTAAGAGAGCTGGATATGTCCACCATGACTTGCCTAAATTTCCAAGAAAAGGACATGGCAAGTAAACTTTAACAGCAAGGTATCGTTTTTCTGAAGATAAAATCTTTTTAGCGAGGGAGGGGGGTAACGAATTGTAAAGTGTGCTGTGCATGAAGCGAGATATCTCCACCATGACCTGCCTAAAACCTTCCCAGGGTCCACCTGAATTACCATGTAAAATTTCATCAAGATTGGTCCAGCCAATGCATAGCGAACAGACAGACAGACATTCATTTAGAGAATTTTATATACAGGGTGATTAAAATTAAAGTTACGATTTCAAAAATCGATAATTTGAAAACTACTCGTCAGAATGAGCTGATATTTTAGCAGAACAATCGTGAGGCAATGGAATTTTGTTTGGCGAAGGAAAAAAAATAGTTCCAAAATCTGCTGATAGATGGCGCTGGCAGGATAATGTCAGGGGAAAAACCAAAAATGGATTCGTAAAACACAGGAATGTTGTTAGCCAAAAGGAAACAATAGAGTTCAGGGGTTTACGAAAAATTTATTAGCGAAAAGACAAGAATACGTGTTTACAGCGACAACAGTGATAATGCCAAAAAACTGGAACAAAATCTTACTGATGATTAAGGCAGAAGCTGTTCGATATGCCCTCCGCCTTGTTCCGCTACTAATTGGAAGCGCGAAATGGCATGCTCCACAACAGATCGGAGGGTATCTGTACTGATGCAATGGATGTGGTGTGTGATGCTTGCCTTCAAGTCGGCTAGATTCTTAATCCGCCTTCTGTAAACAGTATTCTTCAGGTACCCCCATAGCCGGAAATCACACGGGTTTAAGTCGGGGGAACGTGGCGGCCACGTTGTGGGAAAATGGCGGGTTATGATCCTAGCATCTCCGAAATGAGCACTCAGCAGCTGCTTCACAGGAGTAGCAATGTGCGGAGGAGCGCCATCTTGCATGAATATTGTGCGATCCACATACAGATGCTGCTGAAGTGCCGGAAGGACATGGTTACGCAAATGTGCTTCATACCGCTTGCCAGTAACGGTGCAGGTAACGGGATCCGCAGGTGTGATCTCCTCGAAGAAAAATGGACCGACGATAAACTGTGCCGTTATTCCGCACCACACAGTGACCTTTTCAGAGTGAAGAGGTTATGGCTGTAGCTGGAAACGGATTCTCGGTCGCCCATATCCTGCAATTTTGCGTATTTACAGAGCCTTGCAAATGGAAGTGGGCTTCGTCAGACCACAGAATGTTCCATGGCCATTCGTTGTCCACTTCCATCCGAGCAAGAAATCGTAGTGCAAAAGATTCACGTGCTTCCAGGTCAGCAGGTAGCAACTGCTGCACATGAGTTATCTTGTACGGGTAACGGCGCAAGATGTTCCGTAGGACTTTACGTACCGTGCTGCTCGGCATATCCAGCATTCCGCCAATTCCCCGTGCACTGCTGATTCCAGCATCACTGTTCGTCTGTTCTTGTAATGCTGTAGCCACATCTTCCACTGCCGCAGCCAAAACTGGTTTCTTTCCTTTACCCCGTTTCACGTCAAATGAACCGATCTCTTCGAATTTAGCAATCATTCTCCGCAGACTATTTGTGGTTATTGGACCCGATTTTATGAATTTTAATGTCCGAAACTTCCTAATAGCTGTTAGTGCACACTCATCGTTCTTATAAAAAAGCTTCAAGAGCAGAGCGCGATCCTTCATAGTCAGAGTCATGATGAAGCATTCAAACAAAGAGCTGGTGTGCTGCTTTTTTATGGCAGCTATGTCCGCGGTGCGCATGTCACATTTTAGTAATTTGCGTCATCGGCAGATTTTGGAACTATTTTTTTCCTTCGCCAAACAAAATTCCATTGCCTCACGATTGTTCTGCTAAATATCAGGTCATTCTGACGAGTAGTTTTCTAATTATCGATTTTTGAAATCGTAACTATAATTATAATCACCCTGTACATTTGATGAGCATTTTTACTACATAAAGTTTAACTGCGGATGCGCAAGCGTTACCATAATGTCTTTTGCATAATTTATTAGCCAAATATATTGAGTCACTCTTATAAAAAACCCAACCAGTATCGTGAAAATTCAGAAAGTTATCGCCGATAGGATGAGCTGAATTTTTCAGTTGCTCTAAAAAAATGAACAAAACGCTAAGGGGCTTTCTCCAAATTTTTATTTTTGGACCGGAAACCAGTACCAACTTTTTCTCCTTACGCTGGCTTATTGACTTCATATCAGCGTACGGAGAAGAAGCTGATAGTGGTGTCCGGTCCAAAAATAAAAATTTGGAGAAAACCCCTTATCGTTTTGTTTATTTTTGATAGTAACTGAAATTTAACGCAGTCTATCAACGATATCTTTCCGAATTTTCACGATATTGGCTTGGGCTTTTTATAAGAGTAGCTCCATACATTTGGGTAATAAATTATGCAAAAGACATAATAAACGATATATGAGCGACGAATTATGCATTCTGATGTTCAGCAAATGAAGGACAATTCCTGACGGATTGAGTAAACGAACGCGTTCAATTCCGAACGTGCGAGATATTCGTCGGGCTCCAAAGAAAAAAGACGAGT
>JAHWFO010111383.1:50941-66044 GCA_023313115.1 Rhysida immarginata | reverse complement strand
ATATTACATGCCATGTGTTAGAATTGAAACTTCCAATGGTACCATATCATGCCATAGGGCACCATTAGGGCACGTGCTACTAAACCAATAACCATTATCATTATTTTCTCGTGATATTCACTCATGGCACCTTGTTATGAGTCGTTTGATATATTACATGTCATATCTTAGCATTGAAAGTTCCAATGGTTTCATAGGGCACCATTAAATCACGTACTACTAAACAATTCAGACATCACTATATACCGTTATATTCATTCATGAGACATCCTTGCACGTACACGTGCCATTAGACCGATACTTGCTATCACTTTCATATTCGTTCCTGATATGTTGTGACAATTTGTTTGATATATTACTTGCCATATCTTGTTATAGGAAATGTTTAAGAGGGTATCATAATGGTACTATTTAAGCACGTGCTATTAGAGCACGTACTTATTCCTGCTATCTCACGTTCGTACTTCTGCGTACTCTGTCCCATTTTAATGGATTGGTGAAAACAGACTGTGAAAAAGTTAATTCGTTTTCAAGTTATCGTAATAAATGCTAAGCTCCCTAGGAATAAAAAAATTCTCTTGATTTAGGGAGCGAACTGCCCTTTTAATAATCGTCAAACACGTGCATCCTGCACGCACACCATCTCATTAATGTTTAGAGCACGCGCAGAACCGAACCCATGTTCTCAACACGCGTTTTACCAAATGCGAGGATAATTCGTTTCTTCCAGCAATTCAAGACATGATTGAATGAATTGTGAGATTTGCAATACATGCAATTCAATACATGCAACGCAATGAATTGTGGGATTGTCTACAGACGGACGGACGGACGGACGGACGGACGGACGGACGGACGGACGGACAGCTGGACAAACCGATCACATAAGCACATTTCTATATATAGAAAATGTGCTAAAAATATAGAAAATTGTTGGGAATACATCAGTTACTGCATAAAACGTTTGTTAAAGTTCAGGACAGTATTTTATTATTTTTCAGAGTAGGTTAGTCATGGTCCATTTGTCCGTTGATATAATGTTCCGTGATCTTCGAAAATAGGGTAGTTCAGTTGGTAGTGGTAAATCTACTCAAGAATTCGAGCGAATAAATAGCGCTATTTATTATGAGCTTTAGCAAAAGATTACTTATAAAAAGCACGCTTGGACTGTACGTTTATCCGGTCGCCGTTTGCACGATTACTTGAAAACGGATTAACTGTTTCAAATAAAGTTTTTGAAATATGACCATCAAAATCTTAGCTCGGCTGTATCAACTTTTCAGGCTTTTTCGTGGACCCCTTTTTCGAATTCACGCGCTAAAACAGTGACCGTAAAGAAAACCAAAATAATGGCATGTCATAGAACAATTGATTCGTCAGGAATGAATAAACTGCTACTTTCATGATCAGCTTTTAAGCATTGTGACATGGGCACGCACACGTGAAACCGTTTTGTCGAGGCTCAGGAACCAAATCATTCAATATTTGAGCAATAAGATAGACGCAAATTTGGAAAGAATTAAATGAATTTCCGTTATAATTCCGTTACTAATAACTTAGCTAGACCTTAAATTCTCGAATTTAATATTACTTCTATGTCACAGGTAAAGCTCCTTGGAATATTTACAAGATTTTATTCTCATTTCATTTTGGAATTTTTTTTACTATTTATTAGAAGAAACAGCAGAATAATGCTATCATATTTTAATTGTTACTATTAGTTTCAGAAAAGTATATACATTTCAATTATCCAATTATATACAATTATTATAGATATAAAAAGCAAGAAAATAAAAACATTTTTTATTAATATGCTTTCAATGACTAAATTCGGAAAGAAGCTAATGAAATTAGGAAATATCGCCAATATCCTGGGTTGTCAAATTTTTTATCATAATTATTAATACAAATCTGCATTAAAACTTATTTAACTATTATCAGCATAGAGACTGTAATAAAATTTATTTATTAGAAAAGATGTATTAATTTTCATGAACTCTGTTGATTTTTAAACCCTATTCAAAGTTAACACACGAATCTCATTTTTAAAATCATCGCGAAAGGTTTCGGTTTCGACGAGATGCTGACAAACGCCATTAGATGGCAGCACGTTAAAATCCCCCTAGTTTGTGCGTGATGATGGGACCAGCTTTAATGTGGAAGAGACTCACTCTCCCTTATCAGCTCTTGCTAGAACCAAACAAAAAGCGTTGACGATGTTAAGGTAACGATGTGCATGAAAAATGCCAAGCGACGCCCGACGATACTGCCATCCTTTGGTAAATAAGTATAGATTTCCTTTTTTACGTGCAAGTGCCGCCATCTCTGTTTGTATTATGTAAAGTAATTAATTATGTAAATTGGTCGTATCAATAAATCATATCAATAATTAATTTTAAAATATAGCCTATGTTAGTCTTGACAAAATGATCTTCATGTCCGTTCATTATCATCGCAATAGATTCAGCCGTTTCAAAGACTGCTCGTTATGAAAAAACAGGCTTCAATTTTATTTATATGTATAGATATTGGTTTGAGCAAGAGCATGAGTGCTCACTCAGAATACGGACTTTAAAGTGTTTTTCGAATGCCTACAATACACTCACCTAAATCTATTGATGACATGCCATTTATTGCCTCATTACTTTAATACCTTCTACGATTGGTTATTTAAAGCTGACATCACACATATGAAGTGGTCATATTAATATGATTCGACTGTTTAACTATGCATCAGACAAAACGAGCGGTGCTTCTCGGTTCTTGCATTTTACAAAGGGAACGGAGAATTGTCTTCGCTTATCTACTTTTATGCAACACTCTGTATCTTTACATCAGTTTTTATTATGGTAATAGGAATTTATTTTTCAAATTAACTTTGGTTGAAAATCAAATTCTATAAGAATAAAGTCATAGTATTGTATTTTTTGTTTTCAATTTTTTAACAGTAGAAAAACAAAATTGGTCCGCTCTTTTCTTTCGTAGGGAGGAATCAAAGCGGCCATATGGACCGATGTCCTTCAGGGTGTTATCCTCATTGCTGCCATCTGCGTTATCGTTATTCAAGGAACCATCAGCGCTGGAGGAATGGAAAATGTTTTTTTCACAGCATTGAAGGGGAAAAGAGTCCAGTTTTTCAAGTAAATTTCTGTAATTGCAAGAAAAGCACTATCAATTTCAACCTAAAAACGACAGCTTTTTAGTACCACTCGTGTGTCAGATTGTGCAGAAATTTATTTTAGACAATTTGGCGCTAACATTCATTTTGTCTCATAGCCAAAATAAAATTCGTTAATTTTTAATTATATGGTATTAAAATTTGAAGAGCAATGAATTAATTACATGTAATAGTTTTTCATTGGCATTTTTATTTGTCAAATTTCTTAATAAACTTTTCTATCAATTTAGAAAATAGTTTTGGGGTTGATATCCACTTTCATTCTTATTTTCGTATGTGACATTAGCAATTATATCATGTATGCCCAAATCTTAAGCTTGATATACAAAGGTCTATGCATAAAAATTAAAAAATAATAGAATTGGATTACTATAATTAATATAATTAATATACTTTGTTTCAGCTTCAGTTTTGATATGCGTATCCGTTACACATTCTGGACTCAGACAATTGGTACTGTGATTACATCTTTACCAGCTTTTGCCATCAATCAGTCACAAAATCAACGTTATTTGGCCGCTCGATCTCTAGAAACAGCCAAACGGTAACGAATTAACTTATTTTACGTGTATATCCTTTCTCGAATTAAAAAAATAGTTTCTTTCATGGAGATCGAATGTATTAAATCAAAATTTTATAACAGAAAGATAGGTTCCAGAATAGCAATATGGTAACATTTATTCGTAAAGTCGTTGCGTTTCGAGGAAAAATCTCATCTTCAGGAGTATGAAACGACTATAGTAAGGCAGCCCTAAACCGCCGAATATATGGAAAATGTCTATCAAACAGAAAGATGTTACTGAATCCTGATTGGTGGACTTACAAGCATTTAGATAAACGCGAGAATTTGTACATAGAAATAATGAATGGCTACAAAAATTAATACAAAGGAAAGGTCAATAATAAACATAGTAAGGGAAATTACTTCCGTATACAATAACACTGTCGGGGGCAAAGTCCAACTGGCGAAAGTCAAGACTGGCTTGTTATTATTGAAGAATATCGTTTCCTGGTAGGCTGGTATAAGATATCGTTAACAACGTCGAGGATGATTTTTTTTCAAAGCTGACTTGACTGTTCAGTATTTTGTCCTTGTCATTTTTCAAGTGTTTCCTGATATCCAGTGTTTCGTGAATCAATATCGTTTTGGGGTTCTTTACAGACATGATCTCCTGGATTGGTCCAAACTGGTACTTCTGTGTCAGAATGTGGTCCGCAAAGACTGATTTTCTGTCGCGGTTGATCCTTGATCTTTTTTTGCTCACTGAAGCGTTCTCTAAATGACCGTTTCGTTGATCCTGTGTAAAAGCACCCACATGTGGGACAGATGAGTTTGTACACAACGCCAGCTATGTACACATTTTCGTGGTCAGGTGGTTTTGAGTGTTTAGGATTTGCCTGCATTTGTTGACAGTTCTGAAGGCAACGCTGATGCCTCTATCCCGGAAAATATTGGAGATTCTGGTGATCTCCGGTCCAGTATAGGTAAAGGCCGTGAAATTACCAGGTGTTTCTTCATCTGGCGGGATGGTGATGTTGCGCTTTGTTCTGTTGAAGATGGAGTCGGGAAACAAGTTTTTCCTGCCCACGTCGTATGTGAGGCGGATTTCATCGTTTCTGTACTTTCTGGTAATCGGGTAAGATAACGCCCGATGGAAGAGATATCTCAATACTGCAGATTTATGTTGTGGAGGGTGGTTGGAATTGAAGTTGGTAATGTTGCACGTGGCTGTTGGTTTCCGGTAAACGCTAAATTATAGAATTCCTTTTTCTTATTGATAGAAAGATCCAGGAAGTTGATGGTGCCATCTTTCTATTCTTCCATTATATAGGAAATGTTTGGGTGGAAAGTGTTGAATAGGTGGCAAATGCGGTCAGCCCTGATCACATTGTGGTCGAATGCTATGAGGGTATCATCTACATATCGTGAGTAATGAAATAGGGTTTTTGATTCCAGTAAGGGAGCTATAAATTTCTCC
Source organism: Rhysida immarginata (assembly GCA_023313115.1). Lineage (NCBI taxonomy): Eukaryota > Metazoa > Arthropoda > Chilopoda > Scolopendromorpha > Scolopendridae > Rhysida > Rhysida immarginata. Next base: position 60,887 of record JAHWFO010111383.1, on the reverse strand, counting down.
TCTAATGATTGCAGGAATATCTCCGAGACGATTGCACTAACGGGCGAGCCCAGTAATACTCCGCTTGGCATTTTGTAGAATATGTCATTGTGCATGAAATAAAAACTTTGATTATAATTAGTTTTGAGTCAGGTAATGACGTCGAGCGTTATGTCGTTGTCGATGTTATTTATGACGAATCGGTTATTGATAATGTCAATTGTTTCGCAGAACGGGATAAGATTGGTTTATAGATTTTCAATATCTAAAGAGATAAGCTTAGATTACTGCACAATTTGACGTCCTTGAGGATATCCACTAGTTACATGCTATTTTTCAATGTATAGCTGTTATTCAATGGGAATAGTTCCTAGATGATATCAGCCGTTTTCTTTGCCATGTGGTAGAATGTCGTGGAGGTACAATGGACTACCGGACGTATCGGTTATAAGAGCTTATGTACTTTTATAAGGGCCCGGATACGGAAAGGGAAAGGTTTACTGCAAATAAGCTTATTGCCGAGGTCTTTGAATAGCTTAGAACGAAAATATTTAATAGCTGACCTTATCTTTCTTTGAAAGGATGAAGTTGGATCCTTACTCAGGTGGGCGAATCCATTGTCGATTATGAAGTCCAGGATTTTCTTCTCATAATCGTTGTTGTGACATCGCAGTTTTCAAAAGCCTGATCACTCAATGTTTATGCATATTAAATGCATTGACTTTCGGCTGTTCGTAAGGGTTCATTTACTAGAAAATGTAAAACAAAATTGGTTGGGAACCTTACATATTCAATCCTGAGGAAAATGAACCAGTGAAAACAGTTTCATCACAACAACTAGACGACCGAGAAGATTTTAATGTTGGAGTTGCAGACGACAGGATCGGCCATTCAACATGGTGCTCATGCGCGAACTGTCGGCCGATGAACACCTAAGAAGAGAGTGTGTGATGCATTTCTTCACCATGTTTATAATAATTGTTTAAATGTTTAATATCAAACTAACCTAGCCTAACGCGCGATTGCAGTGACTGTAATGTCGCCTATAGAGAGAAACCTATCTTTCAATTCTATCTACAGGTGGTGATGCTATAGGAACGAAATGCACTACTTGCAATTTGCCCCTCTGACATATCACTACGCAGCGCTTCATAACCGTATCACGCCTTAACTCCGCTCCAAAAGAAAGTATACGAACAGAACTTTTTTTAAGATAAACGTCGGATTGCTGCTCGCACGTCAATTTTGGAGTGGACATCCAGTTGACGCGCCATTACTTTTAGCCCGCTAGTCGCACAAAACACGACGGGAAACCACAGCAACCGTCCTATCCGACGTCTGCGCAGTTAATGACCCTTTCTCCGCTTTGCCCAAGATTGCGACACACAGCGCGCTCCTGCGGCGAGTTAGTGCAACTTAGTTTTTGATCTCCCCTCGTATACAAGTACAGGGTTTAAAGAAAGGTCCATCACATTTCAAAATCTATATTTCTTTAAAAAATGAAGATTACAGAGATGGGCGACATATTGAAATGTTTGTAATAATCTGCAGTTTTGTTTATAAGTGTTCGGTATGTCCTCCTGCTGCTGCAAGACACACATCTAGCCAATAATCAAATTTATTATATTGAAGAAAAAAAATGCCTACTTCTCAATTATACAGGGTGATTCAAATCGTGTGTTAAACAATTTAAGGGGGGTATTATAGAGGTCAAGGTAAACACAAAAAGTCCTATGAACATGGGTCCAAATTTGAACGCTAACTGAGATATGAACAGAAATAAAAATGCCGCCACCAAGATCAACAAGTTAATAACTCAGGTTCTGTAAAGCCTAAATTAATGAAAGTTGGAGGAATAACAGGGTACATAAGACTATGTATACCGTTAAAATTTGATCGAATTCCAACAAGAAGTTTCCGAGTTACTCATTCAACATCATAACACGTGTTCACTTGTAAGTACTAACCAGCACTAGTTACAATTTTGACTGTGTAACTTGGAAACTTCTCGTTGGAATTCGATCAAATTTTAACGGCATATACAGTCTCAGGTACCCTGTTATTCCTCCAAATTTCATCAATCTAAGCTTTACAGAACCTGAGTTATTAGCTTGATCTTGGTGGCGGCATTTTTATTTCTGTTCATATCTCAGTTATCGTTCAAATTCGGACCCATGTTCAATATGACTTTTTGTGTTTACCTTGACCTCTATAATACCCCCTTAAATTGTTTTACACACGATTTGAATCACCCTGTATGTAGAAATATCGACAGCATTTTAATTATTTATCGAAATTCAGGTTTAGCTTCTAATTAGCAAACCTGATCTCACACAGCTTCTAACCGACATATGACATGGGAGGAATTATGTACGAAAAAAGTCATGATGGGCGTGTTATCAACAAACAAGCAGAGGTTGCACTTAGTAAAAACTAGCTGAGATGCCCGTCTTCGCTGAGTTTTTCAAGGCAAAACGAAGGCGGGGTATCAGTATCTATCACTCTAGGTATATACCAGTGTTGTTTAAGGTTTGACCCTCGGACTCGTTAATTGTCATTGCATAAGCTGGGCGAACGGGAAATTGTCGACTTTCGAACTCCACAAAATGATCAGTCCCCTGTAACGGTATTCTTGGTATTAAAACGAATTGTCCTGTGTTATCCCCGCTGAGTATAGTAGCTTGTAACGACCCTGATTATTCGAAATTGGCTGTTGTATTGCTTAATACCCCAAACGTTCAAACTAGTGACCGTCGACCCTACAATTTACTGACAACTTCGGACGTTGCTGTATTTTTAACTGGCAGTGGAGCCAGCGCACAGATGGTAGGGTTCGTTGGATTTTAGAAAATCACCCATGGTATGATCCTCTGAACTATGTGCTTATGTTTCCGTTTGGGATATTTGTGTGCAGTCGAAGAAATACTCATACTAAACGTATTACGATACGCCAGTTTTATGCTTACCATTTTCAAATTCGTCACGTACATGTTTAAGCTCGGCGAAGACGGGCATATATAATAGAAATCGTACCTTCCATTGTACAGTTTTTGACACAAACCAACACCACCTGAACAAAAGGCCTGATAACGGAAAAGCATTGTTACATCATCATTAGCCGACTATTGTTAATCCTATTTCCACCAATAATAAGCCCTAAATTTGATCGACTAATGATGATGTAACATTGTATGACGTTTCGGTTATCAGGCCTTCTATCTAGGAGATGTTGCACAAACTTAGCTTTGCATTGTTGGACTTGAGATATATATTGTTAGTCCGATGTAATAAACCTGGTTATTAGGAATTTATTTATTTATTTATACGAGGGTTGTACCAAAAGTAAGGTTCCCATATTTTTTACAAGTAGAAAACATTGTTTATTGTTATTAATTTATACATCGTTGAAAAGCTTACACTGCTGTCTATTTTTCAACATAGTCTCCATTTTTTTCGACACACTTTTGAAGACGGTGCTCCAGCTTTTGTATTCCTAAGTCGAAGAAGTCTCCCGCCAATCCGTTGAGGAAGCGTGTGACCTCTGCTCGGACTTCATCGTCGCTCTTGAAGCGTTTGCCACCTAAGTGTTCCTTTAGCATGGGGAAGAGGTGATAATCAGTGGGGGCTAAGTCCGGGCTGTACGGGGGATGGGGCATAACAGTCCACCCAAATTTCTTCAAAAGCTCCTGTGTTTGACGAGCGACGTGGGGTCGAGCGTTGTCGTGAAGAAGCACTACTCCCTCCGTCAGTCGTCCTCTCCGGCGATTCTGGATTGCTCGCCGGAGTTTGGTCAGTGTTTCACAATATCTGTCTGAGTTTATTGTCGTCCCAGGTTGCATGAAATCGATGAGGAGTACCCCTTTCCGATCCCAAAACACAGTCGCCATAACCTTTCCTGCCGACTGCGTTTGTTTGAATTTCTTTGGTGGCGGTGAACCAGAGTGACGCCACTGACGAGATTGTTGTTTTGTTTCGGGGGTGTAATGAAACACCCACGTTTCATCTCCCGTGACGATAGAGTCCAACAACTTCTCCTTGTTGCCTCCCCCCTCACATTGTTGAAGAAACTTGCGAGCACAGTCAAGGCGTTGCTTCTTGTGTCCGTCAGTCAGCATCCGAGCACACACCTTGCGATAACCCAACGTTTCTGTTAAAGTTCTTTCAATTGTGCCGTGGGAAGCTTCAGGAATGCGTTCAACAAGTTCACGGACAGTGACCCTCCGATCTTTCAGCAGCTCACTGTTGATCTTCTGGGCAATCGAATCCGAAACCAGCGGTCTTCCACTCCGTTCTTCATCGTGAACTTCCGTGCGACCCTCAGCAAAAGCCCTGCACCATTTTCGGACGTGCTGAACGGACATGCACTTTTCACCATAAACCTCAGTCAGTTGCCGATGAATCTCCACGGGCGGTAACTTCCTTGCGTGGAGAAACCGGATTACTGCTCGAACCTCGCACTTGGCGGGAGCGGCGATCAACACTTCCATCTCTGACGGCTGCCAAGCGAACACTGAGCGCCGTAGCGAATCGCTCGAGAGTGCGGGAACCACTGCGCACGGCACTGTTGTCGGATTTAGCCTAGCACCTTCCCTCGAGGCTGTAGCTCATTGGGAACCTTACTTTTGGTACAACCCTCGTAAATTCATTTACAATGACCCTTTCCGGAGCCAGTATGGCCAGCGACCGACAAGTGGGTAGTGAAATACATAATTTACTAGTAATTGAAATAATAGTTGGACAACAATGAAATTTAAAACTTCTTATTAATTCTAATAAACATATTGCCAGATAAAAAGTATATATAAATTTAATTTTTACGTTATTAGAGACTTTGCGGCAGCGAATTTTCCGTTATAAAATTCCGAATTATGACTATAAGTCTTATCGGAAAACTCTAATTCTAAGGAAAAACTCTGAATTAGACTTATGGTTTTGGCGTAAGTCAGCCAATCAAAAATTAGTTCTTATACCTGACGCATGCGCACTGCGCGATCAGAATTCTTCCCTTCCCGCCTAGTGCACATTATTGGAGACCATTCATGCGCACTAGGCGCTAGAGCCTGCTGGCTGTAAGCCAAGCTGTAAGTTATAAAGTGAAACGGACAGCCCGCCGCAAAGTAGTTTTCCGTTATAATTTTACTATATATATAACATACCGGAAAACTCATAATTATAACGGAAAAATCGCTACCGAAAACTCGCTATTTTCTAGTGTTTGAGTTATGTAACGTGTAAATTTGGATAGAGTAGAGTGTACGCAGTGGAAAAGAGTACACGTATACAGAAGGCGTGATTAAATTCAGAATATTTATTTACATAAGTAAATTGTCATAATAAATAAATAAGTCCTTAAATCTACGGTAAATACTTAATTAAAGAGCATCACTACAAGATAAATAATAGAATGAGAGAACCTACTCGGTTCAAGAGCACGTATTGCGTAGCTAACACAATAACATAAGACACAATTTGATCCCGATCTGGATCCTTATTGGTATTTCACACATAGCAAATCACCCACTGATATACTAACACCGATCATAGATAATTGTGGCTTTATAATACAATTTAAGCACTGGAACACTTGCGATGAAACCTTCACCACAATATTAATAGGAAACACTTTTACGACTATCAATATTCAGGGCGACGCTCGAAGTATCAACTTGAGCATGCGTTCGCAGATCCAAAATAATATAGGTTAAAGTCACTTTTCGAGTTAGACAATCATTAGCAGGTAAGTTTAATATGCAATGTTGTATGATCACCGATATGATCTTAACAACTCCTAAAGCCAAAGAGGAGAAATCAAAGTTAATAAAGCACACAACTACGACGATAAAACCAGATGCGTCGTCGATAGTATTAGTTGCAAAGACATGGACGCCTATTCGGTTATTGGCATCCCCAAAGATAGACGAGATACAAAAATAAAGTCTAGTGGCTATTGACGAGGACAAAACCCATGTAGTTCCTTCACGTAAGCACTTAAGCCAAATGGCCACAGTCCACATATACAAGAGACATAACGGAGTTGATAAGTTTTTAACCCTGTAAACGATACGGTATCGAACTGAGTGCATAAAAATAACTGGAAATCAGCGCTTACCAGACAGTCTATGCGATAATGAACAGTCCATCGAGGAAGATTAAATACGCAGTAATTTTCTCGAGGCGGAAAATCTATGGAGCTTACTCTGCCACGTAAGCGCTGCGACGGCTTCGCTCTAACGGAGTTCCCCTCTCCGCTCTCGCCCGTCGAGCTTCCGAGCTCCCCGTTCTTGCCAGGTTTCGTGGAGATATTGGTCACGTTCTCACGCTTATTCTCCACTACGGAAGAGCCAGAATGCTGCCATTTCTTGTTGTTCTGGCATTCGAGGCTTTCGTCGTCTTCTTCCTCTTTTTCCGACCTCCCCGTACGGTTTCCACATAACGAATCCCCTGATTTCGGTTTCTCTCGTCCTCGTGACGAAACTTCCGCTCTTCCCGCCTATTGGCTGTTCGTGTTGAGGTATTTGACGTCGAGCACACGGAATAACTAATACATTGTACAATACAATAAATGTATTAGTTATTCCGTGTCGAGCATTTCTCCGCTTCCCCTTCCAACTCGAAGCATAGAAATAACGAGTGTGGAAGAGGGCGTTGACGTCACCGGAATTCTGAATATCGTCCGAATTCCGTGACAAGTTGAGCTAAATGAATGATTTAGGTTAAAGGTTTGGTACAGAGACCGTTAAGTAAAGAGACTCGGCATTTCCTCTTTTCCTATACTAAATCATGTAATGAGTTTGCAGCGTGGCGCCCTCTGGTTAATCGCACCAACTCTTCAGGGACAGTTGATGATTTACGTAACAACTCCCAAGTTTCTGCGCCATTAAATGACGTCAACTAAGCAACGAAGCCGACCTTGCCTGTTGCCTCCGAGATTAGGCAGGCAATACCTAATCTCGGAGGCAATACCTAGGCAGGCTTTGCTGCTTAGTATAAAATTTATATTTGTTTTTTTATTTAAATAAGATCCTAATATTTACTATTTTTATTTTTTTTTTAATTTTTAATTTCTACTATTTTACTATAAATCCTTTAATTTTTTAACAAAATTAGATACAATACAATGTTTTGATGATTAAAAATATATTTATTTTCCTTGCTTATAAAAGCAAGATTTACCAAAAATGTTACGTTACATAAAATAAATATTTATAAACTCTAATTATACATTACTTTATAAAATATTTATATAATACATAATATTATACATTTAAAAAAAATGAAAATAAAGAAATCATGATTACAGTAAGTTACGATTAATAATTTAAAACAAAATTTCATAATAAGAAGCTTTTATAATATTTTGATTACATCTTGGAAATATCACCATAAAAACAGGTTTCTTGTTAACAAGTATATACAACTACATGCACCATCATTTTCATCAAATGTTTTGGCATTCTCAATATATAAATCAATGAAAAACATTAAATTTTACCTGAAAATTTATATTTAAAAAAAAGTATATATTTTCACCGGAGCACGGCTTTCACATCATCAATAGCATCATCAATAACATCACATTTAGAAGTGACAAAACATCAGATATTTAAAAATAGGTTTGTTTAACTGTCATATTTGCTACAATTGTTGTAATGCATAAAAAGTTATTTTGCAATCCACTACGATTTGTAAAACAGTGCACCTCTTTAAAAGTGATTCAAAGTGATGGTAATTTAAAGACAGAACTCAGAATTAAGGAATCAGCCACTTTAAAAATATATCAGTGGCTCTCAGATAAGCTAAACGTTAATTTAATTGCTAAAATAGTTACTTTTAAATTAATCATCGCACTCATATGTTCATTGGAAGTCGAAATATTTTTAAGATAAGTTAGATCGTGGACGAAGCTCACACATGCTACTCAAATTCTTAATTTATCTTAATAACATTTCATTAAAATAAGAATTTAGTTAATATTGATAATGCTCGAATGCACATTTTCTGTAATGATGTGAACAATTATTGCCGAACTTCAGCCTTTGAGTCCCTGAAGGTTTGAAGCCAGAGATCGTTAGAAAGCTAAATTTTTCTTTAACGGTCTCTGCATGAAGCCCGTTACATGAAAACTCAAATTTTTCTCCTTGAAGTCTCGTCTCTAATCAACGCGACGAGGGAAAATGAAACCGAACTTTCAAACAGCGCCGTCTGGTTAATCGCACCAACAGTCAGATTTACGAAAATTACTTTAGTCGAAAACTCATTACAGGAAGTAGCTCGAAATGCCAAGTCTCTTTACTTAACGGTCTCTGGTTTGGTATTGAATTGATTGATTTAAGGAATAGTCTTATATTTCTTTTAAAGGCGGCTGGGGAACGGGTGTCACGTAAATTTTCAAGCAAGATGGCCCACCATTTTATTCCGGCATGGGAAATGCATTTACTTTGGTAATTCCGTCGGGCGAATGGGCGTCTTATTGAAAGGGCAGATCTGGTGGAATAAGGGTTGAGTGCGTGTTGAAATTGTAATATGGGAGGATTAGATACTTTAAGATGTCGTTTATTATCTTAAATGTAAACGATAATAGTTGCTGGATATAGATTTGATGGATTGTTAATATTCTAAAATGTTTAGAGTATTTAGTTACCGAATTTGTGTTTGGGAGTTTTAATAATATGATGAGAAATCTTTTTTGAAGGCGGAGGATTCTGGTTAAATTAGAGTTAGATATTGAGCCCCAGAATTGAATTCCGTAGCATAGCGAAGAGTGAATTAGCGTATTATAGAGCAGTAATAATATTTCGAAGGGGAGATATTGATGTTGGGAAATTATTCCTATTTTTAACTGAGATTTTTAGATAGTTCGTTTATATAGTTTAGATAGTTCCAAGAAAGGTCGGATGACATGTGTAATCCTAAGTATTTGGAAGTATTTATGCTAGATATAGGGTTTGATTTAAAGTGAATAAGCAATTCATGTGGGTCGAATTGTTTGTTTCTTTGTGTAAAGATCATGTATTTGGTTTTATTAATGTTATGGGATAACTGATTTATTTGTATCCAATTGCTTAAACTGGATAAAGAACAGTTGATAGTACACTACATGATCAAAGGAGTTGAGACACCTGTTGCTCTACCGTAAAGCCGCAAAAAGCTTCACTCAGTAGTGTGTAGGACCTCCACCCTACATGGCATACTGTCCACAAGTTTACGGTATGAGTACAGGTATTGATCTCCATTCCTCGAGGAGTGTCGTGGTCAGTTCCTGGACAGATGTAGGGCGAACCATCCTGGATCTTACACGTCGTTCCAATTCGTCCCATAGATGTTCGATGGGGTTGAGATCAGGACTCTGGACGGGGCAATCCAGTTCTTCAACCCGCATTTCGTCAAACCAGTCAGATATGGATCTTGCTTTGTGGCAAGGCGCATTGTCGTGCTGGAATAGGAACGGCCCGTCACCGAAGTGTTCCCACAGCGCTGGAAGTGCCCCGTTATCCAGAATGGTCCTGTAGCCATCAGCATTGAGGTGTCCGTCCACCTTAATGAGCGGGCCCAGTCCAGTCCCACAATTACGGTAGGTGTTCACAGGGTGTACCAACTCCTTTGATCATGTTGTGTATTTTGGAGATTTGTAATCGAGGCATCTGAGTAAGAAAGGCTTACATCGTCGGCATAAAGAATTGTAAAAGTGGGTTTGAGTGTGAGCGCCAGGTCGTTTATAAAAAGGTTGAACAGTAGCGGAGATAATATGGAGTCTTGAGGTACTCCGTGGTTGCGGGTTAGTGTCGAGGAAGTTATATGTATATAAACGATGGTTATGTGTAATTTTCGATGCCACAATGGTTAATGTATATTTTCGATCAGATAGAAAATCTACGAGGGGCGATTGATAAATAAGGTCTCCATGGCTGTAACTTTTTTATTTGTTAACCGATTTTCAAAATTCTTTTTGTATCTTATACTCACATTT
>JAHWFO010111383.1:37808-50541 GCA_023313115.1 Rhysida immarginata | reverse complement strand
GGACTTTGAACGAGGTTGGATTATTGGCCTCTCCGAGGCTGGATGGTCAACCAGACGGATTGCTGTCCATGTGTCGCGGGACGCACGGACGGTAGGCCGAAGTTGGAGGCAACGGCGAGAGGAAGGCACACATGCCAGAAGATCAGGCTCTGGGGCCCGGAGAAGCGCGTCAGCTCGTACCGATAGGTGGATACTGCGAACAGCGCTAGCGGACAGAACCATCACCTTGTGGCAACTGCGCGACAACATCTCTATTCCCGGTACTGCTCCAGTGTCAATAGCGACAATAGCACGCCGGTTGCACGCCGCGACAATGTCTACTAGGCGTCCATTGTTGTGTCTCCCTTTGACACCTGAGCACCGCACGATACGACTGCAATGGTGTCGTGAACGAGTGGGCTGGCGAATGGAATGGCGCCCGGTGGTCTTCAGCGACAGATCCCGCTTTTGTTTGGACACCGACGACAGATGCGGACGGGTGTGGCGCAGACCATTGGAACGTGCCAATGAACAATGCATCCGTATCGCCATCGGACCAACACCCGGGATCATGGTCTGGGGTGCCATCGGCTACGATACCAGAACGCCTTCAATCACCATCCAAGGCACCCTGACAGCAGCATGGTACGTCACAGAGATTCTGCAGCCCGTATTACTGCCCCTTCTGCACACCATACCCGGCGCAGTCTTTCAGCAGGATAACGCCAGACCGCACACGGCAAATATGAGCATGGCATGTCTGCATAATGTTAACTGCCTGCAATGGCCCGAGAGGTCCCAGACCTATCGCCAATTGAGCACCTGTGGGACATGGTGGGACGTCGTTTACGATCACCCCGCAATCTCCATGAATTGACACAGCAGGTTCACCAGGCCTGGGCAGACGTACCCCAAGATGACATTCGTCACCTGTATGATCACCTATACTTGCGGCTGGAACAATGCATCGCCGCTAGAGGTGGTGCCACAACCTACTAATGCCGCTTTCCGTTGGTACACCCTGTAGTTTGGTTTGGTTTGTTTGGTATTAACGTCCTTTTCAACTGCTATGGTCATTTCAGGACGGCGTTATAGGGGCCGCAAATTTTGCCTCGCAAGGGTTCTTTAACGTGCAGCCGGCAAACGACTACACGGGACCAACGGCTGTACTTCCCTTCCGAAGGAAGTGCGTGATCTCAGGATTTCCCCCTGAAAAATCCTCGTCGTCCTCGGCCAGGATCGAATCCGCTTACTTGGGCATCAGAGGGGACACCCTGTACAAATGAGTGCACGTCTTGGCTCCATAACGTAATAAAGGTGTGTTCAGACGCATCTCTTGTTGCACTGTATATCTACTTTTGGCTCATTCGGATAACTCCTTGTGGGTGGGGCAATTTCATTGCAAAGCAGTGTATCTGTCAACTGCAAGTGATTTGAACGTCACCTTGGGGAAAACTAAGGATCAGAGCGACTTCGAGCGCGGGATGATAGTTGATGTCCGGCGAAGTGGACTGAATATTTCCGAAACCATACGTCTTCTAGGCCTTTCCCGAACAGCTATTTCAAGTGTTACCAGGACCGATTAAACAAGCAAAAAACAATCAGCCAGAGACGAGTCTGTGGTCGCAAACGACTCGTTGATCCAGCGGGTGAGCGTAAGATGGGATTGCTTGTTCGTGCGAAAAGAAACGTCACGACTCGTCAACTAACTGTGGAGTACAACACTGGGCCACAGAATAACATCTCGTACATTGGCGAGGATGGGCTACAACAGCCGACGGCCATCCGGGTGCCTTTGATTTCCACCCAAAACCGCATAAAAAATTCTGAAATTTGCCCGTCATCACCAGCACTGGGATGGCGACGACCGGAAGTAGGGTCGGTTGATCGGATGAATCCCGCTTCCTATTGCACCATGCAGATGGCCGACGCAGAATTTGGAGACAACAGCACGAAGCGATGGACCCCTCCCGTCTGGTTTCCACTGTTCAGGCTTGTGGAGGCTCTGCAATGGTCTAGGGAATGTTTTCCTGGCATACTCTTGGTCCGCTGTTATATGTGGAACAACGCCTTAATGGTCAGGGCTACCTGAACTTTATTGCCGACCATGTTCATCACTTCATGGCTACTGTTTCCCCCATCGGAAGGATACTTCCAGCAGGACAATGCTCCTTGTGATAAGGCTCGTATCGTTATAGAATGGTTCCAGGAGCAAGATAATGAATTCAACTTATTCCTCTAACCAACACAGTTCCCGGATTTGAACCCAATCGAACATCTTTGGAATGAGCTGGAACGGGTTATTCGAGGCATGGATCTGCCACCATCCAATAAGCATCAACTGGGAGCAGCTGTTGCATCCGCATGAGCAAACATCACGTAACAATGGTTCCAGCCGCTAATTGAATCTATGCCACGGCGAATTCGTGCTGCTATAGCTGCTAAGGGTGGCGCAACACAGTATCAGGAGGGTGTTCCTAATAAATAGGCCGCTCAGTATACTTGGAGCAGTTTAGAGGAGCATTCAGAGCAGCAACAAGCCTTCACAACCGAAGTTGGCAAGAGTGACCTGAACGAAAACCAAATTGCTCCTCACGAACAAAAGTGTTGGCCACACAGAAATCGTTAAACCTCTTAAGAATCACACGTTCAAAGACTTTCACAATATAGCTTGTGAGCCTGTAACTGACTGCGAGAGCAGAATTTAGATCAGGCTGGGGTATACAGGTGAATAGTAAGTATGACGGATTCCTTCCAGTTATCAGGAAAGTAGCCAACTTTCCAGCATTCATTTCCCGGAAGTAATCGAGATTATAATAGGAGATAAGTTCTTGTGAGGACTTTTGGAGATGGAATATCTATCTGTTGTGTTATTTGGTTTTTAGACGTTTGATGACGTCAAACACTCCATTTACTAATAATATTATGAAGGCTAAGAACACGATGGGTGAGTTAATAATCAATTCCAGCACTGTTAACTATAGGAGTATTTGAGAGACTTTTCAGGCAGTCGTGTGAATTGAGTCTTCAGAGAGTCGACGATCAGCTGAGCCTTGTCCTGATCAGTGGTGACAAGATCACCATGTTCCGTAAGGCAGTGGCGGCAACTTAATGGATCTGTTCCCCTTTCTGGTCCTCACTGTAACCAATTGGCCGAAAAATAGCATTTTTTATCCCCCTCCTCTCTGTGGCTACGATGTGGAAAATCTTTAACTCCCCCCTAAAAACACATGGTCATTGGCTCATCCCCCTCCATTTTTAAAGTAATAAAGAGGGTTCCTAGTCGTCACACTTCATTTCGTCATAGTCTCTTTTGGTCACATTCACTTCGTCCCAAGATCGTTTTGTTACTCAGTTGCCTCGACACATTCAGCTCCTCACGTTTATTGTGATACTGACAATGCAACATGTCATGGGTACACTTGATTTAACTTGGAGTTACTTGAACCCTGGAGGGTTCAAAGCAATGTTTTAGGAATAAAGAAAGGAAGTAAAAAAGGGAGTTTTATTTCCTCTCTCTGTGGTTTTAGGACTTCTAAGGGTTAGTTGAAAACGTATAATAAGGTTTGAAAAGATAATTTCATTCAGGGTCAGGGAATTTATGTTATATTTCAAATTTAATGATCAAATACAAAAGCAATCTTATAACTGAAATGTACCTATCTTAAGTATTTTATTTCCAGATCCTAGGACTTACTCGAGCCCATTGCCCATTGTGACTGAAAAATATAGCATAGATCCAAGTAATGCAAATTTCAATTAGTCAAAGAAAAATCTCACAAAGATAGTATAAATTAGGTTAACAGCACAATTATTATTATTAAGTATATCATTAATGTCTAAGAAAATGTCTAAAGAAGCCTACTTTTTGGGTCCAAGTAACCCCAAGTTATGGTAAGGCAAAATGCTGCCTGTGCTGAAGGTATTGGTCCATTCTTTCTCACAAGATCAGTCACATGGCTGTGTGGGTCCTTAGTTTTCAGAAATTTGACAAAACAAAATTGGACTAAGCGTATAAGACAAAGTAATTTTGTCATTTTCTGTAATGGTAAGAGTGGCGCAGTGGTAAACGTTGTGCATTTTAGGCTAAGAGATGCAGGTTCAAATCCTTGCAAAAGCATAGCTTTTCCCTTCACCTTTTGTGCAGTAAAATTGCGTAGAACAAGTTTTTGCAAGAACATTAACCGTCCAAATAAAATAAAGCATTTTCCCAGTTTTTTTAGGCGCAAATAGAATCTAAATGGAATCTAAAATCTCCTGTTAATTTTGGCCTCGTCCCCGTTTTCTTCCGCGACTAGGCGTGACTCTTCTACCGCAGTTTCCAGTGACAGAATTACTTTCAATCGATGATTGACAAATGACCCCACTTATCAAATGGAGTTGGTGCCAGAAAATATTTGCTTTCAGCATTTTTATCATGAGTTCATCAGGGATGGATGAAGAGGCATCATGCGATGGAATAAGATGAAAGCTCGCTGTTAGAAGTGGAGACGTATCCTATAAAACCTGCTCCTGAAGATATTTCCATTAGCTGAGGAAATAATTCTGCATCAGAAGATACAGAAAATTCTTCCAGTGTAAGCCGCGATAGACGATACAGATAACTCTTACGTCCAGTCGCGAGACATCAAGGAGACGAGGTCGCAAATAATAGGTTTTAGGTTCTATTTGACCTGAATAATTGAGAATAGTATTATTTGACTTTTTTTTATTATACAGGGTGTTTCTAAATTATCTCCCGTATTATACATGTTTATTACTCAAAAGCTATTACAGATTTTGACGTGATTTTTTTTATTTACAAAGAAAAACTCAAAAAGTTTTTTTTAGCATGCCTTTCAATGTGCTCATCATTTATGGCGTGAAGAACGTCAAAGCGAAACTTGGTTTCTTCCCATGTTTGGGCTAGCATTTCGGGATTGATTTCAGCGATTGTTTCAATTATTCTGTTCTTGAGAGTTTCAATGACATCAACGTTGGTCTTGTACACTCTGTCTTTCACATATCTCCAGAAGAAAAAATCCAGAGGGTTCGCATCGGGTGATCGAAGGGATCAAGGGAGTGGTCCGTCCCTTCCAATCCATCGTCCTGGAAAGTTCGTATCAAGTCACTGCCTAACTTGCAGGCCCCAGTGAGAATGTGCTCCATCTTGTTAGTAGACTATGTTGGGCTGCAGTTCTTCCACCTGTGGAATCAGGTAGTTCTTCAGCATATCTAGATAAATTGCAGCGGTAATGGTGTCTTTAGCGAAAAAGAAAGGTCCGATTACTCGATCATGCATTAAACCGCACCAAACATTAACCTTTGGGCTGTCGCGTATATGCTCCCTTAGAACGTGGGATTTTGTGAGCACCAAATGCGGCAGTTGTGTCGGTTTACTGCTCTGGAAGTATGGAATGTTGCCTTATCAGAAAACAAAATGTCCTCAATGAAGGTGGGATCGTTGTCGATTTTTTGGAACATATTTTCAGCAAACTTCTTGCGCTTCGGTCAGTCATCTGGCTTCAGTTCATTCATCATCTGGATTTTGTAGAGTTTAAGACGAAAGCGGTGCTTTACTATTTTATGTACGGATGTCATTGGCATATCCAGTTGACGAGCCGCTTGGCGAATTGATTTACGGGGACTATGATCGAACGCCTCCCTAATCTTTTCTACTCTCTGTGGTGTCGCTGTAGGTCTACCAGCACCCATTTTGTGTAACAGGCTGCCTGTGTTAAAAAATTGTTCGTGCCATAGCTTAATTGACTTATGATTTGGAGGATTCTTTTTAAACTTTCTTTTGAACATCATATGAACTGTAATCATTGACTTAAATTCCGAAAGCCATAACACGCATTGAGCTTTTTATTGAACATTCTCCATTGTTTACTGCGTCTCGCGGAAAATGGAATAACGCGCCAACAATGGTACCACGCGCCAATCGCGTGTTTCATTATCAACTCACGCGAGGCTAAGAAACATTTTGAGTTTTTCTTTGTGAATAAAAAAATCACGTTAAAATCTGTCATAGTTTTTGAGTAATAAACATGTATAATACGGGAGATAATTTAGAAACATCCTGTATGTGTAGTATAAGCTAAGGGAATTCGATAGTAATTATTGCAATTATATATTAATATAGGCATTAAATGTTGGGCCCATTATTGTATTTTATGGGCCTTAAATGTTGGGCCCATTTACCAATTGAGCTACGACTTACTAGTAACTTCAGGGCTTTTAATAAAAGTCTTCTTTCTTATTCGCTCATATTGAGTTTTGATTTTCATTTTTAGCTATACGCACTAGTTCTATTGGGTAATTATTTAACTGTTTGTTTTGTTTAATAAAGCCTAGCTGTAATTTGATGATATATGACAATAGACGACCTTTGTCTTGGTTTATGGCTTTTCTTTGAACCTTTTTGGTAGTCCCAAGGTCTCTCCTCTGGCTAGTAACTTGACCACTTCGTAACCTTCGGGTCGTCATTTTGTATTTTACAAACTGTTGAATTAATTTTTAATCGAGTTTTGTTATATAAGTAACTTATTTCGAATGTATAATTTTGTACTACATGGATATCTTATTGCTCATCCCCCCGAGCTCTATATTAATTTTGTACTAATTTTGTTACTTAACCTAGCAGTATTAACCTTCTAAATAATCTTGTGTTTGTTATTTTTATCCCTCTGGGACCTAACTTGTCGGTAAATGACCATACAGATCCCAGCAGAACTTTGTTGTACTCTAACCTTTCTAAATAAATAAATAAATAAATAAATAAAATATCTCCTTATAATGAGGAGCCCTAGAAAATTACGAACACCACTACAGAAATGAGACGAAGATGACCTGAATGTGTCAAGTCGCCTAAGTGACAAAATGATTTCGAGATGTTGTGAATGTGGCGATTTGAATGATACGACCTGAATTTGACTAAAAGTGAATGACTAAATGAAGTATGACGAAACGACTTGCTTGTTAACATCCCTTGATCCATTCCCAAAAGACCACGTGTCTGCTATCTTAGGCCCCCCCCCCCACCTTCCTCCTCAAGTGCGGCCAATTCTTTACCACCCCTTCTCCTTCAACTTAACCACGTGGTTTATGGACGATCCTTAAGAATTGACAAGAACTTTAGATTTTCAATCTACCTATGGTTTCGTAAAGCTTTGACATTTTCTCGTACCTAATGTTCACGGATTATAGTTCAAATTCATTTTCTCCTTCTTTTTAAGGATTAATTTTCAAAGACACACAGAATTCAGACATGTTCAACATAGTCCGGTTTTACATTTTGCACCTTTTACAGAAAATTTGAAATACCGGGTGGTTATAATTAAAGTTCTATGTAATGCACAATTCACTTTTGGACATAGTCCTAATCCCTTTCCACTCATTGCGCCAACGCGTGACTAGTCGGGTGAACCCGTCGGAGAGGAATTCCGGGATTGTTGTCGACACGAGCATTGAATGGCATCTTTCACCTTGTCGTCAGAAAGCAAATCAGTCCCTTAAGGTGCTCTTTCTTCTTTGGGAAGTGGTGAAAGTCGCAAGGTGCAAAGTCTTTTATCTTTGAACTGTAGGCGCTGCAACGCCTCTAGTGTGTGGCAATCGTGTGCGGGCGGGCGTTATCCTACTGCAGAAGAGGGTCCAAAGCTGCCATTCAATTCTGGTGTCGACAACAATGCCGGAACTCCTCTCCGACGAGTTCACCCGACTAGTCACGCTTTGACGCAATGCGTGAAAAGGGATGGGGACTATGTCGAAAAGTGAATATTGATTTACATAGAGGACAAATGTAAGTATCAGATACAAAAAGAATTTTAAAAATCGATTAAGAAATTTAGGTTAGGTTAAATTTTAAAAAGTTACGGACCAGGAGGCAAACATTCTTGAACAACCCTCGTAAATTTTCCGTTGAAATTCTCTTCCCCATGCTCTGCATAGCCTATACACAAAGTTTCATCGCTCTCCGCAGACCGCGCAGAAGTGGGAAACTTTATTTACGAGGGGAAATCAGAAAGTATTTGAGTAAATTTTTCACAGCAAAACCGTCATGTATTTGGAAAAATCATTATATACATTTTGAACGATGAACATTGAGCTACTTTTCAATATAATAACCATTCAAATTTAAGCAATTGTCCCAACGTGAGACCAACTTCTCTATGCCCATAGCGCAGAATTCGTTCAGCTGGGAGAGGAGCCATGATCGCTCAGCTGTTTTCACCTCATTGTCGCAATGGAAGCGTGTGCCAGCAAGGTGTTGCGTTAGAGGTCCGAACAGGTGAAAGTCTGAGGGTGCCATATCTGGATTGTAGACTGGATGGCTTAGGACTTCTCACTTCCAAGACTGCAGTTTTTGCGACACCATTGCGGCAAATTGGGGACGCGCATTGTCTTGCAGAATGATGACCTCGTCCATAGCCTTCTGCGGACACTTTCGGCGCAGAGCAGCTCGTAGCCGATCCAATGTGGCAAAATAAACAGCAGCGTTCACCGTGTCTCCTTTGGCCAGAAAATAAGCAAGAAGAATACCCTGGCTCTCCCTGAAAGAAAACTCGGTGTGTTTCTATGTTGAATACTATGTGCTGCCTCCTTGTGGTACCGAAGCAGATGCTCTAATCTGCATGCCATGTGGTTTTCCATATACACTGGTGTGAGCTGCCTAGAGAACCATCTTGCTGACAGTTTCCTATATTTAAGATCTTCGTGGATTAGGTGGTGTGTAGTTCCGTGTGAAATGTCCACATCTAGTGGCACTGCTTAGATCATTACCCGCCGGTCTCGCTGAATCACTGCATTCATGCCATCAAATTTTGTCCTGTGTATAGGATGTGCACGGCCGTCCTGAACTTAGTACATCGAGGGTACATTTTTGTACCGTGTATTTGAGGCACTTCATGAGACTGATTTGGCCGTTGGACACGGGGAAGGCGAAAGAATGTTGAAAGAATTTTCACACAAGTATAGGAATAATACTCGTCATGATATTGAATTGTATCTTTGTGAGCCAAATCAGAAAAGAATTTTAAAAAAGTGTCAAAAAAAGTATTGTGATCAAGCCTATTTTAGTGCCATAAGACTGCTTTTTCTAACTTTGAACTGCAGAAGGAATCTTGAACCAACAATCAAGAATACAATTTCCCAAGGACTTATTGCGAGTTGAAGAAGTCTGTGATCGCGAAATAGTTTTCCGATTTGTTGTTGCCTGTCAGTCCACAGGATGCGATCAAGGAAGATTCGTGAGGTGCATGTGCAAGACCAAGTGCTAAAACATGAAGTGCTATTGTGTGAAAAAGAAAATCAAGTGAAATTCAAAATGCCATTCTAGCCTTTCTTGTTGCAGCAAGTAGCTAAACGCCACTTCTGCTTTCGTGTTTAACTGGTAAGAACGTCCTTCATGTCGCAGTTCTTCGTTCATGTTCAGTGCTAATAAAGGCGTGCTTTGATACTTTGCATATAGTGTACTTGCCATTCTGTATAATACCCCGGTAATGTATAGAATGTCTAGTAAAGTATGCAATATAATCACAAAACGAGATATTTTATACCACGCGATCCAAAAGTGTGTTACATTTTTTCATGAAACAATTGTTTTGCCGCGACTAATAATTTGCAAAACAGTGTTGCGCGTGCCTCGTGATTCTTATGAAAGCATTGGATTACTGGAAAGCAAACTCTGAAAATGTCATTAACAATGGGAAAAAATGTAACACACTTTTGGATCACCCGGTACTTTGCCCAAAACCGTCAGGCATTCTACATATTCCTTAGGCATTCTGTGTAATACCTGCTTTTCACACATTGCCAGTAACATTTTATTGTGAAAAATTTACTCAATTAATTTTAGATTTTCCCTCGTATAACCACTTGGTATTTCAATACAGCTAAATCACATCTTGATTTTTATCAATTTTTTATACTAATTAATTTGATTTTTTTTCTTAGGGCCCTCTGGGGCACTATTCTAGGATGGGTTTGTGTTTACATATCAACTGCTATTATAGCATTTATCATTTACACACGCTATGAACAATGTGATCCGCTAAGTGCGGGTCTTATTAAACGAAACGATCAGGTAACTACTATTGCACAGATACGAAACAATTTATATGCTCTATTATCAAATAAAACTAAATTTTCACATTATTAGCTCCTACCGTTATTTGCAATGGAAATTTTGGGGAAAATTCCGGGTTTTCCAGGGCTCTTCATAGCCGGACTTTTAAGTGGATCATTAAGGTAAATCATTTCAGATTTTTATTTGATAAATGAAGAATATTTAGTTTTTGCTAGTAGTCTACATCTTGTTACTGGTTAAAAAATGCAGCTTTTTGGATTATTTTTAATTTTTACTTCTTTTTTTTTGAAAAAAAAAATGACTAGCCCTAATTTATTATTCATTTCAGTACCCTGTCCACTGTCCTTAATTCTTTAGGAGCAGTGACGGTAGAAGATTACTTAAAGCCAAGGAAATGGTGGAAACATTTCGAAAAGAAGAGTATGATTATTGTAAAGCTGTTAGGTGTGATATTGACATCATTTCTATACGCTAAGAAATATCCACCCATTGGCAATTTATTTCTCATTTCGTTGCTGAGATATAACGTTTCAAAGAGTGTATACATCAATTTGGGACATCCTGTAGTATACATTACTAACAAAGAGTTGATACTTAAATTTATTTTATAAACAGCCACATAATGCAACTCTAACCACAATGTAATAACGCAGACTTAATTTTTTATTTAACAACGTGCCAAAGTTTCTCTCGTTATTCCTTAAAATAAGTCACTGCCATAAATACCGTTCGTATAATTATTAGGAGCTTTAGCATAAAAGCTACTTATAAGAATGCGCCCTTCGTCTGTACGTTTATCCGGCCGTCCGTCCGTCCGTCCGTCCGGCAGCCGTTTGCACGATAACTTAAAAACGGTTAACTTTTTCAAATTCTGTTTTCAGAAATATGACTATCAAAGTCTTAGCTCGGCCGTATCAACTTTTCAGAATTTTTCGTGGACCCCTTCAAGTCGAATTCACGTGCTAAAACAGTGAGTGTAAAGAATTCAAAGATACTGGCATGTCATATAACAATCGATTTGTCAAGAAGGAATATATTGTTACTTTCTGTTCATCTTATAAGCATTATTGACATCGGCGCGCGCACGTGAAATCGCTTTGTCGACGCACGATTGCTCAAGTGCTCATAATCTATAAGCTTATTAAGTAGCGGAAAAATGGAGCTACTTATTGGTTTTATTTTATACACGATTTGAATCACCCTTCATCATTTCTACATTTTTTGAAGTAGAAGGTTGAAATTCGGAATGTAGCTTACTATGGGCATGTGCACTTTCACTATTTAGTTTCGTTTTGATTAGCTCACTATGGTCGGAGTTTTGGGGGTAAAAATTAGTGGGGAGCAAAAGGTCTAGGTGTATTTATGCATATAAAGGAGTGAAATTCGGTATGCAGATTCCTATAATCAAGATCTCCATTATACGAAGATTTTTTTTCCCCGAGGTATCCATGCCTTCCCGACTCGGTAGCGGAAATGCATCGAAAAGATCGGGACTACATTGAAAAATAGTGTACCAACTCTGTCTATAATAAAGGAGCTGTAAAAAAAATATTTCCGATTTTCATTTGCCTGACCCTCGTAAGTAGAATAAGAATGGAGCTACTTATTCGTTTTATAATGTCAGTCCGTCCCCTTCATAATTTCTACATTTTTTTGAGGTAGAAGGTTGAAATTCGGAATGTCGCTTCCTATGGGCATGTCCATCTGCACTATTTAATTTGGTTTTGATTGGTATACGGGGGTCGGAATTAGGGGGGTGGGATTCAGAGAAGGCAACATATCTACGTGTTATTTAGGTACGTAAAGGCGTAAAATCCAGTATCCAGATTCCTATAGGCAAGATCTACATTACTGTGAAATTTAGGCCCAATTGTTCCAGTGGGATCGGATTTGTGAGGGTGGCATTCACTTGATCCTTAGAACTATGGCAACATATGGCATGTGATATACAACCTCTGACAATTAAGTTCGGTGAATGACCTCATATTGCTAACGGTCGTAAGAGTGCGCTACCGTCGTATCCTGCCCCAGACAGGTCGAAACATGTTTAAACAAATTTGAGAGAATCAGCGCTGCGAATGTGATTATAGTGTTTAAATAGGACATGGAAGAGTGAAGGTGTAGTGCGCGTGGTCGAAACCCAAAATGTATCAGCGAATGAAAGAGACTCATGAAATGCTGACAACAGTTTACAAAGAAAGTGGTATCACTTTGAAGTGTGTTTATGAGTGGTTTAAACGGTTCCGAGGAGGCCGCAACACCGTGGAAGACGCCCCCTGAAGTGGCCAGACATCCAACATAATGTTACGACCCAACTGAAGGCTATCCCTAAAAACGACTACGCCAGGAGTTTCCAGGACTTGTACAGCCGTTCCCAGAAGTGCATTACCATCGACGGGGATTACTTTGAAGGATAGTAACTGCTGTTTCATGTAAGCCAGCAATCCACTCGCAATATGAGGTCATTCACCGAACTTAATTGTCAGAGGTTGTATCATACGTTCGGAAATGATGAGAAAGGAAGAAGATAAGAGGTTTTTTACATTTTTTACATATTACGTTCGAGAAAATCAATTTATTGATTAAAAAAACTTGGGGAGAGGTAAAAAGTGCAGATGAAGGGGTAAAAATAGATGACTTGCCTACCCCTTCAAATTCGAAAGGGGGTTAATTTAGGCGGGGGGGGGG
>JAHWFO010111383.1:18883-35309 GCA_023313115.1 Rhysida immarginata | reverse complement strand
GGGGGGTTAATTTCTTTTTAATAAATGTATAACTGTATTTCTGCTTCACTGCTAAAGCTCCTCCTTGGAATGTTTACAAAATTTTATTTTATTAGCAGAACGTTGTGTAATCTTTACACCATTTCATATTCCGCGCCAAATGCAGAGAAAATCTGCAAGCGGAGCGCCATCATATTTGGTGAATACACGTTTCAGACCACGGGGGAATAAACGTTAAGAAATAATGACATTATTTCCAAAAGTCGCTGCCAAGAAGGAAAGTTGTCATTCCAATTGGTAGAATTTGCATAACGCGTGCTCATACGATGTCTAACAAGTACAAAACAAATCTAATTTATAGTCTGCAGATCGGAGCTTGAGTCCTGACTATTTAACTGAGATTCAGAAATCTAGAAAAGTGATCGCTTAGACGTCATGGACAAATGCAAAGCGTGAGAAAAAACGTGGTTGCTATATCAACCTCACCTGAAAGACATAATCGGGTAGTCAGTTAACAAAGCGCATGATGGCTTTGACTGGGTCTGAATCTGCTTGTCAACTACAACTAACTGAGTCTTTAACAACAATGGGCTTACATTGTTGAGATGAGAAACCCTTGGTTATAACAGTGTCACTGTATTCTTGCTCATTTGAGAAGTCTCAGCTGAGAAAGTACAGGATGGTTATAATTAAAGTGACACCATTTAGACCCTTCTAGCGGCCCTTCTGGTAATCAGATTTTGACGAAACTTGAGATATATGTTATACAGACCATGGGGAAGAGAATTTAAAAGATGATTTATTAACACATTTTCCCTAAACGTCTGTTATGTGTAACAAACATAAGTACATTAACACATAATATAATATAATATATAATATTTATTAAATCATTTATGTTCGAAGAGTCCAATCAACATGTCGTTTGTTGATGATATTAATCGCATACGTGGCTGAATTGACGTGATTCGGGCACATATGCAGCCGAAATGCCGTGTTTCGGGAGCAAGCATTGCCGAATTTTCATGATTATCACCGAATATCACCGAAATGGGAGGATTTTTGTATTTCAGGCACATACGTGGCTGGAATGACATGTTTCGGTCACACACCTAACATCGTCATTAGACATGAATTGGATCTCATGGAGTGCTTTTTTTTTAAAGGGCCGACGTGGAAGTCCCACAGTGCCAAGTCGGGATGAAATCTGACTTTTTTAATACTTGGAATGCCACCTTTGGCGGAAAGCACAGCAGCTAGTCGACGTGGCAGAGAGTCGATAAGTCCTCGGAAGGTGGTTGCAGGTATCTGGGGACATTCGGCGATCAGTGCGTCCTGTAATTCCACAAATTTGGACCATTCCGTGCGTGTGTTTTTGCATTAAAAAATTAGTTCACATTTTGACCGCTACGTCAAAATATGGCGCATGAATAATAACAAAAACAAGTTAGAAGCAGAGATATTTATAAAATCAGATCATTTGTTCAATGTGCATTCCATGTATGTCAATGACATGGTCAAAGCGCATTATTGCATGTTCCACAGTAGAGCGAAGGGTTTCCTGAGGAATCGCAGTGATATGGCGTGATATGCTTGCTTTCAATTCAGTGACAGTCCGTATTCTTCCTCCATAGATATTATCTTTCAAATATCCCCACGACCAGAAGTCATAAGGGTTTAAGTCCGGTGAACGAGGAGGCCATGCAGTTGGAAAAGTTCTCGAAATCACCCGATCATCTCCAAAATGAGCATGAAGCAGTTCCTTCACTTGTCGTGCAATGTGGGGTGTTGCACCATCTTGCATAAAGACAGCAGTGTCTAAACATTGTCTTTCTTGTAAAGCAGGAATGACTTTCTGCTGCAGAAGTTCGCAGTAACGAGCACCAGTGATTGAACATCTTTTAGTGCCTTGAGGAGTGTTCTCTTCAAAGAAAAAGGGGCCAAGAATGAAATGTGAAGTGAATCCGCACCATACAGTCACGTAATCAGTGAAAAAGCTTTTCATGCACAACCATCGGCTTTTCAGTACCCCAGATGCGACAGTTTTGAGCATTCACTGCTCCGTCTAGTGTGATATGCGTTTCATCTGACCACAAAATGTTCCATGGCCATGCATTATCGACGGCTATTCTAGTTAGAAATTTTCAAGCAAAATCAATGCGTTTTTTCCGGATCTTCATGAAGCAACTTTTGAACTACCTGAATCTTGTATGGACACCCCATTAAAATGGAACGCAAAACTTTTTGTACCGTAGACCACGGAATATACGAATCACGTGATACGGCTCGAGCACTTGCTAAAGAATATTAGGAACTTGAAGCACTCTCCACTACAGCAGCAGCAACGTCTTCCACAGACTCATTTGCAATTCGTTTCCGTCCTCTCCCTGGCAGCACACCCAACTCACCAGTTTCTTCAAATTTCTTCTTAATCATCTTTTTTAAACCATTAATGGACATAGGTCCATATCGCAAGTTTTTCAAACGTCGATATTCTCTTAGTGCAGCAGAAGCATTATTGCAGTTCTGGTAAAACAACTTCACCAATAAAGCTCGATCCTTTTTAGCTAAAGCCATCGTGAAGAATGACTTTACATTTAATTTCACTGTCATTTTAAAGCTTTTCTAATTTTACATCTCATTTGCATAACGTCTCTGATTGAGTAAAAATTCTCAGATAGTTTCTTACATGACCAGCGCCATATTTTGACGTAGCGGTCAAAATGTGAACTAATTTTTTTATTGCAAAATTCTCTTCCCCATGGTCTGTATAACATATACCTCAAGTTTTGTCGCTAGAAGGGTTTATATGGTGTCACTTTAATTATAACCACCCTGTAGATAGTATATAAGCTCTGAATCGTTAAAGATTAAAGTGCTTCACTTCTTACTAGGGATTACGGACTCCTGCACTTCGGCATCTATGTGCGAGCTACAAAAATAAGGCACCCCTTTCTTAAGTAAATGGTATTCCGTTAAAAGGTGATTAGCGTTTCCTTGATACGTTCTGTGGAGTGTACAATATGCACACAACACCCCTGCTTCTAGCTTATGGACGCCTTAAAATTTTCTCAATGGTTTCCATGATACCATGGCCCGGATAATAATTTCTTGACTCAAAATTATAATCCTGATACCATCAAAACAGCCTCTGAACATATTAATGCAGATATTGCCTGTCTACGTGAATGGTATGAGAATCGGTGCATGTTGCTTAATGAAGGTAAAACATCAATTCTTAGGAACTCCCGTCAAAAGTTGGTAACATATACCGTCCAACCTCTACTAGGATTTTATTTTGATAGCAACCTGTCTTTCCGTATCCATATACACTACCTTACTATCAGACTTAATGGATCTATATTTTTAGTTAAGCGTTTGCGAAAATACTAACGAAGAGAGAAATGCGTATGTTTATTATTTCAAAAATAATTTCTAAATTAATTTTTGCTGTAGTCATT
Source organism: Rhysida immarginata (assembly GCA_023313115.1). Classification (NCBI taxonomy): domain Eukaryota; kingdom Metazoa; phylum Arthropoda; class Chilopoda; order Scolopendromorpha; family Scolopendridae; genus Rhysida; species Rhysida immarginata. The sequence continues at coordinate 31,869 of JAHWFO010111383.1, read as the reverse complement.
TGGTCAGGAACAACGAAGACGATTTTAATGCGATTGCAGGTATCTTATAATAACATCATACGCATCGCTTTTTCTCTATCTAGACATTATTCAATTACTAGTTTTTGTAATAGTATAGGCTTGCCTAACTTTGATACCATTTAACTAAAGGTAAATTGATTGAATTATCTCGTGCTGTGTTAGATAATTTTCACCTTGCCCACTATATTACAAAATGGCTGGTAATAGACCCTAATATGAGGTCCTCCCGTTTGTTTCGCTTTGAGTTGGATAGAATTATTTCAAGCTACAGGAGTTCCCGTTTTCCATATAATGCCATATCAATTTGGGATAATCCTCCTTATGTAATTAGACAAAATATTATTAAATGTAACTCATCTACATGTACAAAGCACGTGTAACTCATGTCGCTTAATGGACTTGCAGAAAAATTTTTAGTTTTTATTGTATTCCATGTTTAGTGTTTTTACCCACTTTTATCCCTAAGGGATGCTTCAACAATAATAATAATAATAATAATAATAATAATAATAATAATAATAATAATAATAATAATGATAATAATAATAATTCACAAAAATGTCGGTAAATTTGTCCATTTCACGTTTTGTCTTAAATGAAATTCACAATACACATCGGTAGCCTTCTTAATCGTAACGATGAGAAAATAATAGTCCGATTTGGAGAGTATGGAAAGGACGTCTTTGTTTGCTTGAAAACACCCAATAAGAATCCCAAATACAGCGGAAGTAAGAAAAATGGAGAAACATAGAAAGCGATAGCAATAATTCTTCGGAATTATAGTTGATGACTAGGAAAAAAATAATAAAAGAACTCTTTCTAGAAAATATCAAGTGCTCAAAAATTGAAATTATTTTTATGAAAATAACAAATGTTCATAGAGAAGGATTTGATAGAAAGAAATTTATTCGAAACTCAATACCTTTTGACCGGGAGGGGGGAATGATTGAACAAGTTCGACAATTTGCTCTTCCATTTATACATCGACTGAGCCTCTCGTTCAATTGAAAAATCACATCCTTAGAAAATCTACAGTATCGAGTATGTTCGATTACTCGTATTTTATCAACGCTGCGTCACGATAATCGAAACATTAGAATACGACGTCTTTCTTCGCCGTATGCAAACCAGAGACAAATAAAAGAGACGTCTTTCTTTCATTTGTCTCTGGTACAAACCTTCCGCCATTTTAAGCACACTGTAACGATGCTTGTGATAGGTTTTGTTCCTGCGCATGCGCACTACATGCTACCAGTCGTTTTACAAATGGCCGCCGTTATCACATCATCTACAGTAGAAGAACACAGAGCTCTTATAAGGTTTCTTTTCGCAAAAGGTAAGAAACCCGCTGAAATTCATGGGGAAATGGTAGAAGTTTACGGTGCTGACTGTCAGGACTTTTCCAGTGTGTGCAAATGGTGTAAAATCTTTTGAGAAGGAAGATTTAGCCTTGCCTACGTCAGCGGCAATACGAGCCATTATCGAGGACATTAACGACACAATCAAAGAAAACTTTCGCATTTCCTTGAAAGAAGTAAATGAATCGTTTCACAGATCCTATAGATCTGCATGAGAAGCTTGGATACCGCAATGTCTGTTCGCACTGGATTATAAAAAGTCTGATATCAGATCGGCAGCAGAATGGCGTGCAGTTTACAACATCTGTAGCAGTACAACCAGGAAGAAGATGTTCCTGAATGGCATTGTCACAGGAGATGAGTCCTGGGTTTTGCACTTCACACATGATCCCAAAACTGCAAGCATTGTGTGGAAAAATCCACATTCATAAAAAATTGAAAGTTTCTCCTTCAGCTCAGAAGATTATGTTTACAGTTTGTTGGATTATGCAAGGCATACAACTCGCAGAGTACCTGCCTGGTGGGTCAACCGTCAACCCCACTACCTATTGTAAAACGTTGACTAAACTTCGGCGTACTATTCGGGATAAGCGACCAGATAGAGGAAACGATGTTCGACTTCTTCATGACAATGCACGCCCGCATAAGGGCAACATCGTCAAAGCAAAAGAAGTCCGTTTCGTTTGGGAGGTTTTGGGCCACTTACAGGCCTACAGTCCGTACTTAGCGCCCTCGGACTACCACCTCATTGGTCCCCTGAAGTTATATCTGGATGGTCAGAGGTTTGAGACTAAAGAGGAACTCAAATCTGCCGTGCGCCATTGGCTGTATTCACAGCCGACGGAGTTCCATGAGCGGTATATTCTGAAACTGGTGCAGCGTTAGTAGTAAGACCAGCCCTTTGTGTACCAGGTTGACTTTTGATCCCTCGATTTATGTACCAAGATGGCGGTGGTTCGGCCCTTTATCAGCAGAGATAAGATGAAAAGATAAGATAAGACCAGCTGGCCGCCATTTTGGTTGCCATGGCAACGGGGCGGCCATTTTGGATGAAAAAGATAAGATAAGACCAGCTAGTCGCCCCCTCCACCCGCCATGTGAACAAACGGCAGCCATTTCTGTTTTTCTTATAATTTCTAATAATTTTTTATGAATAATAATTCTTTATTAAATACTGATAAAAATATAAGAAAGATGAAAAGATAAGAAAAAGGAAAGAGAAAGAAGAAGAAACGGAAAAGAAAGAAAGAAAGAGAGAGAGAAGGAAAGAAAAAGATATAGAGAGAAAGTAGAGAGGACAGTGGAAAGAGAGGAAAGAGAAAGAAGGTGAAGTGTTTTTTTTGGGGGGGGGGGGTATGATGCCTCTCCCTCCCACCCTGTGCTTGGTGTCAGTGGTCCTGAACCGCTTGTTATGTCCAGAGCGCTCTAGTGGTGACCTACAAGGGGTTCCGGTCCACCCACGCCTTGCAGGAAGGTGAAGGTTGTGAGAGCCCAGAAACACGGCCAGTAGGCCTGGAAACACGCACAAACGCGTCATTTGCGAAGGAACGGTGAACGCAGCGCCATACAACGGTGCGGCCACCAAGGCAATTACCCACCCAGGCTGCGACGCCGCGGGAAATAAGTATGTTTTTTCTTAATAACTTTGCCAAATTTGGCCCCAGGACCAAACCACTTTACAGTAAACATCCTAAAAACCATTTTGACTCGAATTTAAAACGTGTGGCTTTCTCTCGCCCATAGACAATTAACAAATGCGGATTTTGTTTTGTTGGTCCCCGTCAGAATAAGGCACAGCCATGGATAGGGCTCCCCGGTCTCGGCTACTGGCTAGCATCTGTTCCCAGTGGTCGAACTAGTCAGGGGAAGGATTTGCAATCCATCCCTAGTTAACCAAACCACCACGGCATAAGGGGGGTGCAGATCAGTCCCATTCGAGGCTCACAGCGACGGCTGCCCCTGTTTGTAGCGGTGGTGCTTGGCATCTCAATGGTGTGTTAAGCGCAGTATACACTAGTTGTAAATGCCCGTTTCGTTATGCTATTTCTTGTTTCGTTACTTGAGGAAACTCGTGGAAACGCAACTATCAGGAAGAACCCCTTTCAGGTCTCCCCCTCCAAATAGGGGAGGGCACGTGAATTTGGAAGTTCTCCCATAATGTAGACAGTCTCTAGTTTGGATGCTACATGATTATTCTATACAATTATTCTATCGAATGTTCAAATCCATTGCTATTTATGAGATAAAAAATATCGATTTCAGTGTGAATTACATATGCCAACAAAAAGTAACTTTTTAAAAACTTCTTTAATGTTAAGTGCTGATTCTTATACTTATTTTGTGCTAACTACAGTTTTTTTCTATCGTGAGCTTATGAAAAAAAAAATAAATAAAAAGGAAATCTCAACATGGTGGATTAGTAAACTATATACTACTAGGAAGGCGTATTGTGGCACGAATCTGTTGGGTGAGTTAAGATTTCAGAGTGTGAGTGGAATGTACAAAAATTTCGCTCGGGATGCACCCAACAGATTTCGAATTTCTGTTATCTTTAATCGGCCCTAAAATTGCTAAAAATGACACGAAATTTCGGAAGGCGATTTCCATCACTGAAAGGTTTAACATTTTGGTATTAAAGAAAATAATATAGAAACTGCCCAAAGATTTTGACTTATATAATACATATTTTAAAACTACGGTTCACTTCTGTAATATTTTATATTCCTATAACATCTTAAACAACAATGAGAAATATTTCTTTAACTCATTACAATCGTTAATTTATATTTGTATAAATGTAAATTATATTTCAATGTGTAAATAAGATATTTTTAAAATAAATAAATAAGTAAATAAATAAATGAAATATATATTTTAAAATAATTAATATATAAATGAGATATATTTTAGAATAAATAAATTATCATTTATATAAACATATAAATTAAAAAATTGAGAAGACTAAATCTATTTATTCCTTTAAAGAAATGAAAATAAAATCACTGATTTTATTTAAACAGGGGGAGGGGGAAGGTTAAGGAACGAGGAAAAGATACGCTCCCCGTCCACACCAGTGTCCTTTCAATCCTTTGATGTGTCGGAGAAAAACCGCCTTCCGAGCGATCGTGCCCGTTGCCTGCTTTGAGGCATATTTTGACACAAGCAAAGCGTCCACACTTGTTTCCATCCGGTGTAACGCAACAGGCATTTGCAACTAGTGTGTACTAGGCTTTATGACTACCTAAGCTCTGCCTGCCACTGTCTGCACAGGTACCAGTGCCCTGGTCGAGTCTCGGGGTGCCCCGGCTGCCTCAACCTACTGCCCGCCTGCAAGGCGTGGGTGGACCGGAACCCCTGGTATGTCACCACTAGAGCGCTCTGGCGACATAACAGGCGGTTCAGGACCACCAACACCAAGCACAGGGTGGGAGGGAGAGGCAGCGTACCCCCCCCCCCCAAAAAAAAACACTTCACCTTCTTTCTCTTTCCTGTCTTTCCATTGTACTCTCTTTTTTCTCTATATATCTTTTTCTTTCCTTCTCTCTCTCTTTCTTTCTTTCTTTTCCGTTTCTTCTTCTTATCAGTATTTAATAAAGAATTATTATTCATAAAAAATTATTAGAAATTATAAGAAAAACAGAAATGACCGCCGTTTGTTAAAATGGCGGGTGGAGAGGGCGACTAGCTGGTCTTATCTTATCTTTTCATCTTATCTCTGCTGATAAAAAAAGGGTCACGTGGGGCCGTTTTGTGTACCACCGCCCGAGGCGAGGGCGTGACCGGACCGCCGCCATCTTGGTACATAAACCCAGGGGTCAAAGGTCAACCTGGTACATATAGGGCTGGTCTTATTACTAGCGTTGGGATAAATGCCTAAATCGTCAAGGTGCGTATGTGGAAAAGTAGATAAAGACGTGTAGTTTCAGCTGCACTTAGTTGTTTACGTGTATGTTTTGTAATCTTCTTTTAAAAAAAATAAATGGCGTTAGTTTCTGATATCAGCTCGTAAAGTTACTGATATCCACAAGAATCATTTTTGACATTTTTTTAAGATCAGTAATATTAGAGACGCTATATTGTTCACTTAATAATTCCTAAAGAAAAAAACAGTGTAGCTTCGCCGAAATATCCGTAATAAAAATGGAAGAATGGGTCTTTTGATTGATGAGTCATCAAGACAATGAGGAAGCAGAAATCACTATGCTTTCAGAAAATTTCTTTCGTCGTTAAGGGATATTTTTTTTTATAGTGTAATCATGAATTCTGAATAGGAGAATAATGAAAAATCACCAAAACTCCGAGCAAGAACAAGCTTCAAATAAATTGAGTCCTTCAGTGAACATGAAGAACAAAGGTTAAAATGTAAAAATCAATAAGAACATACAGAGGTCGTTAGGGATCTATGAAAACTAACAAAACCACGTCCGTGACCAGCTGAGAATCATTTCCGCCACCAGCGATTGTGCTCAATCTGATAGCCCTGCATCTGGACTATCGCCCTGCAGCGGAGTTTCCATTGAAGAAGGCTTGAGCATAGTACACCCATATCAAACTTCAACCACTCCTCCTGACAGACTTTCCAAAGTCCGTCTAATGTACGCGGACGTCGGTTTCTCACGACCTTCTTCAATAACCCAAAGGAACAAAAGTCCATAGGTGAGGCGTCTGGGGACTTCACTGGTATCTCCTGAAAGGGTATGGAATAGATTCCCGTTTCTCGCTCTATGCGTTGAAGATACTGCCGCGTCGACGCTGTGGTAGGGCTTGATGCCTTGTCCTGGTGGACCTACACCCAGTTTGCGTCTGCCCCATACAGAGCTGGAATATCACGGGTAAAAATAGGAGCTATAACGTTAGCCTAGTAGTAGACCGAGTTAATCTTGGTCTTTCTATTTACCTTGTGCAGTGTTGCACCCATAACTGGCAACAATCATGAAGCCCCGTGGGAAAGTTTTTGTACATTCCGTGTGCCATTTTTCGAAGTCCTTAAAGCTTAGTGGATGGTAAAATATTGCTCGGGGTTTGTTGCAGTCACTGATATAAATGAATGCTTCGTCCAATGTCACGATGTATTTCCATTTTTCACCGGCTAGATGGTGCTCGGTGCGCCGTTCACTGACATGGCGTGGTAACGGTTTGTGAACGCGACTCTTCTTACGCTTTTCCAGGTGTAGATCCCGGCTGATAATAGTGTAAACAGATGTCCCTACCTTGTTTGCAATGGTCTTCTGCGTTGCAAGATTAGGTCCCGTGATGAGAACTCGGACTTTACGGACCACCTCTTGTGTACGACTAGTAGAGTATCGGGGATTGAGCTGTTTTTTCCTCGCTGGAATGACTCCACTTCTAGCTAAACCTTTACAGTTTAGTACCTTGTATATCCCCGTCTTCGACACAGAAAATCTACACTCCTTGCAGACCTTTATAATTACGGAATAACTACCGGGTGATTCAGTCAATTTCTGACCATTTCACTCGAATGACGTGCATTATGGATAAACAATTGAAAGAATATGAGCGCCATATCGAATTTCTAAATAGTTGGAGTTTGTATTGTTGCAACGGCGCTGCATGAAAATCGTATTGCTGAAAAATGGCGCCCGCTTTATCAACAGAGCAGAAATGCAAGGTTGTCAAATGGTATTTCGAGACAAAATCACCTATAACCGTGTAAAGAAAGTTCCGGAAGGAGTATAAGTGTCGAGACGCACCAGGCAGGCAAGCAATCATGGATTTTGTCAAAAAATTTCGTGCCACTGGATGTGTTAAAGGCAAGAAAAAAGGCGGGAGAGAAGCTCGTGTTCGAACGGCCGAAGTTATCGAAAATGTTCGCACAAGGTTGGTCGATTCCCCTACCAAAAAATCTGTTCGCCGCCTATCCATTGAAGAAGGGCTGTCGTATACCACGACGTGGCGAATTTGGAGAAAGGATTTACACCTGTTCCCGTATAAGATCCATGTTTATCAGGAGTTAACAGACACTGGAAGACAGAAGCGACAACAATTTGCGATGGAGTTTGGAGCAGAAATGGAAGCCAATCAGGACATTGTGGACAACCTGTGGGTGTCAGATGAGGCCTTCTTCCATCTGTCAGGTGACGTTAATAAACACAACGTTCGTTTTTGGGGTTCCCAGCACCCTCATGAGATCCATAAGTCGCCTCTTCATCCACGAAAGGTTATGGCTTGGTGCGCGATTTTCAAAAGAGGCACCATTGGTCCGTTCTTTTTTGAGGGCACCGTAACGTCACAGGCTTACCTTAACATGTTGGATACCTTCTTCATCCCCAAGCTGCGAAGGAGGCGTATACCGCTTCGACATCAATGGTTTCAACAGGATGGGGCTAGGCCTCACACCACTAATGAAGTGCTAGACTTTCTCAATCAGAAATTCGGAAATCGTGTCATTTCAAACAGCTTTCCAGATCGATTCGGGGGTGGCTTTCTTTGGCCCCCTACGATTCCTGACCTAATCCCATGTGATTTTTATCTCTGGGGGTACCTTAAAGACAGTGTGTTCACTACAGCACCAAGAACCCTAGACCAGCTGCGACAAAGCATCGTCGACTGCTGCACCCTTGTGGATGCAGAAATCCTGGATAGAGTTATGAACAACTTCACCATTCGGCTGCGAGCAGTTCAAAACGTTCGTGGTGGCCACATTGAGCATATCATCAAGACTTTTCCACGGAAATAAAAACTCCGAACTGCCTAAAATATCATACTGAAATGCTAAGTTTGTAAACATTAATGGGTCAATAAATCATACTACTGAAATTGTCAGAAATTGACTGAATCACTCTGTATATTTTGCGTCGGAAAAAGCTATGTATCCTTTCCAAAACGGAACGATTTTCGGCGGCATCATGCATAATCTGATACTTTGAACAGCGTAGGGAGATAGTTGTTATATAAGTGCCCGTTAACCCGGAAGCACAGATTCATGGTATCGCCCTACAATCGGCAGGTGCATATGCAAATCGTTTTAATAGTTCCCTAAGGTCCTTCTGCATTCAAGAAATGGAAGAGCTAATTAGTCTCTCGCTAAAGTTTCTCGCGAAAGCCTTTAACGGCAAAAGACGATATTGGACAACAATTAGGAAATAATCAGTTCACAAAATAAAAAAGGGCCGAAATAGAGTGATTACATTATGAAATATTATTTCCTTTTAGGCATTTGTATAGTTATAAATATAGGATAATATTAGTGCATGTAGTGTCAAACCGTAAGATCTAGAACCCTGAGTGGAATGATCGATTAAGGAAAGAACGAAAGTTAATTCTCAGACATGACAATATCATACGAGGCTTGTCCGTAAATTAAGTACCGTTTCGTTCTACTGCCACCGCAACGCTATTGTAGCAGTTCCGAGCATGCACTCTCGTCTGTCTGGTTCATTATCTTTGCACTGACACCATTACAACCAGATTGTGTTGTTAGTGATCTTGAAAACATTTAAGACAATTTCTGAGCCCGCGGACTGTGAAGTGCGTTCTGTAATACGGTTTTTGAACGCAAAGAATGCGAAGCCAACTGAAATTCATAGTCAGCTTGTAGAGATTTATGGGGAAAATGTAATGATTGATGGAATGGTGAGAAAGTGGGTTAGGCAGTTCAATGATGGACGAACCAATGTTCATGATGAAGCACGGAGTGGGCGGCCTTCTCTTGTCACTGATGATTTGGTTGATAAGAAAAAGAGAATGAGAAGATTCGTGAAAACAGTTGGTTCGCAATAAGAATGCTTTGTAATGAGTATCCACAAATTTCAAAAACTGTTTTCAAAACGGTGATCAGCAGTGGCTGTCTTCAATGGCGGCATCTTTCTATGAAGAGTGCATAGAAAAGTTGGTTTCCCGCTACGATAAATGTCTGAACAATAATAGCAAATAAGAAAAATAGTTTAAGAAATGCTCTTTCATGTAAAAATTAATTTTGTTTTGAAAAAAATGTTTTTGTGTATTTTATTTCAAAACGGTATTTACTTTTCGGACACGCCTCGTACTTTCCCCGTCCAAGAATTATCACCCGTACTCGCCTTTTTTTGTTAATCGATCAACCCACTCAGGGCTGTAGATCTTGCGGTTTGACTATAACTTAAATTTTACGTGAAAACGTTGCGTCTGTCTAAAATTAAAATATTGAGATTTAAAAAAATATACCATGTATTTCATTTCGTATAAAAATTACAATTTATAATAAAAGAAAAAAAATTGTTTTAGTATCAGCTTTTGAGAAGTTGACGCAAAAGCATTAGAATGCACATCATCTCTCGTGGGAATACAGAGGGTTGTTAGGGATCTGTGGCAATGTCACGAGGTCTTGATGCGAGAGAAGCCCGTGTCATCAAGACGAAGATATCAAGTGCCGAAAAGTCGAAAGCGGGGAGCCGCGAGTTCGAAGATATCATTCAAGAACATTCTGGAATGGGAGTTTCCAGCCGGGCCCACGGTTACCCTTTACGGCATTTGGATCGGCCTTAAAAGGAAAGGCGGCTGGTTCATCGAGGTCGGTGGAAAGCAAGATTTCAAGCGGGAACGAGGAGAGAGAGGCTCAAAGCTAGCGACAATTTGCAAAGCAGGCAATTATGGAAATCGGGTGGATACATTTGGCTTGACCTGATCGGTCGAGGTGCTTTGATCGTCTGTCCAAATATCCCCCGGGCCTGCTCGGGTAGCCAAAGCGGGTAGATGTCGGAAATTAACTTCCGACCAGCGAAAGCTGTGTGCCAAGCCGCGGACGGTGGTTTGCCTCTTGTTAGGTGTTTATGTTTTAAGTTGGGTGCAGCATTCCATCAGCTTCACTTGTAGATCTTTGGGATATTGTATTTTTCGAGATCTTTAAAGATCTAGCCATACCGCCTTAGCTTCAAATCGCAATTATGGCAATCGAACGTTGGTTTCTTTCGAGTGTTCAATACTATGGACAATTCTTCGATTAGCAGAGAAATTGAGTCTTTTAGGAGCAACGCTAGCGAGGTAAGTTGATAATATTAACTCTTTATTACTTACTTACTTACTTACTTTTCAAACCCGCTTATCCGTTAGGGTCGCGGGTGCAGCAGCCCTATGGAGGATCTCCAGCGATCGCGAGCTTCCGCCATCAGGCGCATGTCCTCCCTGGTAATATCCAAGCGACTCGAACCCAGATTCTCCATGTAATCTAGCCTCCTGGTTCTAGGCTGACCCATTGGTCTCTTACCCACCGGCTTGAAAAATAACAACTGCCTAGGAAGACCAGTTTGCGGCATCCGTATCACGTGGCCATACCAGCGCAACTGAGATCTCTCAATGCGGAGAAATAGCGGCTCAACACCTAAAGACTCTTTATTACAGTTGGAAAATTCTGGAACGCTGAAAGAGTGTATTAATGATCGGAAAATTAATAGCGACGTTAATAATGCCTTAGTACCCATTTACTTAGTACCCTTAGTATTATCTTTAATATATTCTCATTCTTCCTTTTCGAAAATTTCGAAAGCCATCACCTTACCAGTTGACGGAAAAGCTCCGACGGACTTTTTACATTGGAACGCTCAGCAAGCAGCGCAAAGGTTAATTAGTAATATAGACATTTTTACCGGTATTTCCGCATCAATTTTCCTAGAATTTTAGCATTTCTTTATTTAGCTACATAGCTGTGCTAACAGATATTAAAGTGAAACTAGGAGCACGGATTTTCGTTGAACTGACATGTTTTCAATGCTCCAAAAACGCCACCGGAATTTTTCCATTTGGTTTGCAGGGTTGAATGATGGAGTAGGAGGATTTGTTAGTTCTATTTTCCTACTTAATATTATTTAGCTCCAAGGTTATTAGAGATTTAGCTTCATGTATTCTTTCTTGCTTAAAGGTTTTAAATGCCGTTGGGGCGTAGTTTCTTTTATGATGCCAAGAAAATTTATCCGTACTTGATGCGATTTATTGGTAATAATTTGCTCCGTTGCCTCTCAGTAAATCATATCGGCCAATCGCGTATTGATTGCCTATATGATTATCCGTTCTTCTTATTTAATGACAACCATTATTAATTAAGGATATCTTCTGGATTCATTCAGTTTTTGTTATGAAATTGTGCTTGTTTCATGTTATTAATAGAGCGTCCTTTAAATCTTGCCTCAACAGTGCCTCTCAATTGCCACTCAATTGTGCCTTCTCCAGCTACGTCTACGAGGGTACATCACCAATTTCTGTGTTTTATCAACGGGAATCTCAACGTCCTCATCAGGCATCAGTGCTTCCACTTTTTTTCGAATTTCAAGATTATTATCTGTTTAATTGTGTAAGAAAAAGCATAACGATTGTGAGCGTAATTATGCTTATAATACGCTTCCACAGCCTAACCTAACCTAACCTTTACTTCTTTGCTTATCAAATTTATTAAATCTTAATGGTAGTATAGGTCCATGTTGCGTATAACAATAAAATAATGGTAGTGAGTTCTTAAATGCAACAATTTTAAATTTATTTCTGAGAGAAGAGACCCGCTCCCTTGTATAAGCTGGTATTTCCATGCTTACTATTGTAGCCCACCGAAGACGGTTTAATACCGAAACCGGTCTGAAATAAATTTAAAATTGTTGCATTTAAGAACTCACTACCATTATTTAAAATTTATTAAACTAATTATCACTAATCGCACTTTATTCTGCATTCTTACACGTGACAGGTAACAAGTTACAGAGGGCTAGGAAAGGTGGAAAAGTATCAAATGTGTTTTATCTGGTAGCCATGCATCGCAGTTTTCACTGCAGGAGGCTGGAACGCAGAAAACCAAGATCAATAATTGTTGGCACGCTTATCGAATTAATTGAATTGAATATTCAATAAAATCTTGTAAACATTCCAAGGAGGAGCTTTAGCAGTGAATCAGAAATACATTTATACATTTACTAGCAGACCCGGCAATGCTTCGCTATTGTTATGTATGAGCGTCTTCTAAAAATCAATTTTTTGGCTCTTAAAAATGTTATTATTGTAATATGTTTCACTTCTCTATAATGACCGGCCCTTTAGCTGAGTAAATTTGACGCAGGGCCGGAGATGAAAGGTGAAGAATAATGTTCACTTTTTTTGTATCTTCACATTCAGAAATTGCAAAATTTCATCAACAAAGAGTCTGCGCAACGCCGAGTATATCAGCTACTTCAGAATAAATCGAAAAATAGTCATGGATACTTTAAATAAATTTTAAATCAAATAACAAAATCGATATTTTATGACCAACAACCACGTGGCCAAAATCCGACCAATCACGATCCATGTGACGTCACGCGGGTCCTCCCAAGATGCTTCAATACTTGGTCAACCGGATCAAACCGACCTAACATGTGGACTTTGATTCCGGCGCCTCGAAGACGTGCGCCCATCTGTTAGGAGCCTTTTGGGTATGTACAGTTTATAACCTAAACAAACAAATCACGTGAGTCAAAAAGAAAAAAAAAGACCAACCACATGGCCAATTTTTTTTTTAATTTATGGATTATATGATTACTTATGAAAACGTCAATCATTATATATTATTTTTACTTCAACCTCCTCCCTTCTCCACCTGACTTAAGAAATCAGATAATCGAGACAAAGTATCGATATCGCAAATGCAGATTT
>JAHWFO010111383.1:0-13952 GCA_023313115.1 Rhysida immarginata | reverse complement strand
AATTTCTTTTTAATAAACGTATAAATGTATTTCTGCTTCACTGCTAAAGCTTCTCCTTGGAATGTCTACGAGATTTTATTTATTTATTTATTTATTTTAGTGAAGTAAAGAAATAAGATAAACAAACAGGGTTCATCATCATAAATATAGGCAAAATAACTGATAAAGTAATTGAAAACACATAAAATGAAAAACAAAAAAAAAAACAACAAAGTAAATAAATCGTACAATATAGCCGAATTCAATAGGTCAACAGTAAATAAAGAAAAACTTACAAGAATGTTGACAATACGTCGGTCACCTCCAACAAGTTTGAGAAACGTGTAAACTCAAAGGACATTAAATATGACAGAGATCAGATGCGAAAACTTGGCTCAAGATTAAAAGCAAAACGCTGGAGATGCTTATGAAAGATCCTAAAATCTTTTTCAGAGCGAAGTTTTTAGGGGTAGGTACGCCCAGAACATAAGGCCGAAGTAAGATAAGCATCGTCGACGATAGTTATGGATTGTTAGAGGTGGAATAAGTTGGTCATTGGATCTCGTAGAATAGTGATGACTAATTAAATTTCGATTCAAGTCAATAGTAGGAAAGGCCAACACTGTTGAACTTGTAATTTTAAAAACAAAAAGACATACTCGTAGAAAATATAGTGAAAAATAGTCAATATACCTACGTCAGCAAATCCAGCTGTTACTGAGATAGTTTTCGGTACTTTGCGATATGTCCTTACAAACCACTTTTGTAATTTCAGCACTCTGACTAGATCATGTGACGAGGATGAACCCCAAAACACTACACAAAAACAAAGATACGAGTGTATCCAAGCATAATACAGTTGTAGGATAATTTTACTTGGCAGGTATCGCAGACGAGAAATAAGACCCTGTCTTCTATTCAATTTAGAAAGTAATAGATTAATATGGGAATCCCAAGTAAGATCCCGGATGATCGATAAGTAAAAGAGGTCACTGTTGAAAGAGGTTGACTATCATAAAAGAGTGGTAATACATTAGGGATTCTTTTCTTATTGCGCTGATAAAAAGGCATTAGTGATATATCACCTGCAAATGATCGTAGTTCGTCCACATCCTCAAGTCAACGAGTGCTTCATTAAGCAATAATAGCAAATCACATAAATTGCTACTCGCAACTAAAAAGGTAACATCATCCGCGTAGAGTATAATCTTCAAAAGATATTCAGGTTGAATATATTTAACTATTCATTAATGAATAAGCAAAATAATAGGGGTGATAAAATCGACCCCTGAAGGTCACCAATGTAATGTCGCAGGGGTCGATCCAAACAAATTAAAAAAAAATAAGATCTTTCAGTCAGATATGATTTTAACCAAAATAAAATCTTGTAAACATTCCAAGGAGGAGCTTTAGCAGTGAAGCAAAAATACATTTATACATTTATTAAAAAGAAATTAACCCCTCCCCACCGAGTAGGGGAAGGCAAGTGGCAGATCCTGCAGTCATCTATTTTTACCCCTTTATCTGCACTTTTTACCTCTCCCCAAGTTTTTTAATCAAAAAAATTGATTTTCTCGAACGACATATGTATAAAATGTAAAAAACCTCGTATCTTCTTTCCTTTTTCATCTTTTCCGAACGTATGATATATAACATGCCATATGTTGCCATAGTTCTAAGGACCAAGTGACTGCCACCCCCGCAAATCCGACCCCCCCTGGAACAATTGGGCCTAAACTTCATAGTACTGTAGATCTTGCCTAGAGGAATCTGGATACCGAATTTCACGCCTTGACGTACCTAAATAGCACACAGATATGTTGCCCTCCCGGAATCCCACCCCCGTAATTCCGACCCCATTATACCAATCAAAACCAAACTAAATAGTGCAGATGGGCATGCACTTAGTAAGCTACATCCCGAATTTCAACTTCTATCTCAAAAAATGTATAAATTATGAAGAGGACGGACTGATTTTATAAAACCAATAAGTAACTCCATTCTTCCGCTCTTAAGCACTTGAGCAATCGTGCGTCGACAAAGCGATTTCACGTGCGTGCGCCGATGTCAGAAATGTTTAAAGATGAATAAAAAGTAACAATCTGACAAATCGATTGTTATATGACATGCTATTATCTTTGTATTCTTTACATTCACTGTTATAGCACGTGAATTCGACTTGAAGGGGTCCACGAAAAATTATGAAAAGTTGATACGGCGAGCTAAGACTTTGATGTTCATAATTCTGAAAACAGAATTTGAAAAAATTAATTCGTTTTTACATAATTGCAAACGGCGGACGGCCGGCCGGATGAACGTACAGACGAAGGGCGCATTCTTATAAGTAGCTTTTATGCTAAAGCTCCTAATAAGAAGAAACATTTATACTTATTGAAAAATAGTAAATTTCCTCTCACGTAAGATTTACTAGATTAACTACTAAAGAAATTCAATCCATTTATTCTATCTAGGCAAGAAAAATTAATTTCGCCGTGTGAAATTAAAAAAAAAACAAAAAAAAACACAACTTATTAGGAGCTTTAATATAAAAGCTACTTATAAGAATGCGCCCTTGGTCTGTACGTTTATCCGGCTGTCCGTCCGTCCGTCCGGCCGTGCGGCAGCCGTTTGCACGATAACTTGAAAACGGATTAACTTTTTCAAATTCTGTTTTCAGAAATATAACCATCAAAGTCTTAACTCGACCGTATCAACTTTTCAGAATTTTTCGTGGACCCCTTCAAGTCGAATTCACGTGCTAAAACAGCGAGTGTAAAGAATATCAAGATAATGACATGTCATATAACAATCAATTTATCAAGAAGGAATACATTGTTACTTTCTGTTCATCTTTTAAGCATTACTGACATCGGCGCGCGCACGTGAAATCGCTTTGTCGACGCACGATTGCTCAAGTGCTCATAATCTAAATTATTCAGTAGCTACTTAGTGCAGATGGACATGCCCATAGTAAGCTACATTCCGAATTTCAACCTTCTACCTCAAAAAAATGTAGACATTATGAAGGGGACGGACTGACATTATAAAACCAATAAGTAGCTCCATTCTTAGTCTACTTACGAGGGTCAGTCAAATGAAAACCGGAAAATATTTTTTTAGAGCTCCTTTATTACAGACAGAGTCGGTACACTATTTTTCAATTTAGTCCCCATCTTTTCGATGCATTCCGCCATCGAGTCGGGAAGGCATGGATACCTCGGGGAAAAAAAAATCTTCATATAATGGAGATCTTGGTTATAGGAATCTGCATACTGAATTTCACTCCTTTATGTGCGTAAATACACCTAGAACTTTTGGTCCCCTCTAATTTTCACCCCCAAAACTCCGACCTTAGTGGGCTAATCAAAACCAAACTAAATAGTGAAGGTGCACATGCCCATAGTAAGCTACATTCCGAATTTCAACCTTCTACTTCAAAAAATGTAGAAATGATGAAGGGTGATTCAAATCGTGTATAAAATAAAACCAATAAGTAGCTCCATTTTTCCGCTACTTAATAAGCTTATAGATTATGAGCACTTGAGCAATCGTGCGTCGACAAAGCGATTTCACGTGCGCGCGCCGATGTCAGTAATGCTTAAAAGATGAACAGAAAGTAACAATGTATTCCTTCTTGACAAATCGATTGTTATATGACATGCCAGTATCTTTGAATTCTTTACACTCACTGTTTTAGCACGTGAATTCGACTTGAAGGGGTCCACTAAAAATTCTGAAAAGTTGATACGCCCGAGCTAAGACTTTGATGGTCATATTTCTGAAAACAGAATTTAAAAAAGTTAACCCGTTTACAAGTTATCGTGCAAACGGCGGACGGCCGGATAAACGTACAGACCAAGGGCGCATTCTTATAAGTAGCTTTTATGCTAAAGCTCCTAATAAGCAAACTGACTTGAAAACTACTTCTATTTCTCCACGTAATCTCCCTCTACAGCACTTGCCCCATCGTCACATTGGCCCCTCAAAACTAGCAGCATAAAATTCTTTGGAACGAAATTTTGTACAAGTCTTTGAAAGCAGGTGAAAATAACCTCAACTATTAAAAATACTCCAACCTCTTCCTTCTTACCCCCCCCCGCCCCCATAACTGTGAAAAAGGACATTTGTGGCTGATAGATTGTGCCATAGAACTAATACTACTACAGTTGCCTATAATGATTAGGCACTCTTAATACTACTACTTGGTCTTGGCGATTTGGCTAAATGCTTGGCCTTTATATTTATGACACTACTTGAAATAAGATAATACATATTTCACTTTATGTAAAAGTAAACATTCAGATTTTAATTATCAACTAGGATTGTGTACTGATTCTATTATAATAATAAAATTAATACATTGTCCTAAAAATTGCCCAAGCTAAAATTACCCTAATTGGTTTGGGCAAACTCAGAATATTTGTTTAATACTGTATCGGATTTTGTCCGGACATTTCGCGAACTGATATTAAATTTTCGAGCAAATCAATAGGTACTTCAACTAGTATACAGTAACGAATAATAAAAATGGAAAAATAATGCATTTACTACAGAGGTGTGAAAATTATTATATTCAATAAAAATTTTTTACGCTTCCGTGGGTTTTTATATCATTTGGCCACGAACAAGACTGTAAAACTTCTTGAAGTATCTAATTCAATACATTAAAGAATATACATGGAATATTTCAAATGTCTTTTTAATATTAAGTAAAGAAATGCAAGCATCATTAATTTACAATCACTGAAAAGGATATTCTATATTAATCGTGTGAATATTCAACCTAAATTTAATTAAATGATTCAATTAAGCAATGTTTTGATTTTTAATCACAAAAAATATTAAGCAAAGAAAAATCATTTACAATTTTTGAAAGTGGATTTTTTATTTGAAACATTAAAAAAAATGATGTTTTTAAAAAGGTTTTTTTTTAACTCTATTTTTTTATTATATCCCGGTAACTCCATTAGGTGCCTAAAGTAGCGTGCTGTGTGGACGTCATTAATAGACAAACGCTAGCATTAAATAATAACGCAAATATGTGAAAAAGTTTCGCCATATGGCCCACTTAAGAAATAAAAAAAAACGATCTCTGAAGCAGCCCCACCTTCCCCTACGAAAACCTCTATGACAAACTGAAGTCAGAAGGAATTTTTCACAGCGCTTTTAGAAAGACTTTTTTTTCCCCTAATATATTGAATCAATTTGTATATAAAAAAAAAAATTTAAACGGATTGCTGTAAAAATTTTTTTTTGTGTTTTCATTGAAAATTTGCATCTCTAAGTAATTACAGTTTTCTGCTTTTAACTTTATCACAAATAACATGTATATTTTGTCTTTCTTTTTCAACAGGTGTGTTCTACGGGATAATTTGCATTGGGTGCATAGGACTAGTTGATAGCTTCAAGAGTATAGCAGAGGTGAGATTGAGTTAAAACGAATTTTCTCATTCTACTAAGTACGTAAGTTTGCAAAAAAGATTTATTAGAATCGTATATTTTTTACCGTTTAATTCTTCAACTGATAACTATTTTAAAGAACTAAATATTTTAAAATTTAACCAGATTTTTAAACTTTCATTAGCCGTACAAATGTATAAAGAAATAAGAATAAGAAGCTCATGTTATAACAAGAATAGTTTCTATCGCTCAATAACACCAGATTAAAAAATAGTTTACATATTGGAAAATACAATAAGAATATTGTTTACAAAAAAATTGATAGCTATATTGATGACGAAAACATGGAATGAAATTCCTGATTATATTAAAGAAAAGATTAGTATAAGAAATTTAAAAATTATTTTAATAAATTGGTTGTTGCATAGTGAGTGATCTTCTTTTGTGATTTTTAATGTCGAATTATATTTGTATTTTGATTATATTTTGATCTTATAATCTTAACTGTATAATGTTTTATTGTATCCTTTGGGTACTACCTTCTTTAAGCTTTTCGTTTTTGTAGTTTCCTTAATATTTGTAATGAATATTAAAATAAATTATTATTATTATTATTATTATTATTATTATTATTATTATTATTATTTAAGCGCACTAAATCACTTGATGACTATGAAAGGTTTTCTGCGATCAGAAGCAATTTCAAAGCTAACTGGAAGTATGACAATCGTATGTATTTCGGTTCATTGGGCGCCCAACTGCAACTTCATCCTAAAGGCTTTTGGAATGTCATTAAAAAATTGTTAAATTCGAGTAAGATAAAGCCCGTGACTATTGACAAGAATGAACAGGATGAGATTGCTAGCACTTTTGCAACTACAATGAGCAACGACGTTCCGCTGAAACCGAATTCATGTTTGCTCGAAGAGTGCTGGAGCGGGATTGAGACTCCTTTCAATTGGCAGCCTTTTTCGGCCAAACTAATCTTGGATAAAGCTATGAAGCTGTCTGCCGCTAAATCATGTATCATAGCAAATGTCCCGGACTTTGTCTTTAAGGGCTGTATTACAGCTCTTATTCGTCCTTTGGTGCACTTGTTCAACTCATCTCTGGAAAATGGAAGTTATCCAGATGAGTGGAGACAGGTGGTAATTCAACCAATTCCAAAACAAAGTGACGAAAGAACACGGAAGGTCTATAGACCAATCACTTTGATTTCCTTCCCAGCGAAACTGCTTGAAACGTTGTTGGCTGAGCGGTTAACTATGTATATAAAACCATATCTACCTCATGTCCAACATGGCTTTCGTACTAACCGTTCTACACAAACGAACTTGGCCTCTTTTCTACATTTTATCGTTCGTAACGTTGATTGCAGGGCGCAGGTTGACACCATATTTCTTGATTTCGTTAAAGCATTTGACAGTGTTAATCTCGATCTGCTTTTAATTAAGTTGCGTTATATTAAGCTGCCGGGTTCTATCATACAATGGTTTCATTCGATGCTGCTAGGTAGAAGTTTTATTTTAAGACATCAAAACTCTAATAGGCCTGCGTACTCAATTAAAAGTGGTGCCCCACAGGGATCTCCTCTGGGTCCACTGCTTTTTAATATCTTTGTTGCTGATCTTCCTTATGCCCTCGAACATTTACCTATTAAAATACTGCTCTATGCAGATGATCTTAAGATCTCCTGTGCTATTGATTCATGGTCTGATTGCGAGCTGCTGCAACATAGCCTTACAGCGGTCTCGGAATGGGCCCGAAATAATGGTCTCGACTTAAATACACCAAAGTCTTTCACCGTTTCTTTTACTCGGAAAACAGCTCCGTTTTTTTTCGATTATCGAACTGAGGAGGGTATTCTTACAAGAAAGAGTGTGTTAAAAGATCTGGGAGTGATGTTCGCAGACAATTGCTCCTTTCGGAGCCATCTTGAGCTACTCAATCGCGATATTTCTCGTCGCGTGGGACTCATAAAACGTCTCACCCATTTTTTCAATGATTACAGAATTTTTATTACGCTATTCAAGGCTTTTGTAATTCCTAAATTATTGTATTGTAACTGGATGTAGTTCGGCGGTAACAAGCAAATGCTTACTTTTTTGCAGCGTAAATTCTTAAGTTTTAAAAATTTCATTTTTAGCAGATGCAAAATAAATAATGATTTATTGTATGACATTAACAATGTATTTAATATTGATGTAATTATTAAGCGCTCCCTGTTTAACATATTAATTAATCTCTATTATGAGAGGTTGAAGGTTCCTGTTATCCTTGATGGTTTCGACTTTCATGATGTAAGATCAACCCGTAAAGGTTATGTTTTTAGTCAGCCTTTTAAATGGAGGACTAATTTGCGTGAATTAGACCCAACGTACAAGATCATAAAAAATTTCACGAATAATTTTGCAGAAACTAACCTTGGCGTTTTGAAGGGTAAGCGCTTATATCTGTTCGACTAAAGCTCTTGCTGTTTCGTTTTTTAGTTTTTTTTTCTTTTATTCTTGTTATTATTATCATTATTATTAGTAATTGATCGTTTTCGTGTAATTTTTATTAGTCTGTCTGTAACCTGTGTCTTTTGTGATCTGGTTGATAATTTCATAGTTAACTTTATTACTTAGGTCTTTGTTAATTCAGTTTTTAACTTTATTTAACCAGTTTTACTTATTTGTTATTTTTATATGTATTTTCATTAACCCCGCTTTGGGCCTATTGCCTGTTGAGGGACAACATGGGGGTTTGATCTCTCAGCTGAACATAGCTGTCTGTTCTCTCCCTGCTGTTGTTACATTATTATTATTATTATTATTATTATTATTATTATTATTATTATTATTATTTATGACTCAACAACATTCCTATTAATATTTGTTACAGGCGGCAATAGCATCTTTGGTGGTGGCTGGATGCCCCGTCTTGGGAGTTTTCATTCTTGGAATGTTCTTTCCATGGACCAATTCTTGGGTAAATGGCTATTATAATTACAAATACAAATAGGCTGGCACTGTCATCATGTGGCGCACGTCATTGTAAGAGGGTCGTCCAGAAAGTAAAGAACGATTGGGTATATCTCAACAAAAAATAAAAGATAACAAAACCAAACTTTATTTGAAATTTACTAAACCTAACACTACTTTTCTACATAATCGCCATTGTTATTGAGGCACTTATCATAACGAGACAACTTTCTCAATGGTGATGATTAGCCTACTGATGATATACTCTTCTGCCGCCAATGACTGAATCCAAGCGCCATTCCATAGAATGGAATTTCACGTGTTCTCCTTCAAAAACCAGAAAAAGCAACTTCAAAAAGCGCTATCCAAAACAAGAGACGTGGAACGTTTCCTGCAGGGATTGTGTTGATTCGTGCCAACGCTCGGCCTCATGCAGCTGCAGCAACACAACAATAATTGCAGCGTTTCAAGTGGGACGTTTTTGACCATCCCCCTTACAGTCCCGACTTGGCGCTTAGTGATTTTCATCTTTTCCTAAAAATGAAGGGGTTTCTCGGGGGAGCTCAATTCCAACATGATGAAGTGCTTAAAGAAGCAGTAACTCCATGGTGTTAGTCATTAGCGAAATATGAGTATAATATCGGCTATTGTTCTTTACTTTCTGGACGACCCTCGTAAAAAAATTTTTTTACTCGATAAAATAAAGCTTGCGCAACCTAAAATAGGAGAAGAAAAATATAAAGAGGATACAAAAAAGAATGCATAGGAGTGGACAAAAACGGGGATTTTTTTTTTAAAAAGACAGTATACGAATTGAATAGAATCAATTATTCTGGCTCTTTGCGATTAGGAATACCATCATAACTGTTCTTGAATTTAACCACTTTGATCATTGTGGGTGATCCCTAAGCACTTTCAAGTTTCCACATTGGTATCAGAGTCATTCAATGGCTGGTTATTTTTGGTTTCGTTTGATTGATTAGACGCATGTTCCCGAAGATGATCAAATGTCTTACAATGGAACGCAAAGCGAGTAGTGAGGGACAATGATCGGCGCGGTTGACCTAGATGATTCACTGTAGACTAAGCTGACTGATTCTCTCTGAAGTCTCTCGCATGAATCCAGTTCGGAGTGAATATTCTGATGATAATGTCTCTGGCCGTGGCTGCATCTAGAGGAAAACGATAAAGTAAAATACTAATTAATGATCAGGTAATCCTGTTCCTCACAGTAGAACCCCGCTAATCCGAACTAATTGGGACCGAAGCCTGTTCGGATTATCCGAACTTGATCCTGAAACATGAATTTCTTGTTTTTTCTTCTGGTAAAACGTGATGCAAAATTTCTATTTCAACTAACAATTTTGGGTCACAAATAGTCAGTCTAAAGCCAACTATACTAAGCAGTGCTGTAGTATAGATGCGCTTACATTTTTCGAAGCTCGATCCCTGCTGTCAGTATGGCGAATAAGAGGAAACATAGTAGGTGTTCAATTAGAGAAGCTGAACGTGCTAAATCGTTTGGACAAGAGAGAAAGTGCAACAAAATTTCCTACAGAATTCGGATACCTGTCATGTTTCTACTGAAACGCACAGTATAAAAAGTGTAAGATTAGGTCTATGCAATACAACTTAACGTATTTTTAAATATAGTTCTGCTTTATCAGGTATAGGCTATGTGTTGGCCCTATATATCAAATGCCGGCTCCGGTTGCTTCTGCCACTGTTAATCAGTAAAGCGTGGTTCCCACATGCATAAAAACAACGGCAGAAACCTCAAAGAAGAAACATTTTATGACTTCACTTCCTACTTTCGTCTCTCTGCTCAACAGAAAAAACAAGAGTGAGCGAAATGTGGCAATCCGTGATAACGAAACGTGAGCTAGGAAACAAAGCCAAGCTCTGTTTTCAAATCTATCTTTATCCCCGTTCTCACCTATGGTCATGTTTTTATGGTCATGCTTAATTTTTTTTATAAAATGCATATCTTTAATTATGATTAATTAAAGGAAACATTTATTTTTTATTTATTTACAAAATGTACTTAGTTATATAGATTCCGGATATATAGATTCATTATTCTTTTTAACATTGTTCTCTAATGATACATAATTGTTTATCTTCAATATTTTAAGTATAAACTCATTTATTTAGGGAGCATTTTTGGGACTTTTGTCAGGAATCATTCAATCTTCGTGGATTATAGTGGGATCTAAAACGATTGGGAAAAAACCTGCCATGCTTCCAACATCCACCGAAGGATGCTTTGTGAAAAATTCTACAGATTTTGGTTTCACGTATACCAATAATTTCACTTCCTCGACGGCAACGCAGTACTTAATGTCGACATCGGCAATGCCAGATTTTCCCACGTCGTCTTTATCAACGCCTTTGTCTGAAACGTAAGAATATCTACACTGCTCGGCAATGAAAATTCCCCATCTCGAAGGATTAGCGTTTAGATGAGCGTAAGTGCACGAGGAGGGAGATATTGTTGGTATATTAAAGCTATTTTTGTCTAGCATATTGCTACAATATCATTTGTTGCCCTTACAACATTTCGTTGCCCAATTCACTATTTGTACTGAATAATATTGATTTGTTCTGGTATTACAACTTTTAACTAGTTCATCGTAAAAAAAAAAAAAAAGTTCGAGTCATTTCGTAGTTCTTGTATTGATATAATGTAGCCGATTCTATTGCTTCCTGTTGGGATTTCAGTGTCGAACAGTGTTATAATATACTTCAAATCTTATGACCACAGTACAGTCTCGATTATCCGGATTATTAATTGCAGGTGTGTTCCGGATAACAGAGTTATCCGGGTAATAGAGGTGCCCATACAGTAGTCCTATAGATACTCTTATAGGCGCTGTAAGTGCAACATGTACAACACAACACATCTTATCATTACACTGTGTAGGAAGAAAATAACCATTTATAGATTTCTGCTTTACAGAATTTGATAAATATAATTTCGAACATTTTTCCAGCATTCTTCTCAACAGCATTAGTTCAGAAATCGAATAAGCGTTTTCTTCAGCCCAATTTAAGCAAATTAATAACGGTTTTACTGCTTCTTTGTGATTTACAATATTGTTATCTGAAACGTTATTGTCATTTTCTTCCTCTTCCATCATCACCCTTTCAACTATTTCTTCATCTGACAATCCCTCATGAATTTCTCTGAAGTCACTATTAATCCACTTAAAATGTCCCACGTCTTCCATGTTGGCAGCTTCATTGCCTGAAAGACTGCTAAGCTCGTT
Source organism: Rhysida immarginata (assembly GCA_023313115.1). Classification (NCBI taxonomy): domain Eukaryota; kingdom Metazoa; phylum Arthropoda; class Chilopoda; order Scolopendromorpha; family Scolopendridae; genus Rhysida; species Rhysida immarginata. The sequence continues at coordinate 2,341 of JAHWFO010111383.1, read as the reverse complement.
TACATGCTTTTCTTGGTTAAAGTCTTCTGACTCGACATTTGCATCAACATTACTTTCCTCAGTGTCCATTTCATCTTCAGAAACACCTTCAGCCCACTGTTTGTGCCATGCTGATTTCAAAACTTTCTTACTCACTCTATCCCATGCATCAGTAAGCCAAAACACTATTTCTTTGATATTTACTTTCTTCAAAATGGATAAAATATCTTCATCTTCATTGTTGAAAATTTTGTAGAGCAGTTTTTTGCGATAAAGAATTTTAGTGTTTTGGATACATTCTGGTCCATGAGTTGAATTTCAGAAGTTACATTTGGTGGTAGATACAAAACGCAAGTTTGTTTATCTTCACTCAATAACTCTTCTTCAGGAGGTTGGCCAGGGCAATTATCCAGCAAAAGCAGAGCACGTTGAGGTTGATTCAAAGACTTCAAATGTTGCTTTACTTGTGAAACAAATTCCTTGTGGAACCAGTTCTTGAAAATCTCTTATGTAATCCAAGAACTGCTTTGTGAGTCGTATGACACAGGTAAAGCAATGTTTTTGAAAGGTCTTGGCTTTTTCGACTTCCCTATCACTAAAAGTTTTAACTTATATGACCTTGAAGCAATTGCACAGATCAAGAAAACGAGTCTTTCTTTGTAAGATTTTCTCCCTGGAGCTGTTTTTTCTCTAGCATGCACAAGTGTCTTTTCAGGTAACATTATCCAATAGATACCACTTTCATCGGCATTAAATACCTGATCCCTTGTTATTTCATGGCAATAACAACTTTGTTGAACTTTTCACAAAATGGTGCAATTTTACTAGTGTCAGACGAAAGTTTCTCACCGGTAATCGATAGAAGACGAATGCCAAACCCTGTTTTAAACTTGTCGAGCCAACCTTGACTTGCACTGAAATTACGTCACAGTTTTGTCCAGTAATTTTTTCATAGAAGATTGTTTTTTTTCAGCAAGGATGACTCCACTTACAGGTGTTTCTCTGCTTCGTTCTTGAACAAACCAAGAGCACAAACCATCTTCAACCAGTGGGCTTTCTCCTTTTCTCATAGTTTTCCTTTTTCCTGTTCCACATTCAGTATGAGAAGCAAATTTTCTTAACGCTGCATTCTTTTTAATGTTAGAAATTGTTGATGTTCCTACTCCATATTCTGTTGTAAGTTTAGTCCCACTCTCCCCTAATAATGTAGTGTACCAATTAAAAAGTGTTCATAATATCATAACAGTTAAATACAGTACAGTTTGTGTAGACTTACTGTACTTTATTATATTTTCTTACCTTTTTCAATACGATTTAAGATTTCCAATTTATCAGCTATTTTTAAACAACACGCTTACGTTTTTCTTTAGGCATTTTCAGTATGCTTTCTGTCTCTATCTCTTTCAAAACAATAATGTAGGTCTACTGTAAATGTGTCTTCTGTATGGCAATGTACGTAATGCAATCTAGGCCGATGGTGTGTAGCATGTTTGAAATGAGAAAAGTGAAAGTGATATTCGGCATCCGGAGAAAAGTGAAAGTAAAAGTATTCTAAAAGGCATCCAGATAATAGAGGGTCCGGGTATCTAGGGGTCCGAATAATCGAGACTGTACTGTAATATTAAAATTTTTAAGCCGTATATTTAGAATGTACTTTGATCAGTAACGTGAATAAGGTAAAAACACTAGCCAATGAATTAGAAGCATTTGTTTAATGGAACCCATTTGGCATGCATGCGGGGGTTTTATAAAGTCAATAAGGTGTTGAAGTACAGTCGGGTGCATAAAGGTTTTGACCTAAGTCAAAATTGTTCGGCTTTCTTACAATACTTCAATCCAATGAGGTTACTTTTTCCAGAGGTCCATTAAGTTGGACCGCCACCAAAAGAAAAATTAATTCGGTTTAACTCAAAATTTTGTGATTATTTAGTGACGTTTTGTGACGCTAATAAAAAATTTTGTGACTTTTCGGAAATACCGGAAAAATTCATTTCAAAAGCGCGGTACAACTTAATGGCCGAAACCGAAACTAACCCTAATAGAAATTAAACATACCAACGTTTTGTGATTATTTTGTGACGTTTTGTGACGCTAATAAAAAATTTTGTGACTTACCGGAAATTTGTAAATCAGATGCGTTAGAGAAAATGGCATTACTCTATTAATAAAGTAGAAAATCAGAATAATTTATTGATGAAAATTGGAAAGATAATTTAAACATCTGAGGTTTGGAGTATAAAAATCCTCTTAAGACCATTCAATTCTTATTCTTTAAAAATAAATTGTTCGCAATCGTAATTACGTTAAAAAAATCTTTTTTTTTCACATTTCGTGTATTATTTAAAATAATAATAGAACTCTC
>JAHWFO010111380.1:0-16618 GCA_023313115.1 Rhysida immarginata | reverse complement strand
TCATTGCAGCCAGTCTGGCAGCAATAAGATATCGTTTGATATCGGGTAAACCTAAGCCACCTCTCTCGAAGGGGGTAAATATGAATGACGTTCGCACTGGATGACGTTGCTGAGCAGACATTCCCCACACGCAGCTCACCATCGCACTACGCAGTCTCTGAAAGTCTTTGTAAGAAGGCAAGGTGAATAGGCATTTAGACGTTAACACTGGAAGCACATGCGTCTTTATAAACCTCACCTTGACAAACATTGAAGTTGGAAACCGAAAGTTTCTATCAAGGCGAGTGACGCACTTCTCAACCACTTGTTGCCAGTGCATAGAGTCCATAGTCGGTAGGAAAGAGAAAACATATTCTAGCACTACGATTCAGTCACACAATGTTATCGGGAAAGATTTAAGATAGTCCACAGTCCAGTTCCCAATAGCAATACCTTTAGACTTGACGAGGTTGATGGAACTCCCCGTCGAAGTACTAAAGCGGTCAAAGGTCTCTTTATAGATGCTCAAGGAATATGAATCAGACGCCAAAAGCACTACGTCATCTGCATAAGGCAGCGTCCTGATGTTAATGGATGCGGCTGGCAGATCATATCCTCGAACATCTTGGTGGCGATTCAAAAACTGTAGTAATGGTTCCAGGTAAAAAATGTACAGGAGGGGGGGTAATGGACACCCCTGCCTGACACCTTTTAAGAGTTTGAAGGTGGAAGATGTGGAACCATTAATCGCCACGCATGATGTGGCCGAATCGTAGAGAACGGAGACAATCGTAGCGAAAGCCCGAAGACGAAGATGACGGAGCACTTTAAAGAGAAATAAGTCATTCACTTTGTCAAAAAAGCCTTCTCTTGGTCAAGGCTTAACACAGCAAGAGTTTGATGGCGTGCCGAGGCTTCCTCCATCACGCACCGAATGGTGATTAAATTGTCCGACATCCTGCGAGATGGATTAGAGCAGGATTGTCCGGAGTTGGTGAACTCTTCGGCGTAAATTTTAAGTCTTGATTACAAAACGCCAGTGAAGACCTTATAATCCGTGTTAAGAAGGGTTATAGGCCTCCACTGGGTGATGAGCTCTGGATTCGGCACTTTAGGGAGCAGGATGATTTTCCCCACAGTGAACTCTGATGTGATGGAGGAAGGATCTTTGATGATGGAATTCAGCACTTGAACCAAGAAAGGGCCAAGAAGTTTCCATGTCGCATTGTAGAAAGAGTATGGAATGCCATCCATACCCGGGCTGGACTGATGACGGCCGTCCGCTGACAGGAACTTCTTGACTTCGTCTTCGGTGAAGGGACGTGTAATGAAGGCATTGGAATCCTCTGAAAAAGTTCTTAGTGTCACAATCCAATTTTCCGTGGCATATGATGGGAAGATTGGGTGACTAAAGACAGATGAAAAGAGTGCATAAGATATCAGAATCAGCATCCACTTCCCTACCTTCCACTACTAAACGGCGACATTTTTTGGCGTTGGCTAGTTGTCTCTCCTCAGTGAATGCGGCCAATGATATATTTCTGACATCGGCAGCCCAGGTGAGTTTGGCTGTGAGCGCTGCGACAGATGCTTTTCGGATCATCACAGCGTTGATTTCGCTCTTCACCTGACGAATATCGGTTGCAAACACCCCCTTAGGGGTGGAATTTCGGAAGAGCCGGAGAATTTCTTGGACCATAAGGAGATGACGACGGCGGCGCCTCGCAACATCAATAACAATCTTCCTAAAAAATCGTTTGATTTTATCTTTAAAAACAAGCCACGAAGCAAGAATAGGGGACACATTGTGGAGATGCTTTTCCACAAACTGAACAAACATTCCCCAGTATTCCTTGTTGTCGAGCAGAGAAACATTCAATAACCAGTTTTTATATGAAACACTACCTGTGGTTCAAGCTGAAGATGACCACATGATGGCACTGTGGTCAGAGAAAGAACAAGGAATAACCTCCATCTGTCCAGGTGAGCCAGCAAAAGCATTATCGATCAAAAAAAGGTCGAGTCTAGATGACACAAGTGGTCCTTGATGGTAAGTGAACCCCGGATTGTTACTTTGTGGATGGCGTCTCCATCGATCGAATAATGCATTTTGCTAACATAAATGATGCACATGTCCAGACGAAAAGTTGTTATCAACGTCTGGATGGCAGTTGAAGTCGACAGCAATCACCACAGGCATAGCAGAACACAAATAAAAGTTCATATCGTCGAAACAAGTCTGTTTCTCTGCTCTTCCACACGACGCATATATGTTAAGCAATCGGAAAGTCACACCTGATGATAAAATGTCTAACGAAACACCTGATGATAAAATGTAGATTGTAACCTTTCTGCGTGGAAACTAATTTAACCTCCTGCAGAAGAAGGATATCTGGCCTGTACAGAGCAATAAAAGTTAATAATACCGATTGCTTAAATGGGAGCCCAGGGAACGTATGTTCAGTGAGATGACCTTCATTCAGAGGACTTAGATGGAAGAGGCTGACCTAACTTCGATGGAGGCTGGTCCGTCTTAGATGACGAATGTGGCTGAGCAGTCCTTCGAAGCGGTGAGCGCGTCCGATGGGAGGAATTATGGCGGCTACTCACACTGCTGTCCCTCTCAGACGATGATGATGCCTTCTTGTCCCTTCTGCTACGATGGCGGTTCTTCTTTTTACGGGGAGACTTGCTCTCCGTACGCCCTTCCGGCTGCGCCGAAGATGACACAGGGAACACTGAAGGAAGATGGGTGACACCCAGTGGCTGCGACGCTGGTAGAGACGGAGGAGGGAGAGCTGGAAATTCCTCCTCCAAAGGCGTCGAAACCTCACCCAATGGGGCTTCAATGTCTTCCTCTGCAGAGACCACTTCCTCATCCATCACGACGTCGCTTGATGGCTGAAGCAGGGACGTATCCTCAACAACCTTTGAAGATGGAGGTAGTGTTGATGGCGGCACTAATCCCTGTTCGTCCTCAGGTGGACGAGGAGGCAAAGATGGCTCAGGTGAAGCGGCCCGCAACGTACGTGGAGACGTGGCTGGGCCAGTCGTTGTGGCTCTACATCTTGTTCTAAAGTTGTCATCTTCGGTGACGGACGAGGCGTTGACGTAACTGCTGCAGCACTGCTGTCAATCTTCTCCGGGCAACGATGGCATTTGCCCACCAAGCGGGAACATTTCACACACTTTTTCAGGAGAGGGCAATCTCTCCTGACATGAGAAGATTTCTTGCAGTACCAGCAGCACTGCCTCATCCTCTTATAGTACACGAAGACACGTTCTCCATGTAAAATAAGGGAATCTGGAATGTCCTTGTCCAGCCTCATATCGAAATATATGTCGCCGTTCTGGAGTCGGGGAGTATCAGCGTGGTCGGGACGGAAAATACCGAGCACTTCCCCAAACTCCGACATAAAATTTCGAATATAAGCCGTGGACAACAACGGCGAAATTCCCCTGACGTGGACTGTGAGGTGGCCAGGGTCCGCGTGATAAAAGTTGACGGTGGTGTTGCCAACTTTCACGCACTCCACATGGACGGTGCGATCCGCAATAGCACTTGATTTGCAGAGCATTCTCAACTCCGTAGAGGAGAGGGGGGTCGCCGGGGGAAGGGCCACTCAAAGTCACAAAGTTACTCACGCACGCGTTGGATGGTTGGTTGCGGTGTGAATAATTCCTAATTTCAAGAATTAACAGTCACGGACGCGTATATAGCAGCCATGTTACAAAGCTAGATTGCTACTCGGATTTCAGAGGGGTAACCTTTCAGAGCCGGGGAAGCGGTAAGCAAAGTAAGCGTCGCATTGTAGGATGGGACGCCAATCAAGGTTGAAAGGGCGCATATTTTATATGTTTGCATAGGGGCGCTGAAGAAGCTAGCGCCGCCTCAACTTCGCTGTCAGTACAGTTCTTCCTCGAGGATGCTTCAATAGATATATTTAGCATTTTACTATGTCCTTTGGCTCCCTTTCATTCATATTGAATGTCATATTTAATATAGTCTATTTGTGTTTTTATATGTTTTAATTCTGCCGCTTGTATAAAACAACATATTTCGTGATTTGTCATACGTTAGATAATATAACACATTCCAGTCTTAACGTGTCCAGTCACGGTTTTCAGACACCATTATAGACGAATTTCCTGTTCTTTGAAGAGATCAGAGGCGTTCGTATAGACAAGCGATTGTCGATTTGGATCAGCTTCAATTTTCGGCGCATGCTTTTGCCAGATATGGACGGAAACAGCCTTGTTTAAAATCATCTGTCATGTGTTAAAAACAGTGGATATCCTGTTTCTCCGCATGACGTTTCTGTGCGCAGGCCTTCTGTCTAGGTGGTGTTGCCTTGCCTGTCTCTCGTTGGCCTCGGTGAAAAAGTAGTGACGTGCTTTCCCACACTGCCTTGCAGCTTTTTTCATATAGTGAGACAGAAATATAGGTCCTTCTTTTCCGCCGAGCTGACTAATTTCTATTAGATATATCCAACTCCTTCTTAAATAGGTGATAAACTGACAGATAAAGCGCTCTTAGTCAAACTGTTCTATTGCAACAATGAACATGCAAGCGTTCATTCTGGTAGAGCAAATCTTGTATTGGGGCAACACTTTCCGCAGGTATGCTCTCCTAGATCACCAGACCTGATACCGTGTGATTTTTGGCTGAAGTAGTACCTGGAGGCCTTCATTGTGGAGGCCTTCTCTCTCGGTAGTTACCTCTACGGAATTGGAACTTTACTAAAAATCAACAGATATGTCAAATTCATTGGCCAAACGGGTGTATGTAAATTCATTGGCCAAACGGGTGTATACTATTCATATTAAGCGATAACAGTCGAAAATTACATATAAAATGCGGCCAAGCCACCTTCTATTTGACGCCAATATACAGTAACAGGAAGAAGGCACGAGAGAAATGCCAATGTATACTTCTGGTATAGCAAATGTTATTAATTAATTAATTAATAAGCGTAATCGATTACTTAATCGATAAATTAATTAATAAACGCAAATGGTAATTAGCAAATTATTCTATAGTAGTACGGTGTTCTCAATGAAAGGTAACAAGCATACTTAAAGTATCTCTTGCATTTGATGGCACCACTCTTTGAATCTGAACAAAGTTTCTCAAATATGTAATACCCTCATCTCGTAGGATTTATGAAGTTCCTATTAGGTGGAGAGGGATTTTTTGCGCGATATGATGGACATTTTATCACCATCACTTCTTCTTTGGTGTAAGCAAAAGCGTGCTAAAAGAGGAGTCCCTCTGGGATTTAAGACTGAAAGCTAGATTCGCATTTATTTATGGCACCTTAATATAGAAAAGAAAAGTTGCAACACGCTATTGATCGCCCTTTTTTAAAACCCATGATTAAATAAAGATGAAAGACTTTGAGAGGTTGACACATGAAACCCGTAAGCTATTCAAAAATTCACAAAGGGTCCCTTAATGGAAAACATAGTTCGTAGGCCTTCTCTGCTGATTGTAAAAATGTTTATCCTGTAACTATGAAAGCTTGGTGCAAAAATAGGCTTTCAAAATCGAATACGATTATTATTGAATTGAAATCATTCATGGGGACCGAGCTTAAATCATTTATGCCCGCTTACGAAAAACAACAAAAGGGGCGAATATTTTCAAATTAATCAATATTTCGAAAGCGAATTGTGTGGTTAAATAAGCTCCAGCTTTAATTTTACAATAAGTCTTAGCTCAAAGCCAACGAGCGGTATAATGTTACGGCACATCGTCGAAGCGCTGAAATTTGATCGAGTGAAGTTATACGAGTTCCTTCTTTTTTCCTCCCTAATGTCGGTGTACGATTTTAAAAGATGGCACATGATCACCTTTATGTTATCTTTCTGTGTCATTAAAATCTGTCGTTAATGCGTTTTCTCCAAAGCAATTTTAACGCACGTTTGCTACGAAACCCACCAATGAAAACATCATTGCGACATTCGTGCGGTAAGCAAAGAAAAAATTCGGTAGCTTATTATTTATATTAATAAGAAAAATTAAAAATAGTAATTCTTCCTGCGAAGTCCCATTTTTTTCAATTATTCCGGACGTCTTCTGCTGTATTTATGCAGGAAATCCTGTTCTTTATCGTTTAATGGTCGTCTTTAAAGACCAAAAAAATTTTTTCCTATCTTATTAATGAATCTACTGCCTTCCCTGGATCATCAGTCGAAAAGGGAAAAAAACTTTTTTTAAGCAAAAAAAAAAAAAAAAGCTTAAAAAGACCAATAAACATTAGGAAACGTCAATGATATGGCATTTTTTGGGGGCATGTCTTTTTAACTCTTTAAATTAAATTACGGCTGAGCAAGAGGGGTCGCAAGGAATTCTTATTAATAAGGAAACCATCAAAGCCCCTCGGGAGGAAAAATAAATGAAATCCCAACTTCTTCAGGCTCCTTTTGTTTTATTGTCAGACTTTTTTTGTCAGTTTTTTTTTTTTTTTGATCCCCTTTCCTTCAGTTTCCTTGGCTGACGATTTTCTTGCTTCACCAATTAACAGCCGAGTCAATGGCGGTTGCGGAGGTGGAGAGGGTTCTTACTGGAACTTTTCCAAAAATTATTGCTTATTTTTCCCCCCTTTTCCCTTCATTTATTGCGTGTTCGCTTGTAATTGTAGGAAGTTCAAAGTTGACAAGTTTTCGCTGTAAATTAGTATTTTCGAGGAGGGAAATGAACGGAAATTCCATTATAAAGATATGGTGTGAAAATGATGGCTTCTCCCCCTCCTATCTGCCTCTTTCTTTTTAATTTTCCCTGCTGCTGTTGGTAGTGTACATTTTTGTCCTTAATTAGCTGCGAGAAATGAATTTTTATTTGTTACATATTCGTCTTCTTTAATAGTTTATTTGCAGATTGCCAAGGAACCAATTTGAATGTCGGATGTGATATTGAATCTTAAGGAAATAAGTGTCTAACAAAATTTAAAATATCAAATGGAAATGGCCAATGAAGTTTTGTTTTTTTCTGGATAGCTTTTTAATATTTTTTTTTTATAAAAAGTGATGTCATAAAGCGCCGATTTGTTCTTTTAGATTTCTTTAGATATTTATTGATCTGTGTGGGCTTCTGCAGGGCTTCACAAGTTGACCTGCTCAAGGTTATTAAACTATTCTTTCTTAACACACAGACATTAACTTTTCAAGATTTGCATTGTTCCAACTACGAAGGAGAACGAGTGCTCCCTTCCTTAAGAAGATGGAAGAAGAACATAGGGGCTAAGCGCTTTGGCTTATTAAAAAATCCTTTTATAAACAATTTCAATAGAAATGAGGCATATGAAAGTACATAGAAGATTCTAAACCTCGGAGCAAGTGTTAAAATTTAAAAGGTCGAGTCATGAATGATTAGGTTGTTTTTTTTAGATTATGAATTTATGAATTTCAAATTTAGGCAAACATTAAAACTTAAAGGTACTAAAGCAGCTTCTTTTTTTTAATTAATAGATCCAAATAATATTATTTTTTCAGCTAATTTTAAAATTCAATTTGTTCCTCTATTATCACAATGATGATCATTATCCCGTTCATGCCACAGCCCACAGATTATCTAGTGGGCTGTGTTCATGCCCTTGCATCGGGTATGATGAGAAGTATTTAATCGGTCTAAAATTTCGGACTTTAGGTTTTATGATTAATATTCACTCTGAAAGAACACATTTATAGGAAGAAGTATATCAGACTTGAAATAAATAAAGCAAGCAAACTGCTTCAGTAATAGAAATAAAATCTTGCAAACATTCCATAAAGGAGCTTTAGCTGTGAAGCAGAAATACACTTATTATAGGAGCTTTAGCAAAAAAGCTACTTAGAAGCATGCACGCTTGATCTGTACGTTTATCCGGCCATCCGCCGTTTGCACGATAACTTGATAACGGATTAATTTTTCAAATTCTGTTTTCAAAAATATGAGCATCAAGGTCTTAACTCGGTTGTATCAAGCTTTCAAGATTTTTCGTGGGCCCCTTCAAGTCGAATTCACGTGCTAAAAAAGTGACTGTAAAGAATACCAAGATAATGGCATATACAATAAAATCTTGTAAACATTCCTAGGAGGAGCTTTAGCAGTGAAGCAGAAATACATTTATACATTTATTAACAAGAAATTACTCCTCCCGCGTAGGGTAAGGCAAGTAGTATAACCTGCGGTTCACTATTTTTACCTCTTTATCCTCACTTTTTACTTGAAGTAGTGTGTAGAAAATGTAAAAACGCTCGTATCTTCTTTCCTTTCTCATCATTTCCGATGGAATGACATATCATATGCCATATGTTGCCATAGTTCTAACGACCAAGTGACGCCCCCCCCCCCCCAATTCCGACCCCACTGGAACAATTGGGCCTAAACTTCATAGTTATATAGATATTGCCTAGAGGAATCTGTATACTGAATTTCCCCTCCTTTACGTACCTAAAGAGCACATAGATCTTTTGTCCTCTCTGAATCCCACCCCCGTAATTTCGACCCCAGTGCACCAATCAAAACCAAACTAAATAGTGAAGGTGGTGGGCATGCCCATAGTAAGATACATTCCGAATCTCAACTTTCTACCTCAAAAAATGTAGAAATTATGAAGGGGACAGACGGACAAAATAAAACCAATAACTAGCTCCATTCTTCTGCTACTTAATAATATAATTTCAGCGCTTGAGCAATCGTGCGTCGTCAAAGCGATTTCACGTGCGTATGCCGATGTCAATAATGCCTAAAAGATGAACAGAAAGTAACAATATATTCATTCTTGACAAATCGATTTTTATATGACATGCCAGTATCTTGGTATTCTTCACATTTTAGTAAGTGAATTCGACTTTAAGGGATCCACAAAAAATTCTGAAAAGTTGATACGGCCGAGTTAAGACTTTGATGGTCATATTTCGAAAACAGAATTTGAAAAAGTTAATCCGTTTTCAAATTATCATGCAAACGGCGGACAGACGGACGGATGGACCAGAGGTTCTTAATACGAACCACGGCCGTCTATATCTATCAGTCCTGACAACCGAGGATTGATGACGTCATGCCAGAGGTCGGTTGCCATGGGAACCCCCTTCTCAACGGAAATACTTTAACATTGAAATACTTTAATTGATGACAAATTATGTTTAATCAAATTAAACGAATACTCCAGTAATATAAAAAAATTATCTCCTCCGTCAAAATTACAGGCAGACGACCTCATGCCTCGCCGACCCTAGCATGACGTCATCTGTGGTTAGTGTTAAGGATCTCCGGTCCATCTGTACTAACGACGAGGCCAACGAGAGACAGGCCAGGGCACTCAAAAGTCACATGATCATCGGGGTCCGGGCAACAATCCATCTTTCATTGTTTCCAACAAACTGATTGAAAAAATACTGATTGTTAAAATCCAAGATGGAGACAATGAAGAGTGAATTGTTGGCCGGACCCCGATGATCATGTGATTTTGAGTGCCTTGGCTTGTCTCTCGTTGGCCTCGACTAACGAGATATGACGTTAACACATTTTCCCATGCTGCATTTGTAATTCCTAAAGCTCTGGATAGGGAAAGTAACGACAAGTTGAGCGTCTGCTGTTTTGGCGGCCATTTTGGACCCACTTACCTTGCTTTGGCTAAGCCCACAAACACATTCATCTCATTACTTTGAAATGAAAATAGGGATTTTTTGTTAATAAAATGAATATTTAACATTTTAATATGAAACTTTGTTTATTCATATCTAAGTGAAAACAAAACTTATTTTACATTTTTACAGGATTTCGCATCCCAACACTCTTGCTTCCACATTTTCCAGAAGTTTTTTGGGTTCCAATACTTTCATTATACTTGCGCAAGAGCAAGAACAATCGAGAAGTATGGAAAGAGCGCATTAATTTTTTTTTCACATCACAACATTCAGGAAAAATTATTCTGTTCGAAACATTAATTGTCCAGTCAGTTAAATCGATCACATTTATGATGGATTTCAGAACATCATCTTCTTTTGCTCGAAATTGTTTTTCAGCAATTTCTAGGACTTGAAATAATTTTTTGATATGTAATTCAGAGGATCCTTGTCAATATTATATTCCTTAGCAGAACTTTTTATTTCTGTCAGCCTGGCATGTTCGTTTTCACTAACGCTTTCTACTAAGGAAGATCTGCATAGATCACAGAGTGTGTATTTCCTTTTTAGTGAATTAACAACGCTTCCTCCAAAGTAAAACAGCGAGTTGCGTTCTTCTGAACAAAATTGCTCCATATTTTCAGCATCTTCAGAGGGATCTTCATTAGCAGTCTCCATATTTATTTATTTATTTATTTATTTATTCAAATGTAAGAAACATATAAATATATAACAAGATGAATTTCCCATGAGCACATAGTGCTCGTATATTCGGAAAAGCATCAAAAGAAAAGAAAAGAAAAGAAATTAGTATATACGGTAACAACAATTAAAACTGATTAACATATAAACATCATTAAATACTAATTGTTTTTGACAGTCATAATCCAATTTTTAAGTTTATATCTAGATTTTCGTCCATCAGTACATAATTTTATTTCATTTGGTAGATCATTAAACAATCTTTTATAATTATAATCTATTTGATGGAAAACGAAAGAATGCTTTGGAATTTCAATTGGAATCGTCAGATTTTTAGAATTTCTTAAATTATAATTAAAATGTTTGAAAATTGGCTGTTTCATTTTTACATAATTACATGTATATTTTGCCAAATTAAAAAGATAAAATTGATGAAAATTCATTATTTGATTTTTACGAAAATCATTATTGTTAAAGATACAACGAGTCAGCATATTAAAAAGATTTATAATTGGTTTTAAATGAGTCACATAAGTTCCACCCCAAACTGGGATGAGATATTGTAATGTACTTAAAAATAAAACGTTATATATTAAAATCAGATTTTTAAAAGTTAAGACAGTTTTTAATGATCGAATTATAAAAGTTATAGATCTTAATCTAACAAATAAACTTCTTATATGGGAATTGTCTGAAGCAAATTCACTTTCCTCTGTTCAATTCTCTCCGCCACTTTCCTTATGAAGTGTTTCTAATATTAACAGAAATTTTGTGGTTTAATAACACCATTATACGATATAGTATAAGTTGGGGCTTTTGTCTTGGCGGATATTGCCCTACACGTTTTGAATTAGTGTACACTGGCGGGAAAAAAAATCCCAACACCATGAAGGACTTGTGTTAGATGAATGAAATTTGGACAGTATATTCAACTATGGAATTTATTCAATTGATTCAAGTTTCAAGGTTACAACTTATAGGGGGCGCCACCAGCGACATTGCAAATGAGACATTCCAATGACAGATGGGTCATTCCACGTCAATTCAGGCAGAAATATTTTAGTTTTGGCACTGACCTCTCGGTTTTTAATGAAATTTGGTACTTACAATTGCCATAGAGACTTGGTAATGAATGCCAAATATTATTAATTTTTTTGATTTTTATGGAAGTTATGGACATTTAAAATTTGAGAAATTTGAGTGGGGGCCTTATCTATGAAGTACTGTAATTTCGGTTGTATTCTACTTAGAAAGATGTGATTGAAGACATATGAAAGCTCTTTAACTGCAGATTCTATATGAAATTTTTAAAATTATATTACGCATTGCAAATATTTGAATTTAATAAAAATATTTTATTTATCCAAATTTCTGAAAAGGTGGGTATTTTTTTTTTCGTTAAAAAATTATTAATATCTTGCACATACTTTCATAAAAACAATACCAAAAAATTCAAAACTGCGTTTTGCTCCGTTTTGAAGATATTAATTTTTAAAGCTCCAGTTCCAAGCCACAATACATCCGTTTGTATGTTGCAGTTCTTCAGATGGACAAGGCATCCTAAGAAATATAAATTTTGCGGTAATATCCGATTGTCTTAAGCATTCTACAGCTGGTTTTTATTCCTTTCAATGTGAATTCATTAAGTTTTTAAAAGAAATTACAAAAAAATGTAGAGAAGATACTAGGGTTGATCGAAAAACAATGCCTCCATGGCTGTAACTTTTATATTTGTTAACCGATTTTCAAAATTCTTTTGTATCTGATACTTACATTTGTCCTCTATGTAATGCACTATTCACTTTTCGACATTATCACCATCCCTTTCCTCGCACTGCACCAACGTAAGACCACTCGGGTGAACCCATCCGAGAGGAAGTCCGGGGTTGTTGTCAACACCAGGTTTGAATGGCAGCTTTGGACTATCTTCTCCAGCACGATAATGCTGGCCTGCAAACAGTCGCCACACGCTAGAGGTGTTGCAGCGCCTACAGTTCAAAGATGAAAAACTGCAGTTCAAAGATGAAAGATCTTGCACCTTTCGACTTTCGCCACTTCCCAAAGAAGAAAAAGCACATTAAGAGACATTCAATCCCTGATGACGCAGTTGTACGTTGTGAATCAGTCTGCTCAATATGGCTGGTGAGACTTGCTGAGCTTCAGTTGTGATTTCCTCCTTCAGCTCATGCAAAATGTGCGGATTGTTTGTATACACTTTACCTTTCAAGGCATCCAAAGGAAGAACACGAGAGGTGTGTGGTCCGGCGAGCGTGCAGGCCAGATGCCACGCGAGATGATTCGATCAGCAAAGACGTCCTGCAGAAAGTGCATTGAAAGTGTGTGTGTTGTACACGTTTCCATGCACTACTGCACACTAACTTTTGAATCACCCTGTATAATGAAGCCTGTATCAATTTCAGCTGCCTCTGCAATTCATCTCGTCCTTCAGGGTAACTCAGAAGTGACTGACTCTGAGGAAGTGTAAAGTAAATAAACTTTCTTTATTACTAACAATTTTGCATCATAATGCAAATTTATCTTTTCTTACTAAATTATCTTCTTATTTAATAGGTGCTCAATACTTTTCTGACTTCTGAATAAAAAAATCTGAAGTTCTAAGAAACCTTTTTCCTTTTGATATAATTATTATTGTAATGCTACTATTGATTTTATTTTTTCGTGTAATTATAATTAATAATACTACTTATATCAATAATAAAACGTAAATAAATGAATGGTCCCAATGTTACACGTTTTTTCTTCCCTGTACGAGTAGTCAAGTCTGTACTACCTGACTCTCGCTGCTTGGAGCTCAAGCTTTAAAAATTAATATCTTCAAAACGGAGCAAAACACAGTTCTGAATTTTTTGTATTGTTTTTATGAAAGTAAGTGTAAGATATTAATAATTTTTTAACGAAAAAAAATACCTACCTTTTGAGAAATTTGCATAAATAAAATATTTTTATTAAATTCAAATATTTGCGCATGCGTAATAAAATTTTAAAAATTTCATATAGAATCTACAGTTAAAGGGCTTTCATATGTCTTCAATCACATCTATCTAAGTAAAATACAACCGAAGTTACAGTACTTCATAGATAAAGCCCCCACTCAAATTTCTCATATTTTAATGTCCGTAACTTCCATAAAAATGAAAAAAAATTAATAATATTTGGCATTCATTACCAAGTCCCTAGGGCAATTATATATACCAAATTTCATTAAAATCCGAGAGGTCAGTGCCAATGCCTGCCTGAACTGACGTGGAATGACCCAGATATAAAGGAGATCAGACGCGCGTCTGTGTCACTTCAGACACTTGTGGACGTGTGTGATAGAGTACGTAAAACATGCCTCGAGGGCAACTGCGACGTGAATATGGGTAGCTAATCCAATTCGAACGAGGACGTGTAGTAGGCCTTCGAGAGGGTGGATTTCCGTTCCGTGCTACTGCAGAACGCATGGGTCGAGACGTTGCCACTGTGTACATCTGTTGGCAGCTATGGTCCAGGGTTACATTGTTATTCAGCCTAGGATGATCAGGTGACTTTTCCGCGCCGTGGCCTTCTCTTTTTCGTCGGCTACGTTTTATAGCTTAGTGACATAAATTGCATTCATAAACTCTTTACTTTCAAATTTTGATTTATTTAATGTTGTCTTTGAAATAAAGAATTGAATTAATAAAGAAAATATTGAAAATTTATTCGTGTTATTGTTAGATTACACTGAGTTAGCAAAACTCATGGGATAGCAAGCACATTGATTGATGGGCATGGCTCGCGAATTCACAGGGGTAACGGATTCTGGGAATGGACCATTAGACGTTGTGGGAAGAGCTTGGATAAGTGATTAATCAGAAATGGCACGTCGTCGCGAGTTGACGTCTTTTGAACGGGGTATGATAGGAGGTGCCCGATGCATGGGATGTTCCATTTCGGCAGTGGTGCAGGAATTTGGCTTTCCCCGCTCAACTGTCTCCAGGGTGTATCGGGAATGGCTGGATGAAGGCATCGCAGTCCACAACAGGCACCATACCGGGCGTCCAGCTGCCCTGAATGATCGTGACCGGCGACACCTGGGACGAATGATTCAGAGAGACAGGAGCGCAACAATGCAGCAAATCACAGACCAGTTCAATACTGGCCGCACTAGAAACGTCTCTCGGTGGACAATCCGTCGGAATCTGCATGCCCTCGGTTTTGGCAGCCGTCGCCCTACACGGGTGCCAATGCTTACCCAGCGTCATCGGACACTCCGGCGTGCATTTGCCACCAACCATCTTGGCTGGACTCTGCAACAGTGGCGTAACGTCATATGGTCAGATGAGTCACGATATCAACTGTACCACGCTGATGGGAGGCACCGTGTGTGGCACAGGCCTCACGAAACGATGGATCCCGCATGCCAACAGCTGGTGGTGCAGGGTGGTGGGGCGACGTTTGGTCTGGGGTGCATTTTCCTGGTTTGGAATGGGCCCTCTGGTTATCCTGGACCAAACGTTGAATGGTCCACGGTATCGTCAACTCATCGGAGACCATCTGCACCCGTTTTTGACATTTCAACACCCTGACGACGTAGCAGTCTTTCAAGATGACAATGCTCCACCACATCGCTCCAATGTCGTCCGCGAATGGTTCGAGGAGCATGCAGGAGAGGTCCAACGACTGAGCTGGCCAGCCCGGAGCCTGACATGAATCCCATCGAGATGCTGTTGAAGTCATGCTCCGGGCACTGGATCATCCGCCCACGAACGGGCAGCAACTATCTTCGGCTCTGCAGACTATCTGGTGTCAACTGCCTCCAGAAGTGTACCAGGGACTTGCAGACTCACTACCACGCCGTATTGCTGCACTCCATTTATGCCGTCGTCTATAATTGGCAAGATGGACCCTTCGATTCATTTGGTGGACCATGCACTCCAGTAGGATGGATCTTATTCCGTATAAAGTTTGGAAAAATAAACTATGTAATGCCTCGTGTAGGACTTTGTGACAACCTACCAACGCAGTTAATTCTTGGAAATGATTGACAGTGCTGTGTACAGGCTAGTTTAAAATTCACGCCAACTGGGGGACTCTGTGTTACAACTTGGGAAGATTAATTTCTGGTTAATAAATGTATAAATGTATTTCTGCTTCACAGCTAAAGCTCCCCCTTGGAATGTTTACAAGATTTTATTAATGTATTATGAGCAATTCCCGACTTGCATATTTCAAATCATCGCCCCCTATTGTGAGAATATGGCACAAAGCATACAGGGAAATTTGTTCCTATTACCACAGATTAATACAGATGATTAATTTAAATTTAAATGTGTGTAGTCTCCTTTTAATGGGGAAAATCGTAAAATAAAATTTAATAAAAACAAAAATAAAGTCACCAATCTTTGAAAAACCATGGAAGAAACTTGTGAGATGGAAGAAAACTTAAACGATGTAGCCTATTGAAGATGTTGTTGATTGTAGAAATAAACTTAGTCTATAGAGCTTATTCATGAGCCTTACAATATGGTGGCAGCAGCTTCAGCTCCGATTTTGATTGGCGGCAGCAGCTTCAGCTCCGACTTTGATTGGCAGCTGAAGCTGCTGCCACCATGTTGTATACCAGTTTCACGCTGTGATTGGTTGCTGCGGAGCGACGTCACTCTGATGAATAAGCTCTATTGAGGATGTAGATGAAGTCTTGAGAAGATAGTAGAAAACGATAATCATGATGGAAGTGTTGGTTTTGAAATACAGATGAAATTTTGAAGAGGGTGATCCAAATATTTGGGATAAAATTTATATAAAACGTTTTCGAGGATATTTCTCATCATCAGTAAGATAAAACATTTTTGAATGGTGAAAACAGTTGAAATAAGAATTTAACAATTGATAAGAAAAACAATTGATATAAAGATGATGAAGCTAAGTTGGTTGTAATTGTTGGTTATGATTGTTGGCTATTGTATACTAGGGTAATTTGTTGTTAAAAAGTAGTGTCCATTTATTGTTTATCTCTATTGATGGCTTGGCTAAATTTTTGCTATTTGTAATGATATTTATTGTTTCTTTAATTAATCTTTTTTATAATTTTCTTCTTTTCCAATGATCTTTGCGTTATTCCAGTCTGGTGTGTGGTTTTCTTTGATACAATGATTTACTAAATGGTTGATTTTGTCTTTGTGGCGAAGTGCTCTTTCATGTTCTTTTAATCTTATTTCTAATTGTCGTTTAGTTTGACCTGTGTAGATATGTCCACAATTTTTACATGGTATTTGATAAATTATATTTCTAGTGTTCCATTTTTCTTTATTATTTTGACTTATTTCTTTGAAATCGATAT